>JABFEA020000052.1:5213462-5225606 GCA_019775915.2 Cyphomyrus plagiostoma
ACCTGACAGAGAGGAGCGGAACCTGACGCAGTGTGTGTCCTATCAGCTACATTCTTCCTTTTGCCATATGTGCTTCGTCCATTTTTAAAGGGTCTAAGTGATATTATAAAGAACGAAACAACAGTCGAAAGATCTCTGTTACATAAGCCTTCCATTGTGGCCTACTGACACGATTCAACAAAATGCAAAAAGTTCATTAATCAAAAGACACAGTCCCAAATCATTATTTGGAAACAAAAAATATGCTGGAAAAAAAAATTACACTCAAAGATAATAAAATGTGACAATAAACAGAGAGATGAGAAAGAACTGAATAACTACTGAGAGCTGGGCACAGCTGTGGAGTAAATCAACAACAAGCTAACTAACACTCTACAGGCCGCTGGATTTACCCCTTGGAGGCAGGAAACTGGAGGAAAAACTGACCGGAAAGAGGAACATGATCAAAAGAGAGGCGAGCTGTCAATATGCATGTGCGCGTTGCCCTTTTTATAGCGTTAAAGTAAGATGTAGGATTTAAGAAACGGCACAATGTAACGATGAAAACAATGAGTTGGGCTGTGCGATTCATCGAATTTCAGTTTCAATCGCGATTTTGGCTTCCAGCGATTATCATTATCAAAACGAAATACGATAAAATGGGTTCTCGTGCTGCGTTTCGTTTCGTGCCAATGCTCCTGTTCTGTCACGTGTTGTAAACGCAGGCCACCTCAGTCCAGGCCATTTTACCTCTTTCTCAGTTTAATTATATTTAGAGTTCAAGGAAATCCACCAATAAAAGTTTCTCATTAAAGTTCAATAAAAGCACGATATTTTCAAAGTCAATGAGTGATCGAGATAAATAATCGCAATCTCAATATCGACCACAAATAATCGCTATTACGCTTTTTTTTACAATTTCCTTTTGCCATAATCAAGCAGTCGTAGAAGCAAAGGTGACGCTGATGAGACACAGCTCTCAGCTCTAGGTACGAATTCACAAGGATGGATGGATGAAGGAGGGAGGGAGGGATGGATGGACGGACCGAAGGGCACACAGGTGCCAGAATGCGGAGGTGTGTGCAACGTACTTCAGGAAAAGGCCAGGCTCTGTAGCGGGTTGGTAGTGGAGTACTTGCTAGAGTCCACAAAAGCCTGATCTGGGGGTGGGGGGGGGGGGTCGCGGGAGGAGGAAGGAGAAAGAGAAGGAGGTGTTAATCGCAGGCCGGGCGGAGAGCAGAGGGCGTCGCCGCGGGGCGGGGAAGGGAAAGCGGCGGCTGTGCATGCGGCAAAGCGATGCCGCGCACCGGGCACTCACCTGGCAGTCCGTTGCCGTTGGCGCTGGTGCAGGTGGGCGGCGGCGAGGCCTGGGGTCTCACCACGGGCGCGAACGCACTCTTCTGCTTGACGGCGGACACCATGTTGGCCGGCGAGAAGGAGAAGATTCCAGAGGAGCTGCTGCAGTTGGAGGGCAGGCTGGTGGAGGAGGCCATGGTGGGGCTGGAGGGCACGACTGCGGGGGGGGGGGGCACAGGGCGGGAGGGGCACGGCGCCGTTACTGCCGGCTGACGCACGGGCGCCCCCTACAGGCTTGCCAGAGAAGTGCAGGGCGCCACTGCAGGGCGAGCGCACTGATAAAGGATGGCAGATTAACAAGAACTGACGGGTTATCTACTGGTGGTTGGATTTACCCACTGGGTCAGGAACCTGGAAGAGAACTGGCCTAAAAAAACATGCAACCAACAGAGCGACCTACTGTCTGTGGTCACATGCTTGCGGTCTTAATTTTACAACATATTACTTCATTTTACATGATAAAGGTGTCAGTAAAATGTGTGCAATTTAAGAAACTGCACAGTGTACTGATTAAATTCAGTTTTGAAAATCTGAATTTTTGTTATTGCGGATTTTCACAACCCTTGGACAATCTTGGGTGAGCAATGACATTTACAGCATTTTGCAGATGCTCTTATCTTGTCCCCCTGGATCAATTTAGGGTTAAAGGTCTTGCTTAAGGGCCCAATGATGGTAGTGCCAGAGGTGGGACTCAAACCCATGATCTCCTGGTCTGGAAGCAAGTGCCCGGACTGCTAGACTACCAACACCACCGCAACAGACTGGCTGTACTTTCTTTGGTTGGTTATATATATTCTATTTTTTACAATATAGACATCATGGCTGAAATTGGTCCCTGTGGCCCTATCAAATCTACCCTCCTAATCATCCCCTGTATCTAACTGGTGAATTCTCTTCTGCCCCTTCTCCCCCTTAGCTACTGTGTGGTGAGTGTACTGGTGCCAAATGGCTGCTGTTACATCATCCAGGTGGGGGCCACACAGTGGTGGGGGTGGAAGTGGCTCCCTACTAGTTCTGTAAAGTGCTTTGGGTGTCTTGAACAGGGCTACATAAATGTTACATGTATACACACAGTTCTGTCCCCCAAGGAAAGGGAAAGCTGAATTCCCTAATTATTAATATGCTAAGAGCATGTTCTCCTTGACTGATTTTACTATTGCTGTCCTCACCATCTAGCTGCCATGCAATTTCTTGCTCTTTTTATTGTTCTTATCATTTCACATTTATATATTCCAGGGCCGTCCAAGTTAAACCTCGTAATAACGCCATAATCCATTATGGCGCAGGAACTAATCAATTAATGAAAACTAAAACTAAGAGCCGTGTCCCCTATTGATTGGAGACGTGTGCCCAGATCCAGCAGGCTCCTTAAAGCACTTGTTAACACCGTGAAATCAAAGTGCAGAAATTGAATTGCTACTCTGCCAATTACTCTACTGATTTAATTAGCAGCCTTCAATTTAAAGGCAAGAACACAAGGTTAGTGTGATGCGAGTTGTCGTGCGTTATATACAAGTGTTTGTAGTAATATTTATCCTGTTCCGGTTCAGGGACACAAAATACTTTGAAGCTCTTAAAGTGACAGCGCCAGCACGTAATGCGCGCTACGTTGTTCTGTCCAAACGAGGGTCGATGCGGAAGTGTGGTGTAAATCGTTTGTCCGTAACTGCTGTGCTTTGTTTTCGGATTTCCCGCCGGTGACCATTCAGCCCGGCGACATTCTCACCCCTAGTCTTCCCGTAATAATTACGCTAACCCAAACCCACGGTGCTTTGACAAATCTCAGCCGCTCTCTCTCTTTCTCTAAGCCCTCCGTATCTTCCCTGTCACTGTAATATTAGTAGAAGTGTAGCGATTACGAGGAACTGCAGATACGTTTTTTTGCACTTCAGGAATGTTCCAGAACACTTGAAAAAGTTGTGGAATAAGGATTATTCCAATATGGTTATTCCAACGACTGGGTGCGGCATGCAAACCCGAAACTCACTGGCGTAAGGAGAGTTGGCCGCTGAGCCGTTGAGGAAGTTGGGCGAGCCGCCCAGGTTGGACATGCCGGTGCCTCCATAGCCGTTCATACTGGTGGTGACGGAGCTGTAGGTGCTCTGCTGGGGCGTGGAGCTGGGCACGTAGCCGTGCGGCGAGACGCTGCTCGAGTTCCGGCTGAAACCTGCAGCCGGGGGCGGAACAGGAGCGGGTCAGCAGGGCTTAATGCTGAACAATATGGCATGATAAAGCACGTTAGCAGATAACCGGGGCTGAACAGAAGGAGGTGAGCAGAAGGTAATGCTAAACGATATAGCACGACGCTAAGGCCGATTAGCAGGTAACAGGGGCAGAAATGGAGGAGGTGAGCGGAAGGTAATGCTAAATGATATAGCACGACGCTAAGGTCGATTAGCAGGTAACAGGGGCAGAACTGGAGGAGGTGAGCGGAAGGTAATGTTAAATGATATAGCACGACGCTAGGCCGATTAGCAGGTAACAGGGGCAGAACTGGAGCGGGTGAGTGGAAGGTAATGCTAAACGATATAGCACGACGCTAAGGCCGATTAGCAGGTAACAGGGGCAGAACTGGTGCGGGTGAGCGGAAGGTAATGCTAAACGATATAGCACGACGCTAAAGCCGATTAGCGGGTAACAGGGGCAGGAGCAGAGGCCGGGAAACCACTGACGCTAATGCTCAAATGCTAACACCTATGCTAATGCTAATTCGCGGCGCTAAAGTGTGTAAATGGAAAAACCGGGTCTTCTCGGAACGCACATGTGACAGCTCTTCCTGGGGAAACTGGTACACTTTTTCCCAGCCTTGCAAAGTGCTGACATCTATGATACTGACTACTTTTACTAGTTCCTGCATGGCAGCGACAGCACTGCTTGCAGATTCCAGTTTCTTTCAGCGAAGAGAAAAAAAAAAAAAAAAAAACGGTACTCAAGGAAAGCTCAATCCTTGGCTGTGAATTTGGATTCGAGGACCCAGGCCCGTGTCATCAATATTTCACCATTCTCATTCCAGTGGATGCTTTGACCGCCACGCCACCTCCTGGATTGCGCGGGAGCACAAAGAACTTCACTTGGACAAATAGAAATGCTTCCTCTGCGATTCAAAGGGGAAAGGAGCCATTATTGTAGCGTGGAAGCAGGAATACCTGCTGGATTATTCATGAGGGGAACTTCACAAGTGTCTTCCAGGGAAGTAAACAATACTATCTCTCCTTTAAGCACGAGGAAGGTGTGCAGCGAATGTGCTCAAATAAAAACATCATAAGCGTCTTCATAAAATATATATATACATATTTATACGCATGTATATATTTATATATATTTTAATTTATTCTGTTCTAGCATTGCGGCCCGGTACAGATTCTGCGGGGCCAAACGTGCAGCGTGAAGGGGATCGTGCGGAGAGGATGCAGATCTGGGTCTCTGGAGCGTTCCGCCTGCGCAGACCAGGGCACCACATGGCGGCAGAGCCTCTTAACGGGCACGTCGCTGCTCTTAAAGCCCCTTAACAGCCTGCATTACTGCACTTCCTCCTAAGCCTGAAGGTCTATAGTGGAAAATGCCTCATATTTCATTCCCATACTTGTGTACAGTGTTCTAGAAAGTACAAATCCAGACCAAGGTTTTTGTTTCAGCCAACCAGTTGAGTTACTCTGTGACTATGACTCTATAATGAACTGGTTGGTTGAAACCAAATCTTGGTCTGGATTTTTACTTTCTGGACCTGAACTATCTACCTCTGCTCAGGTATCATAACTCTATCATGCCTATTGGCAAATCTATTAATAAGTAGATAAAAAAAAAGATGTGCGATTGTTAGTTGTCTGCGTTGTTAGAGGTCTGGTTGTGGCCTAAAAAACTTAAAATAGACAGAAGGAAGGATGACATAGTCAGGGCGACAAACTGCGGGGAACTGGGGAGCTGTGTCATCTTTATGGCTGTGTGCAGAGGAGTCGGCGAGCTACGTGGTCGATGACATCACTTCCTGTCGCTTGCATGCTCCTTAAAAGGGTGCCTCTGCTGGCAGCTGATGCAGCGTGTGAGCTCAGCATTATTTTGGGATGCGAAGGTGATCGGGTAGCAAGTGAGAGATGAAAAGGAAACAGTAGATTGGAGCGGCTATAAGGTGATTCACTCCTGCACATGAACACAGGCGCCATCTTTGATCATGGTTTGATTACTGTGGTTGATATCAATCGTACAGATAAGACCCTGTTCTTTCATTCTCTAAAATCTGGCTCTCACATCATCCAGTTATCTTTTTTGCACTCTTATTGATGCAATTATATGTACACACAGAAAAAAAGGGTGTGTACCTTTGCTTGTCACTGGGGCAGTACCCTTGTAATTGTACCTCTTATGGTACAGAAATGAACTTTGAGGAACATCACAAAGGTATAAAGAGCATTCATGTACCATCAATGGTACAGAAATGTTCCTCAGGGTCCATTTCTGTACCTTAAAAGGTACAATTACCTACAGGCTAAGGGTACAACTGGCAGACCCTTGAGGGTACAGCTCCAGTGACAAGCAAAGATACAAAGTTTTACCCCTTTTTTCTGAGAGTGTATAACTACGCCTGATAAGGGCGTTTACAAATAAATGAATATAAAAGGCACGCACATATAGAGTCCTGTGAAATCCTCCTCAAATGCAGTGGTTGATCACGCAGTGCAGTGGGTACAGTGTGGTGAGGGGGAAGGCTTACCCTGACTGGCGGCTTGCGAGGATTCCGACACGTTGACGGCGAGCTGACTGGGGAAGGAGTTGACCCCCATCATACCGGCGTGCACCGAGGGGTTGGTGAGGCCAGGCAGCTGATTGTGGTTCCGCGGGACGTTGTATAGGGCCTCCGCGATGTCAGCTGCCCGCTTCAGGATTATCTCCTGTGGCGACAGGCGCCATGGTTACTAACGATGCGCTCAGGCGCCATGGTTACTAACGATGCGCTCAGGCGCCATGGTTACTAACGATGCGCTCATTGATAATAACATTCGGCTGGTGTGGAGCAGCGACGGCCCACAGCGGCTTTTCAACACGCCGTCGTTCGTACAGTCTTCTGCGCACAGAAAAGCGTCAGTGAAAATTCCACTATATTTTTACTCTTTTTAAATTTTTTTTTATTATGTCTTTCAGTTGCTCATCCTGGGCAGAGTTGCGGGAATCTTAGAGCCTGTCCTTGGAAGGACGGGGCAGAAGACAGGGGTACGACTTGGATGGCGTGTCAGTCCATTGCAAGGTACACACACGCACACACACAGGACCGTCCATTCACTTTTCTGGGGAAAATTCTAATCCCAACATGACGACCTTAACCCCTATCCAGCCCTAACCTTTAACCACATGACAAAAATCTGCTTGGGACTGAAAAAAATGGGCCCCATAATGTCAAAATAACATTAATTACATTTTTTTTTAATTACATTCTGGGGACATTCGGTCCCCACGATGTAATACACACATAACCCCCACACACACACACCCTTCCAATTAGAGATGCCAATTAGTCTTATGCCTGTCTTTGGCCTGCAGGTGGGGTGGGGGGGACCAGATTACCGCGAGGAGGCCTGCATGACACGGGGAGGACACGTGATCAGCACGCACACAAAGAGCAGGTCGGACTCGAACCCTGAGCACAGCCGTGCCCGTCTCACCTGATTGTTGTGTGGCATCCCATAAAGAGCTTCCACCAGGTCAGCGGCTCGCTTCAGGATCACCTCCTGCACAGGGGGGCGGGGGGCGGCACACAGAAACCCACCTTTATTTCCCGCAAAGCACACAGTGCCGTTCACTGATAGAACCACATATACACAACTACTGCTTTCCCCAATTAAACTCCTTCTTCTTTTACACCGTTTTGTTTTATATTTATGAGAAAGAATATTTTAAATATAGGAAGAACTGAAAAAATACAGGTACCAAGAAAGTCTTCCCGACATATGACAACAATTATAATATGCAGAACAAATGCCTCTATTTCCCGAGGACCTTGACTAAGATAAGCAGAAAATGGATGGATGGATGGATGGATGAAAGGATGGTCCCTTCAACACAAGCCACGCTCTTTTAGGAAAGACAGACAACCCTTATTACATTGTTAATCACGACTTTTTCATCAACACACATCTAGGCAGGAGCTTGGCTGTTTCTCCCCACTCTTTCATTTCAGTTTCCACAGCATAACACAACAACAGGAAAACAAGGCGATTCACAAGTAATTTAATTAAACGGTAAACAGAGGCCAGAGAGAATAACAGTTCGCTGATAAAAATGAGACTTTCCCCAATACCTTGCAGCCTCATGCAGTGAAAATATAAACAGCAACACCCTATCATTACAGACTTAACTATACTCTTTTTATTACAGATACGTTTTTCAGGTTGATGCTGACACACACATGCTGAATGCCACTGAACTCACAGAGTTCTGCACCTTGATGTACCACCTTTAAGGTCAACATGACTGTCTAAAGAACCGTCCAGGGCTGCGTTTCCCAGATGCCCCGGTTAGTTACTTGCGTGGGACCGTTCAGTTGCATGGTCCCAGCTAGGTCAGTTATTAGGAAATATGCTTTTGGGAAACGTACCGCAGAACGACTGGGGGGAGTCAGGCTGGATGGTGGGGGGGGGGCATCTGACAGTGTAAAAGTGAATAATGCAGCAGGCTGCTCCACGCAGAGCCACTTAGCGTGTTTCTGCATGCGCGGGGCGCGGACTGCTGTGCATCCCCCCGAGGGTCACCTGACCCTCCGTTATGCAGAAATTAGTAGTGATGTGAAGGGGAAAAAACCTTATGGGATCGGTGACATGAGCGGGCGCTTAATCGTACGTATTTCCAAAGTAAAAGTCACTCTTGTCCAAATAACAAAATGATGAAAAATATTTTCGGCATTAGATGTGTAATCTGATTTGGTGAAGTTTTCTTTTCATAATCACTTGTCCCCCCATATTTATTCATCCGAACGCACATAGCGCCTGTGATGCGTGTCAGTAAGGGTTAACGTGCCGTGACCGCTGATGGCTCCGCCGCCCCGCCGTGACCCGCTGCGTCCGCGAAGCACTCACACCCGGGCACGTGGCCCCTCGCCCGCCAGCCAACGCGCACGCAACTGCAACGTGGTCGGCAAAGCGGCATGTTCACCAGCATGCTGTCTAAGGTGCTAAATTCATGTAGCGATGTTGTTAACCTTCTGTTATCTGTACCATTTAGGTTGGGGGGGGAGGGGTCAAGCTTTGGTAAATGTCAATTCAAGTTCCTGGAACGGTTGGGTCTGTACACATCCACTTAGTAAGGCCGACCTCACCAGGAGGATGCAGGAACCTCAGACCACGGTGCTCCTCTCCGGACAGGATGCCACCCTCTGCGTCCCCCCCCCCCAAATTCTCTCTACCCGGTTTATGTTTACTCGCACCTCTTCCCCGTCTCCTTGGCGACAGGGGGTCTGCTGAGAGGGCAAATGTGATCAGGAAAGTGAGTCTGAAAGTCCCCCCCCCCCCAATAAACAAATAACGACATTAACGTTGTCCAGTGCCCCCAACGTCTGTAACTGGAAGCCATTTCCTCAGTGCAGGAACGGTTACCGTAAACCAGAGGGACCAACCGGTAAACAGGAAAGAAACGTGATCCAGACCAGCCCATGCACTGACCATCAGCGTCATTAATTAACTGGCACTAACTCCACACGTTTACCTCTTTCTAATCTCTGTCCTCACAATTTCCCTTCTTTCCTGCTAAGCAGACGCATCAGCCGGCAAATGTATGCTTTCCCACATCATCAAGTGATCATTTCCCTCCTCGACGTCATACTTCCCTTGTGCCTGGTACATTTTTCTCTATATTCCAAATTTTCTACGCAAGCCTTTTTAGGACGACCTGCCGTGGCTTGTGTTTACATTCATTTACCTACCAGATGGTTCCGTCCAAAGAGACGTTTCAAAGCGCAGCAGACATTATATTATAAGCATATGGCTGACAGGGAGACGACTGGGGCTCCTTGGCCGAGCTGCCAGTGAGTGACCAGTAGTGGGTTCGGGTGCTGTGCCTGTGATCAGAAGGTCGCTGGGTCAAATCCCAGGCTCAGCAGACTGATTTTACTATTGTGCCCTTGAGCAAGGCCCTTAACCCCCAATCCAGGGATCGTACATCACTTTGGGGACAAGCATCCGCTGAAATGCAAGTCAGAATTAACATTAAGTCTGCATCAGAAACGCCGAATCATTCAAGGCAAAACACTGCGGGGACTCGGTGGTATCAGACAAGCGCAAAACACAAGTGATACCATGAGAATGTAGAAACTTCACAAAAGCAGAGAGGGTACTGTCACGCCTCTCTGGGTGGACCCAGGACAAAGCAGGGCACAATTACCCCCCCTTCCCCCCATACACTTGTTCATCTGCAATTTCATCATCTCCTAATGCTCTGTCAGAGACATAATATGGCCGAGGTGAGAGTCATTATCCAGACGGGAAAGGCAGAGATGGTGATGTCATCCTTCCCGCTCTCCCGCTCTCACCCCCTGACCCCCCTACTCCATTTACTGCAGACTTTGATTTCATTAGGAGGGGCAGTGCTTCCTCTGCCGGGGGGGGGGGGGGGGCCTGGCCCGGTGCGGCTAAACACCGCTGTCGTGCTACACCCCTTCGCCGTGACCTCTGCCCCGTCTTCCCGCTCAGTAACACGTCTTCAGTGCCCTGTATACATTTCCATCACGCCGTGTAGAAGAATTCGCCGACCTGACGGCGAGGCTCATATCCAGTATGGAGCAGGGCTGCAGCAGGGGCAGGGAAACCCTGTTGATTTTAGGGCCCCAACACTTGAACATGGAACAGCCTTCACTCTTAGTGCTATAAATGTCAGAGTGCTGGACCGCAATAACAGAATCAATCATGTTTAACAAAATGAGGTCGCACGATGCTTTAATATAGACTTACAATAAAATCGTACCGCCCTTTTTTTTTTTTTTAAACTTGATTGATTCTCTTGTTGTGGCCTAGCACACGGATTAATACGCCGTCTGTTCGGGGGCTCCGTCTCTCGCTCCTGCCGCGTGCTGGTGGCTGCGTTCAGACACGTCACGGTCCAGACAGACACAGGGGAAGGACACAGGCTTTTGTGCTGCTTAGGGGATCCGGGGGAAAAAACAAAAAAACAACGTGTACCAACTGAGCCAATTTTTATCATCGAGTATTACCCCTAAAAGAAATACCCATCTGTTTTTGAATATGCAAAATTATGAATTTTATTGGTCAGGGGGGACCTAAGGTGACATTTTGTCAGGGAGTCTTAAATTTCTAGCTACGGGCCTGACTGTAATGCTCTCGATGTGGTTTGAGGCCACTGTTGGTTGGCGCTGTGTGGCCCAAGGGAGGCTGTAAGAATGATGTCATACTCGTTTGAACCCTCCCCTCTGCTACACGAGGCAGGTTCACAGAGCATGACGTCACCGGGGCGCGGGAGGGTGGGGTGCCTTGCTGGGATCGGCCACAGTGAGGCACTCACAGCAGACACCCGCGACAGATGGGCCCGTGATCTGCAGCCCGTCGCTCCTTTGTGAATACACCTGCCTCACTCAGCTGCGTCGCTACGCCTGCCCCTCAAGAGTCGAACAATATGGCCAGGCGGCTCGCGCTAAAAATTAGCGGCTTGGTCGCCCGCGAGCTCGACGTGCCATTTGGCAGCCAGGTTGCGTTTATGGGGTCGCCTGCGTACGCAGAGGCGCCGGCTGCGGTTTCTGAAACATGCGCGAGAAACAGCAAGCAGGATCCATGTTTTGGTAACAATAGAAGCTTGGATACCCAGGTACTGCTGGAAAACCGGTGGAAGCTTCCAGTCTGTTTTTAGCACACCTTGGCGAGTCCTTCAGAGGGGCAACCTCGCCCCAGCAGCCTTGTGTTCCGTTAACGCGAATTTAGGTGACTCGATACCTTGCTCCTACCGCCAGCAGGCAGTGTAGGGCCGGGAGGCAGCTAAGCATGCCCGGCTAAATGTGACACTGCCAGGCTGGGGGGGGGGGGCAGAGTTATAGGGGGAAGCTGACACGAGCCAGTCCCTCAAAGCCTGATTGGACAATCAGACAAACTGTTTTTGAGTCATGTATCTGATTGGTCGAAATATCGGTCCAAACAAACAAAACAGCCGCGAAACAATCTCCTCGACATTTCACCGGACGCTGTATTTTACGGACAGTGGCAGGGGTTCGGTCCACGACTCCCGGTATCGCCCAGGAACGCGGCCACACGCGTGACATTCTCAGAGATCGATCTCTGGGTCTTTATCTCACTCTCTGCCTTAATCGGCCTCTCGGAAAACGATGAATCACTTTAAAGTTTGCCGGGGGCTTGTCGAGGGACTCTGGCATGGGGGGGGGGGGGCGCGGTTTCCAAGCGAGCGCGTGTGCAGCCTCACAACTAGACAGAAACAACTGTGGGACTTTCACACGCGACGTTTTTCCCCCAAAAAAACACCCGCAGCCCAACGACATCCTTTAAGTTTCCCTGACCCCGGAGACCTCTGCCTTATTCGTTCAGTTAGAACGAACTCGTCCGGAGGGCTGCCGGCGTGCGACGGAGCCTTTGCTCTAACGCTTCTTATTTTATGAATGGACATCCCTCGTTTTTTGCGCCGGAATCCACGCTCAGCCACTCGGAGCTATATCTCTCAGTTTGGTCCCTCGAGCTGCCTTTGTTCCCAGATATCGTAACTCATGCTGGGGCTCCGGCAACCCAGACAGGGAATCAGGTGCAAAAAATATATAAATAAATAAAGAAAATGAAATTGGGGGTGGGGTGTGTGTGTGTGTGTGTGTGGGGG
>JABFEA020000052.1:5225706-5242044 GCA_019775915.2 Cyphomyrus plagiostoma
AAATATATAAATAAATAAAGAAAATGAAATTGGGGGTGGGGTGTGTGTGTGTGTGTGTGTGGGGGGGGGGTTAGGATTGGGAAACAAAAAGGGGCCACAGATTGTCCTTTGGAAAACCCGGCCAAAGAGCTCAGCCGTAGAGCCGTAGCGCGAATGTTCACTGAACAATGACGGTCGCGCTATCAAATAATCCCCTCACACGGATTAATACGCCGTCTGTTCGGGGCCCGTCTCTCGCTCCTGCCACGTGCTGGTGGCCGCGTTCAGACACGTCACGGTCCAGACAGACACAGAGGAAGGACACAGGCTTTTGTGCTGCTTAGGGGATCCAGGGGAAAAAAATGCACCAAATGAGCTAATTTTATCATCGAGTATCCGTTACCCCTAGCAGAAATACCCATCTGGTTTTTTTTTTTTCTTTCCCAGAGACTGAAAAAATACCAAGAAAGAAGAAATCAGGCCTGAAATCAGAAGCTAGTGAAGATAAAAAAAATCATAATAGACTGATTTGTTTCATCTGAAAAAGATATCAGTAGAAAACTACAGCACTTCATGCATAATTTAATTTAAGGCCAAGAGTACTATGTAGAGGATGATATGAGTGAACAGACAACACTAACAAAGCAAAAAAACAAGGACTTCTGGGTAAAAAAAAAAAGGCTAAAGGAAAGACTTATAAACCTGCAGTAACACCTCGCAGGTAGACGTCTTTAAAAGTGAAAAGAGTGTATTTATTTTGTTTTACTGAATGCCTCTTTGTCTCCATCCATTCTCGCATCTCCCTCCTTCCTGTGACACTGTCACCGCGGTAACAAAGTCCAGCCGGCGGAGGCTCTGATTGAGCTGACCTGTGGGGAGGCAGCCTGGGACGGATGACATCACAATGATGGATCACCAGGCCTTGCTCAGCGCCGGAATTCTACTGGGAGGAGGGGAGACGGAGGGGGGGGGGCTGTCCAAGTGAACCCCCTCTCAGTGGCCCCCACGAAAGGAGAGACCCATTTATCAATGCCCCAAGCCAGTGACTAGAGAACAAAACATTCTGGCAATATCAATATTAATATTATTTAACTACTTGTTAAATTTAGTGCACGCATAAATCTCAGATTTTACCATTAATTCGAATAAACTGAGGTTAAGAGACGACCAGTTCTTTTAAAAGAATATTCCCGTGTTTGTGGTTTCGGCAAAAGAAAAAAGGAGGAAAACGTCGGAAAAAGTTCATTTTAACTTTCGGCTCGAACCCTTAGCTTGAGATGCCTGGCTTCAGGAAGGACTGAGCTGGAAATTGTCGTGTCTTTGCTTTGTCTCTTTGTTGGACTCCCATCTCCACGGGGTCTGTCACACACACACATGTCCACACAAAGACGCCACAATTCAGGGTTTGGGACATCGTGACTGCCATCCACTTGCCTGCACACAACAGGGGCATCGGTCACCATCGCCCCTCGCTGTGGCTTTCATCGACTCCTATCCATTTCCACACACCTGCCCTTTGCCATAACCTGCTCCTTCCATGTGGTAAAATTTGGCAGCGCGGGGTTCACGGAGCGGGTGTCCGGGTCCAGCATCGACGGGGAGATTAGAGCAAGCGGCTCCTCCTGTGTACGGGCACGGAGGCTAAAGTGTACAAGCGAGGGGGGGGTGGCGGTCCTGACAGAGCGGCGGAGGGCAGAGAAGAGGGGGGGTGGACGGATCTGGTGTTCTCGGGCTGGAGGAGGTGCAGGGCATAGTGAGGGTGTGACCCTGACAGCAGGCGGAGCCAGACACTCCCGCTGAGATCCGATGGTGAGCGGCACTGGGGTCAGAACCGGAAGCATTTCGCACCATGTGGCTTATTCATTCCTGGAAAAATGGTTTCCCCGCCCATGTGACTTCTCCCTCTGACATCACTTCTTTTCCATGGAATCATAGCTTAAGTTATTCCAAAGTTACTTCATCTAGAACTTATCAAAGACAGCGCCCCGTGAGGATGCGTGTTGAACTGCACACGGAATGCAGCCTAGCTAGCCAGCTGAGCTCTACGGATTTTCAGCGATGGGAGCAGGGCTGGGGTTAGGCAGTCAGTACCAGTCTTGCACCGTGTAAAGTCTGAAATGACTAAGTTATGACATGGCTCTTTTCCACCCAGCCAGCGGTCTGGGTCTCTTCTGTCGATTTTACTGTACATGTCAACAGCACCTGTCAACAACTGACAAAATAAGTCACTCGCTTCTTCTGCAGGGCCCAGGGGATTCCTGGTGGAATGCAAGTTGGGTTACTGACACCTCTGGCAACGTGGACATTTTCGGTAAAACTGTCACCACCTGCACCAACAATATCCGGCCTATCCGGCAGAGATCAATCGGTACGATAGATTTCCCAGTAATGGCTCGCTTGTGGCGGCATGGGGAAGCCCGCTGGACCGTGTCGGAACGACCCGCCCCCTCGTCGAACTAGATAAACAGCAGGGGAGGCATCTGGGTGTCCGTAGTCAGTTTCCATTGGCTTGACATCTCCGTTGCTCATATTGCACATTTCCCGAAGGGTCGTGACTCTTGACGTAGACCGAGGACTCCGGGATACAACATTCCTACACAAAGACCCCGCTGATGCTCTCATTACTGATGACAGAGTACGGCTCGTAGCCTAAGGTGAAAAATTGCCGCTGTCCGAATCGCGTGGACTAGGCAGTACTCAAATGAAACAGGAGTACATGCTGTATTCGCTGCAACTGTACAATGTCAGCAGAATTCCTAGTGTTCCCCATCGTTTTGTGTTCTGTACCGCTTTCAATACTATTCAAAATCCCAAAATCTGTGGAAGTTGGTTTAAGGTGGCTATAAAAGTATGTGTGTGTGTGTATTTATATATTCACACACACACACACACACACACACACACATATATATATATAGAGAGAGACAATTATTAAGCATTTACAGAAGTATATGACGACCAAACAAATACGTACCCAACACAAGCTGTGAATCTAGAGCCAAGACAGGGAGATTGGTGCATATATGTATAATATTTAGCTTATGAATAAAAATAAAAGTCAACAGCCAAAGAAAATAATGCTATTCTTCTTTTTATCTCTCTCAGAGTCCCTTTTTCTATGTAGCCTTGTCAGGATGGACCAAAGACTTATTCTGATTTAATGGCACTGTGCCGGAGCCCTGGGACACAGGGGGAGTGACTCGGACTTGGGATGACTTTGCTTTAAAACTTGCGGGAGCTCAAAGAAAAATACAGACCTTTGGCAAGCGCTCCGGGTCTCCGGGGTGCCGGGGGATGACCTTCTGTAGCCTCTGGAAGCCGTAGTCGATGGTGGGCTCATTCAGTGCTGGGTGGCAGAGAAGCAACAGTGTACGTTAATGCGAAACTGACGCTAGCGTGGTGTGGAAGTGATATTAACATGATACCGAAGTGACGTTAGCATGATACCGAAGCGACGTTAGCGTGATGCCAAAACAAACTTAGGGTCATACCGAAGCAATGTCAATGTGATGCTGCAGCAAAATTAGCGTGATGTCGACGCAAATTTAGCATGATGCAGAAACAATGTTACCATAATTTGAGGGTAACGTTAGCATGACAGGCGAAGCAATATTAACATGATGTGGAAGCAGCATTAGCATGACAGCGAACCAACTTTAGCACGATGGTGAAACAATGCTATAGCATACCACCATTAGCAAGGCCGCTAAGCGGGCTTCACGGTGCACAAAGAAACAAAGACATGATGGGCGATAAAACAAAGTGAAGCTCTGCTTGCACAGGTACATTGGAATGCTTCTTTTCAGATATTTACTCCTTTGAGACACACGCAGTCATACGCACAGCTAAAAATAAAGCCTGGGGTTCAAGCACAGGCTCGGACCATTTAATAGAAGGTACTAGAACAGAGGTAGGCATGCTATACAGAAAGGGCTGCTGTGTGTGCAGGTTTTTGCTACAACTCCCTAATTAGATTACTAATTAGAGGACTGATTGGCTGAAGAGTCCTCAAACCTGGGTTTGAACAGGATACCTAAAGGTTATCCAAAAAGCCTGGATACACACTTTGCGGATAAGATTGCCCATCCCTACCTTAGAACATGTTGGATGGTTAAGGGCCTTGCTCAAGGGCTAAACAAAAATGTAACTATCCTGCTAAGGATGGGATTCAAGCTAACAACCTTCTGGTAACAAGCACAGTGGCCTAACCACATGATCCATGCCCCAGAGGTGAAAAGTTCAGGTCCAGAAAGTATAAATCCAGACCAAATTTTTGTTGCAACCAACTAGCTGACCATACAGAGTCACAGTCACAGAGTAACTCAACCAGTTGGCTGCAACAAAATCTTGGTCTGGATTTATACTTTCCACCTAGTTTTGAATACCAGATCAGTGATGGACTGAAGAGTGTTTTGCTCTGGGAAACCCACAAAAAAGTTTCCCCGGCAAACCCGAAGCTCCAGCAGCCTTAAAAACAGGCTAATGGCCGCATCACATTCCCCTGAAAGCCGACTGCGCTCATCTAAGTCATTTGCGCCGATCAGAAAAGCAGCACGATAATCTGAGAGCTGAAAATGGGACATTTCCTTTTAAACGCAGCATTGCAATTACTGAGGTAAACGCGTTATCTTGTCAAAAAAGGAAACGTAAGCGGTCGTCCTTCACCCTAGAGGACGGAGCCGTGTTTATGCGTCTGTGCTGACAGCTGTCACCTCCGTGATGGGCACGTCGCAAGGGAAACCACTTCTGCAAGTGCATAGTTTTAAACAAACTCTCAGAAAGTGCCATGAAAGCCCTTAATAGCAAGGTACTCGTGTTCAACTCCAGAGAAGTTCTGATGCAACAAAAGCTCTTCATCATCTTTAAGGAGAACTTCTGAGAGCTTTTTATTGTTTTTAATGTTCCCAGAAATGCATCAGAGCATCAGCACCAGTTTCTTTGAAATTATTTGACTGATGCCACAAGAATATCCTTAATCTAAAAGGCAAATTTATTGCATTCATTAAATTATATGCGTTAATTTTGTTTTGTACATATCCTTATTATGATCTGCTTAACACCAGACAGCATCTGTTGCTGTAGTAAATGTCAGACTAACAACAAAACCTAAATCATTCCAACTTCCATGACTCCATATCCAGGACAGGGTCCCTGTGAATTTCTAACCTTAAGTCTTAAATATAAGATAGGATTTCTCCTAATTTGGTATCACAGAAGCAAATCCTAACTAACTTTAGGAATCCTCTTATCTCAGGTCATGAAATCCTAAATACTCAACCCAGCTTTGGTTATCAACTTTTGAGTCTGTTACCTAGCAACCGACATGACTTTTTAATTCCTATTATAATAATATTATATGTTTTTTTTATAATAAAGTAGTGCAGTTACACCAAACATCTGACAGTTGTGAGAGGATGATAGTTGTTAGAAAGTTTCATTGATTACGGTTCTTCTCCTCTAAGATAATGTATATAATGAGCAGCCAAATGACTAATTACTGTCGCCGTTTCCGTTAAATTACGTGACGTAGCAGGCCGACATGTTTTACATCTGCTTCACTGTTAACATCTTCTTCAGCAAACACCCGAAGCGGATATGTCAGTTGCACCTCAACCGGGAGGGGCCCAATGCGCCAGGATGGGCCTCTCCTAAGATGATCATAGTTGCTCAGCTAACTGCGGGATGATGGTCTGCTAAAACATATATCTACTAACGAGCGTTTTTGTTATCAAGCCGCGACACATCGTTAGTCTGCCATAAGCCTCTCAATGAATAGGTTCCGCCGGTTGACATTTTGTTGGTTGGGTAAAAGCAGTAAGACAGAGGCCGCATGAATAAAATAAGTTTAGTGATAAAGTGAAAGTGAGCACAACTTAACGGTTATCCTAAACTTAAGAGAGTTTATTTAAGATTTTTAGAAGTTAGGAAGCTCGTGTAATACATGTTTCCTGCCTTATGTCAGGATCGAAACATTGACATAGGCATTGTTTGCCCAATGTTTTTTTTTTCCCTAAATCAGGTTCTAACCCTAGTTACCATGGTTACCAAACAGTTAAGCTAGGATCTGTAAGGTCGTACCTTAGGGAGGTTCTGTAACATGCTGCCTATCGTAGGGTGACCTGGGCAAGAGACTTTTCGGAAGGGATTCTGCAAATTTCCAAATGTAGGCAATTTGTAGACTCCGGTCCACTTCAACTGCATTTAGAACATCGAATCTCCAGACACACAAAGACCCGCAAGCGAAATTTTAACCCTCAGCCCAGGAGGTGCGGAGGAAGGAGGAGCTACAGGAATCTATAAAGAGCCAGCTCTTCCCCGTTGTCACGTCAACTAGGTTTAGCTACGCAAACGTGAGCGTCAAAGGTGCTCGGGTTACTTGCGCGACATGACGGAGGATCATTAACGGGCTGGCAGGAACAGGAATGAGGAGTTTGGCAGGCGGAGAACGTCCCACACGGGGGAGGAAGGAGAAACCAGGCCAGGAGAGAGCGCCAAATCGGCGAGACAAGCGACGGGTCTATTGCTGCACCCCAACACAGAGGCAGTGACAATGCGGAGGATCCATCCCGTTTAACTGCCCCGTGGCCCATTTCCACAGGCGTGGCCTGCATGGTTATCTAGCAGATGCTCTCATCCTAGGTGATCTACATTTCTTGAGAAAGGAGAGTCAGCCAGTCCCTGGAACAACTGGGTTAAGGGCTCAAGGGCCCAGCGGTTAAGCCACTCTGGGATTTGAGCCGCCGACCTTCTGATCATGGACACACCACCCTAACTTAACAACACTGATACCACGCCTGCCCAGCTGTGAACTCGGAGGGTCTCACACGCACCCTTTACCGCCATGTCGCTGGAGTCTTCTGTTCTCCCAAATCCTACTCCGTGTTCCTCTCTTTTTGTTACCGTTAATCAAACGACTCCCAGCGGCACCTCAGGAACGAATCGGTGTCGCCCCTATTAGTGGAATTTGCTCCAAGCTCAGCTGGGAGCGTTTAAATAAAACCCGCCGTGGACGAAGTGCAAGATGTAATGGTGAGGTGCGTGTGCGGAGTGCCCTGGGTCGAGTGTCGGGGGGCTGATAGTAGTAACCTTGAGCAATGTGCTTAACCTCAACGGTCCCACTATATCCTGTATGAACCAGTATCTCTGAGATGAAAGGGTCAGACTGGGAGTCAGTTGGAAGTTGACGCAGAAAATGAGCCAAAGCCATCAGAATGTGAAGGATCGATGGGACCGACGACGTTCCTGATCTCTTCCCTTTTCCGTCTGCATTAAAGCCCTCTGTGTTTTCCCAGATTCAGATTTCCCGATTTCCACCGGGATTAATGAAGCTTCTATCTATCCGTGTCTTGTTTCTCTTTTATTAAAACTGAGCCAAACCTCACTGTTTCAACACTACATTACAGACGTGCTTTGTAATTGTGCTTTATCTTTCATGCTTGTCCAAAACAGATTACTCATAATTACTTACTAATGGTACTTCCACAATGAAAAAAGGGGATATATTAAAGTTTAATTAATTAAGGCATGTACTTCCTGAACATATAAACTGACATTATGTGTGTCTATCTCAATAGAAGCTACCATTATGTTTCTCTACCTTCCTTTATTTAAAACATAAATTTGGCCAGTGCCAAACAGGCGTATTTTATAACGGACACAGGTATGCAGCGCTAATCTGTGAGCTGTTATGTTTTTCCTTTCACTCCGATCTCCTTCTGTTGGCCCTGGGGTGCGGGGGTGGGGGTTGGTGGGGCAAGCAGCCTGTACATTTCCTGCGGAAATCGGGCTCCGATCCGTTGACCCGTGTCTGGCTGGGGAGGCCGCTCAGGGGCCTGAATGTCCATTCATCACCCCGTGGGTCATGCGGCCATTAAACACCGTAGAGGGAGTCAAAAAAATGAAATGAGGAAACGAGAGGGAAGGAAGGGAATCTCTGCTCAGGTAGCTCAACAAATTGAGTGCTGCCCTAACAACACAAAGGTTGTGGGGTCAAATCCCAGACAGCATAAATTATATCTCTTCTCTCTACTGTAAGTTGCTGGGAGAGGCGGCACACTACTCTGTGTCCCCCGCAGCCGTGATGCCAGCGGGTGGGGAGTGGGGACACAGCCTCCCAGGGAGGCTGGCCATTGGCTACCTCGCCTCTGTCTTCTGGGAAGCTCCTCTCCTTACAGAAAACACCACACGCTTCCTGTCTCAGTCTGGCCTATGCGTTTCTTCAGCATTCGCCGTGTGCTGAATGGTCCCTAATGGTCCTACTCCGGATCAGAGGTCAATAGGTCGCAAGGCCGGCAGGGGAGGCAGGAGGCCGGTTTAACAGCCCTGAGCCTGAGAAGTTCAGCTAAATATTACTGACCATGGAGTCTTACGGCATTAAGGCTTAAACTGAATAGCAACACGCCCCCTGGGACATATATAATTTAGCAGATTGTCCCCAAAATGAAAATATTTAAATATACTGGCCTGAATATAGACCTCTAAGCACCTCGAGTCCCAGAAACCCCCCCCCCTGCTCATCCTGTCACGGCCTCAGCCACTTCCCAGGCTGCGTGATGAAACACGTGTAGACATACAAAGTAAAGACCGCCCCCCCCCCCCAGAAGTACAAAATCACTGAGGTGACCCCCAACCCCAAGAGCCTGCCGATACATCATATTCAAACGGTCTTCCTGTAATCATGGGCAGGCATGCATGTTGTGGGGGGGGGCGTGGCACTTGTAAAAGGCCCATTAATGTGATGATATGGAGATAGATGGACCCACTCCCCCTGTATAAACAGTGTGCTGCAGTTGTGTATGTCAAGAACTGTTAACCCGTCCATTGTTATCGATTCCACATTCAGTACAATCTGCTCACAAGCCAGGCAGATAATATATATTTACTAAAGGCTGCCTGAGCCAGGGGCAATCTCTCCTCTGTTCTGTGCTGACTGATCTCAGAACAGTAAAGATCGAAATTAAAGCAAGAACACTAACATACTGCGAAAACCAAATACCTCCCGGAAATGAAATTCAGACAAATGCTCAGCCTTTTATATCACGGAACAACTTTTTCATGCATTTCATAATCGTTGTATATCAATATTAATTTACTTTGATGTTTGTGGTTAAAATGCATCGGTATGAGTAATTTGTCCCGCTTCACATCTCCAATTAGGCATACATCCTCAGCATGTGCGGCTGGGCGAGAACTCTGATTTCAGGAGAAGGGCGATAATAAGTAAATAACATAATAAGGACAGTAAAAAAAAATGAAAAACAAGTCTGTCTCGTGAAATTTCATCAGTGGACGTCGGCTTCTTGCGCTTAAGTGCGGCGTCGACGCTGGGAACGTTTAGTTTTTAAGCTACATGTTAAATGACACAAAGCACAGGAGTCAGTCAATCTTGTGCCGATTTATGCACCAGGCTGGAAGGCAGCAGAGTTACGGCGCATCAACAATCAGCCAAACGAGACCGACGGGGAAGCTTCGAGATGTCACGCAGTAATACCGTTACAACTGCCACAGTTCACGTTGATGGACAAATACGTCCCACGACATAGCTACTCTTTGAATCGAAATCTCTTTGAATTAAAAAATAAGTCCTTTCATATGCGCGCGTGAGGGCCGAATAAACTCGCCAAAAATCGTTCCCAAGCATCTGAAAAAAAGGAGAAGTGAAATTGCTTCAGTTTGTCTCCACAGCGTCACCTTGGCTCGCCCTAAATATAGCGCCGTGCAAAGCCACAACAGCGGCATTTGAGGCAGATCAGAAACGTGCTTTTAACCGTTTCACTGTCATTTTCTCATTCATTCCAAACTGGTAAACTATAGTGCAAAATGTCACTCGAAATCACCAACCCTCGGCCAAGCGGTGATGTTTTCAGAAAAAATAAGAACCGTGCAGTTTATCCCGCTGTGCCTTATTTTGACTTGAGTTCTTGACAAAACTTCTTGTGACATAATTACAGCTGCATAAAACACTGGGCTTTTTTTCCCCTGTGCTGTGGTTTGGTGAATTCTTGTTACTGTATGGTTTTCCGGCTTGCATCAAAAATAACGCTTTTTTGACAATGAAATTCAGCCTGAAAATAAAAGAAAAATTACGATATATCTCCAACTAGTACTTTCCACAAAAAAGGGAACATGTAGACGTCAAGTTACCCTCGTTTCATAAATATTTTCGGAGAAATGACCCGTTCTAATTACCTCATCAGCTATCCTAAATACTGCGATATAGATATCTCTAAAATCCCAGAGGTTGTAGTTTTATTATATACTCACGTACACGCACACACTAATAGAATAGCAATAATAATAGAAAAAAAAAACTTCCTACTAGCGATTTAAACACACAAATGAGCTGGATTTTAATGGCTGGCGTCAGGCACTACTTGAAGGATTCCTTGCAATCACACGGATCAATGCTCATTGAAATTTCATGAAGTCAGATCTAGGGCTCGTCATATTTCACAATAATGACCTGGAGGAGATGCAGGAGTGCGGGGGAGGGGAGTGGGGGAGTGGGGATGCTTTTTAGCCCCAAAGTCAGCAGTAACGAATGGGTAATAGGAAAAAGCCGTTCGGCTGCCGGCTGTTTCACGGGGGTATAGGGGACCCGGAGACACCCATTGCGGCTCCGACACCCGGCGCTGATCCGGGTTCCATCATTCGGGAGCGCGCTTAGCATCTCCGCGTACGCGCATCGCATAGTAAACTGTTTCTCCTACCGATCCCTTTTTCCAGGGTGGGGTCTCGTGCGCTGCTGATAGCAATCGATGCTCGACGAGCCATGCCTTTCAATAAGCCCGAATTACTGCCTCACGATCCTGCTTACTTCACTTTGGTTATTTTTTTACCCAGCCGACGCCATTCCGCGGATCGATACCATAGAAGGTTACCACTTTTCCTAATAAACCCATTGACGCCATTTATGTTGGAAAATCCTAGGCCATTATAGTAAATAGGCGGTGTTTCTTAATCCGGGAAACTGCCGTTAAGGACACAGATGCAGGAGAATGTTTACAGGGCAAAAAAAGATCTTTATTTACTTTTTTTTTTTTTAAAAAGAAACATTTAATGACCACATCAATCTACCCATTTTCCTGCTTGTCCCATGCAGGGTTGCGGGGGTCCAGAGCTTATCCCAGGAGCTATGGGCGTAACTGAGGGAATAACCCAGGACAGAGCACGGATCCATCACAGGGCACCAGCACATATAACAGTAATAGAGGTCCAGCTCATACTGAAATTGTAAGTGGATGAGATCTGATGAGATGCCGACCAATTACAAGCGGTTATTGACCTTTCTGACCCGCCTTTCTTGATCAGCAGACAGATTTCACCCTGACCCTGTGCTGAATGTGCTGGCTGGATGGATGGAGATAAAGCCGCCGATTAATAGTTCAGACCCAGGCAGTTAAAATCCAGAGCAAGATTTTGTTTCAACCATCCAGTTGAGTGCTCTGTGACGGACTCTTCTGTGTTCAGCAGGTTGGTTGAAAGAAAATCGTGTCCTGGACTTCAAGTCCCCACCTGAACTCCCCACCACAGATAAAAGCAGCATATTTTTATTTAGAATTTGAACAGATTTGTTCCAGGATCCTGCACCCTGAGACTGGCTGCCTGACAGTTAATTTCAAACTGATATTTACATCTGGTAGCAGAATGCTGTATAAAGCAGCATCGACTTCATGTGACCATCCGTGACACAAAACAGCCTCTCTTCACCTGAGAAATCTCTCCCTCCCACACTTTGCAGATGAGGACCGAAGATTAAACTGTGATATATGTCCGGCTCTCGTTACCCCCCCTTTCCCGTCTTCCTTTCTGCTCCCCGTTGTGTCGCAGGTGCCATTTCAGGCCGTAACCTGCCAGAGGGGGGAAAACAAGAACATAATGCGATCATCAAGCGGGGGTCTTTTAATATCCGCGCCTTCGGGGCGCAGGGGGGGTCGTGGATCCACTGAAATCCTACGGCCATTTATCAGCACCTCTGATCTCTGCCGGCAGCGTGTTGAAGTACGGGGGGGGGGGGAATGATGGCAGGGAGACCCAAACAGACGCGGCAGAAGATGGGAGAGATGGCGCCCCCCTGTGGTCCGACCATGCCACACGGCATGCCCCGTAGGTGCCTGGCTTAATTGGTCCTGATGATTAAGCCTGATCCAACCAGGTCACCAGGGTGTCAAATTACGGTGAGAGTGCGTGTGGCGGGGGGGTCGAGTGCGACGCTGGAAACCCTCTGCCTCCACGTGCCAAGATCTCTCCGGACTCCAGATGGGGTGTAGGGCCCCCATCCATCAAACGCCTTTTTCCTCTGTCCCCCCCCCCCAGGCTCTGGCCCCAGGGACGTCAGACTGTGCCAGTTCAGCAGCCGAGGAGGGGGCTTTTTCCCAGGGGCCCCACCGTGAGGCTCAGGGGTGCCGCCACAGCCTCGCCGCCCCGCGCCATAAATCATGCTCCACTTCTGGTTTCCCGATCTGCAGCCCCCATGTGAAACGTGCCCCCCCCCCCGAAACGCGGTGTTGGGGACCGTCTGCATAAAACAGCCCATAATTCCGTTGCTGTTGGCGCCACGTGCTCCTCTAATCTCCTCACCCCTCTGGTGAGATTACCAGATCCTTGTGTACTGCTCCATTCACTAAATCCAGTGTGGGAGGGGGGCCATCAGCCTGCCCCCGCCGACATTCAGGTGGCTCTCGGCGGCCGGATGGGAGTTCCGCGGTCGGGGACGACGCCAGGGACGCCCCCATTGATTTCATTAGGCTCCCATTGTGTTCCTGCTCCCTAGCAGCAGCTCACCCCCCCCTCGCCCCCTCGCCATAGCCGTCTGCCTCAGCTGCCATCCGGCTATGATTGGTGCCCTTTGGCAACTAGCGAATGCCAGCGAGCGCCACAGCCCGGGATGGACCTCCAGCGTAGGGCGCAGGCAGGGTGCGGACAGGCCGTTGGGCTCGGGAGGGTGGAGAAGGGGCAGGGGGAGCGGGTGGAAACGGGGGACTCCCTCGGGGGGGGGATGGGGGTCAATCAGGAAACAGGATGGCAGAGCTGCTTTTTCCTGTGTTTTTTCTTGACACTTGGCCGGGCTTTCAGAATCGTACACTTCCGCTACGCCAACGCACAGGTGGCAAAGGCGCAAGATGACAATGCCAGTCGTGCCCACATGGCGACGTAACAAATTCCAGTTTTCCCCCTTAATTCATCTTCGATTCATACGGCCCGTATAGGTCCTCGTCTTCTCATCGATGACCTCTGACCTCTCAAGGGAATGTAACTAATGCAGGATTTCGTTCCTGGATTCCGGAGAAACAGAAACGCGACAACAGAAAAAGAGGCTTTATACCCTTCTGACGTAAAGTGATTAGCGGGCAGACGAGCTCACCTCCGGGCAAGCAGCCCAAAGGCTGAGCTGACACCAGCGTTGATTAAAAATAATAAATAATGTCAAGACCTCGCCCCAAAAATGTGACCAAGAAAGCACAGAATGGCAGCCGAACGAGCGCTAATCGACAGCATAGCTAAACAACTCCAAAGAGTTACTGTACATAGTCCCAAATCCTAAATATAAACCAAGGAACGCTTGTTAACAAGTGATAAGGTTAAAAATATTCCCTTCTGAAAAGGCGGTTATGCAATTTCTCACAGACGTCCCCAGAGACACAGAGGCCGAAAGCAGTTTTTTTCAAAAAGGGTGAATGTTTGCGGCCAGCTATGGTCCATCTGAAGCCAAGAGGATGGGATCAGCATTCGAGGGGCTTTGCCGCAGGGTTGGCGTTTCCTGGAGTCACTCCAGAGTCATTGTGGCCTTATAGTTTCTCGAGAAAGCGATGCTGCCTAACTAGCACCGACGCTAATGCTAAAGGACGACTGATATGCTGCAGTATCTGTTGCATCCTGATTTGACGCGTGCTGGTCACCGTATCCCTAAATGGCCGCATCTCAGAAGCAAACAAATCCTCACGTAAAAGCGTTTACCTCCATTGTTCTGTCTTTCAACCCTTCTGAAATTTACAGCAGGCCAAAAAAAAAAAAAAAAACTTACACAAAAAAAGAACAAATTGCAACGCATTTTATTGTTGTGGGAATGCGCCTGTGAATTCCAGTGTGACCGCACCCCTCTGTCTGGTGCCAGCATCCTCTCATCAAATTTCTCCCGCAGATCCTCTCCCGTCATTTTCGGGCCGGGTCTTAAACCCGGCCGTGAGCCCGGCGCTCTGACTGGCTGACGGGGGCCACTTTTTATTCTTTATTTTTGGGTGGTGCGTCGTTACGTGCTAGATCAGGGAATGTGCTCGTGTTTGGATGCCCGGGCGCGTTGTTTAAATGGCTTCAAGATGGAGTCCAATAAAACACAGACTGTTTTCCTAGTGTAATTGTGACCATTTTACAGGCATTAGGCGTAACAACCCTCCATCTACTGTAATTAAGTAAAGACCGGCCTCATCGTGAACCAGTATTTAGGCTGAAGGCACATTAGGCGCTATCGCGGCGCGCGATCGCCAAAGATGGCTGCCAGCCTGCTCACATGTCACATGCGATGCATTTCGACCATTAACGGCTCTTAATTCAAACTGCCCCCCCCCCCCCAACCCGTACGAACCCACTCATAGAGGCTGGTTGATTGAGTACTCAGCCCCCCTGCCCCTCTCACCCCAACCCTACCAACCTTTCTAGAGAGATAAAGAGTGCACGACCGTTATCTCTGATTCATGCCGGGTGTTACAACTTCACGAGAGCAGAGTGACTAAGATTAAACTCCCACGGAGATTAAATAAGGATGGATTCTGTGGGGAAAAATCTGTCCGTGTTCAGCGGGAGTCTTTTAAGACTCGCTAATGTAGACTTTCCAGGAATCCACCGGCCTTTTCTTGTGACACTGTAACTCAGTGGGTAGGACTATGGTGTCAAACCCTCAGGGTTGCGGGTTCAATTGTAACCCTGGAAGTGTGAGACCACAGCGCTAGCCAGTGAGTCACAACTGCCCACAGATTGCGGCCGAGTGCGTCAGTGAGCCCTGCGATGGAGTGGGACCCCAGCCAGGGTTCCCAGCCTCCAGGCTGACTGTGACCTCATAGTGGATAGATGGATGGATATATCGTGTAATTTAAATATACTCCTAAGGCATTATGGGAAAAATGGTTGTAAATGCCGGCTGAAATGGTGCCTTTCTCACCTGTGTAGATGAACCTGCCGGGGGTGCCTTTGCAGAACTGCTTGGACTTGTAGGAGAGGGTGACCTCCACCACGCCCGGGATGTGTCGGGGTGGGGTCTGTACGCGGATGGCATGAGGGGTGATCAGCTGGGGACAGGAGATGGGGAAACAGCGACGGTCAGAGAGGAACCCGAGCCGCAATGTGACCCTATGGAGGGTTTATAGTGTTGGGGAACCCCCAGAGTGCACCCCCCCACCTCACTCCACCCCCACCCCACACAGATCCCAGGTCTGCGTGCTGATGTCATGCCCATTACATCACCTTGTTTACAGACTTTATGCTCCACCAAACCACCCCCCCCCAAATGCATGGTTTCCACGGTAGCAGCTGGAAAATTTGCGGGAGCCGCACGCTAACGTTTTACTGTTAATAGGTCACGTGACTGGTCACATGATGAGTGTGAGGGTGAAGGCACAGAGTGGGTCAAACCGGCTGGAGCACCCGGAGGGTGGGAGAGTGACCTCTCCAGAGGGGGTGGGCACAGGGACACCCCCCACCCCCCCACAAGCCTCCTGCACAGGCAGGGATGACAGGAACAGGTTGAAATTTCCCTCCCGAAGGATCCTTGTAAAGTGAATCAAGTCTTTAATTGTTGTCACTGAATTAGGGTGTCAGTCAAACTCTGCCCCCCCCACAAAAACCCTGTGTCCCCACATACCCAGAAACATAGACTCAAATAGCACTCAAACACTGTAATCCTTGGACAAATTTACCCCCATAGTGTGTGTGGGGGGGGTGACTATACTCCAGAGTCCTAACCCCGCTGCGGCGAGCAAATCTGTGAACTTACGGCGGTATTAGAGAATTCTGGTACGGGAGAGAAGAAAGCAAACACTTGTAATTAAGTTTAAATATTAACCTTAATTACCGCGCTAATGAAGTGAAGCGGAAGAAGACAAGGATCCGCGTGACATTGAGCACCGGGCTCTGCGAGCTGGGACAGTATAATACCCAATTTACTGTGGAAATAAACACACAGCCGTGATTGTGACGGGTGGGGTGGCTGGTGAGCGGGCGGCTGTGATTGGATGAGCTGGTCAGGGCCTGGCCTTACTGGCCGAAAGAGAGGAGAGAGGAAACACACTCTGCCCTCTTTATTTGCTCCCCGTCCTGTAAATTTATTTGCCCCTAATGTTCTAAGAAAAGAAAATCGTGGTTGGGCTT
>JABFEA020000052.1:5299916-5325815 GCA_019775915.2 Cyphomyrus plagiostoma
CTGGCTGCGTGCTCTCACTCGCCCGCCTCATCTGATCAGTCGCTGTCACTGTCACCGATCACCGGTTACGGCTGTCAGCTCTTTACGCCCAGGGCCCTGTTACTACGGTGACGCTGTACCCGCCTTGTGCACGGATCTGTCAATCAAAACCGTTCTGCGTGGAGGTCTTAATAAGGGAACGGCCAAGAACGACGGCGATAAGTTATTCAGAAAGCATGAATAATAACATTACTACCATTATTATTATTATTATTGTTGCTACTATTACAATCATTCTTACATTAATTTTTCAGCAAATTAAAGGTAGGCGTACAGAACTGCTTAATATTAATATTAATAATCACCTAATTTGCTGCTGTTAGAATTGTGGTACTTCTTTGCTCTCTAATGGAAAGTTTGTAAGAAACTACGGACATAAACACGAGCGCCTGAGCAGCCGTTTATCCCCCAGAAATCCGTGCTGGCGGCTGCTGGGAACATCAGCAATGTGCTCCCACCGCCAAACAGGCCGTTGGCGTTTTACCAGCTAACAGACCAATAATGTCGACCCAACGTTGCGGCTCGACACAAGGCAGGACACAGTGAGAAGACCTCCCCTCGTTTCTGCAAAAATGCACCCCCCCCCCCCCCCCGTCAAACGGCAAAGACCTCCCTGCATCCTACTAAATTTGATTCCTCAGCCCCAAAGCGTGGCGTGCAACACCAAGGCGTCTCACTCCCTGTTTCCAGATTCGCTGCCGCATTAATGAGATCTCCGGGGGCCCCAAGTGTGGCCCCCGCCCACCTGCCTATCTGCGCCACTCACGACTTGCCGAGGCGACGCCCAAAAAGACAGCCCAGCCCCCCAGGACCGGCAGAGTTAAAGCAAGACAATCTCACAGTCCGGCCTAAATAGGGTTTGACTGATCTCGTTTAGGAAGTGATGTTGTCGGAGGCTTAATTAGCAAGAAACAGATTTTCATTTGATGTGAGGTAATTTTCCACTTATGGTCTAATTCTGAGGTCTGTACACTGTAGACGGGATCCCAAGGACTGGAAGAGAGCAGTTTATCATCACAGCCATTAGCAGAAAAAGTATCTTACAGAATGCGTCGTTCCTGCATGACAGATGGGCTGTTTGTTGGTTTAAATCGATGGCAGGCTCTTTGATATTTTCCCGGCAATAACGCTGCGAGAGGAGTGTGGCAGTCACGCTGACGACGCAGGACGTGTCACGCATCCGTGACAGCGTACCGACGTCGCCCGGCGCCCCTTAATCGTCCGAAACCCAGCCGCCTTATTGCGAGATGGCAGTGAAGCGGCGTCTTCACATCACAGGCTAACATCTTCATTACCCAATGAGCCGGCTGGTTTTAACATAAGGGTCCCGGTAGATCCCTCCTTGGCCTGCGACTTTAGCGATGCACCTGCTTAAGGTGCAAAAATGCCCAGTTTCTAAAGTCCCGGCGACAATAACACCAGAAGTAGTCGATACAAAATAAACAGCAATTAGTGAAGCTGCCTGCTCAACGCATCGTGCGACAAAAGACATCATTGTCCAGACACCCAAGATCACATATTGCAGAAAATGCTATCCATCCATTTTCTGTGACCGTTTGTCCTATTCATGGTCGCAGGGGGTTCAGAGCCTATGCTGGAGGCTACGGGTGCGAGGTAGGGAACAATCCAGGATGGGGCGCCAACCCATCGCGGGGCAAACTCACGCGCCACTCAGTCACACACCTGCACACCTAGGGGTAGTTTGGTAGCTCTAATTACCCTCAGCATGTTTTTGGACTGTGGGAGGGAACCCGGAGTACCTGGAGGAAACCCCACGACAAACAAGGAGAGCGTGCAAACCCCACACGCACGGAGCCAAAGCGGACACTCGACCCCTGATCCCGGAGGTGTGAATCAACACTTCAGCACTATACTGCCCCACTTACAGTAAACTTATTTTATATATAAAATGCTTTTACACAATGCCAGAAACACCTGGATCGGAACTTTCAAGAACAAATCATGTTTGTTAGTAGCTCACTAAATATCTAAATATATATTAGCTCACTAAATCTAATTTTGACTGAATGAAACGGAAACATTACTACTACTATTATTAATATTATTATTATTATAAAATATGAAATGTGGTTCTAACTGACTTCCTGCGCGGCCATGTTGAAGTAGCGGGAAACAGCCGTCGGTCACTGTCCCGGTCAGCGCCTCACGACACCCCCAATGGAGGAGGAGGTTCTGTGTTATGGGGAGGGCGGTCAGGACCCACTGCCGCATGTCATCGCCGCAGTGAAGAGCCCTGACAACCTGTCCCGGGGCATCCGCTTCAGCGGCACCCAGAGAGGCGCACGCACACACATCAGTCATGCACACTGCCGCTATCTTTACAAACTATTTACCCCTTTTCTATCTGGGAGGGGTCCCAGCAAAGGTGGGGGGGGGGGGGGTGGAACCTGGAGGGGCAGGGGAACGTACCTGCTTGGTCATGGAGTCGATGAGTCTGACGTAGAAGTCCTGCTCCGTGCGGATGCCTTTCGGGGAGGGAAGAGATTCGTAGTGTTAAAAACAGGAACCTGGCACCATGCAACAAATAAAATGCGACGCTTCACGCAACTGTGGGTGCCCACAATGCAGGCCTAGGTGGCAACATGGTGTGACACTCAACGCCGTCTTCATCATTCAGGTACATTTGTAAATGACATACCTTTCACATGACACGTGTGTAAATGCATTCTAATCAGACATAGCGTGACATAATATTTTACTTCAATTCTTCAAGTTCTATATATAGAATATTAATACAAAAAAAATTCAATAACTATGGCTTAAACCTGCTCGTATTAAGGTAGCACAATTGTAATTATTGTTTGTTGCTGGTTATTTTTTGTTACAGATATCAATTAACTATTATTAACGTTGTTTTTCTGTGATTTGTAAGTACTTTCACTTTTCGTTGTCAAACGCATCTACGCTAGGCTCGGGCTTGGCGTTTGGCAGCTATCATTATACACAAATAATTGCAAAACACATTCATAAAAAAAAATTGCTATATTTTTTTTAAAAACAGTCCTTTGTTGCAGGGCATGCGCTCTACGAAAAGACTCATCTAACTGATTACTCAAGAAATAGGATCTATTTCGTCTTTAAAATATTTTTTTATATTTCTTAAAGCCATTTTATATTAAGTTAGTATCTTTTAATAAAAAGCAGTAAAAACAGCTCATCACAGGCAATTGACTAAATACTTATATATTGATATATGGGGTGACCTTCGAAAAGATTTAAAAATAATACTATGTTTGAAATTCTGAATATGACTAGATTATGAATATATTAACAGCTCCAAAAAAATCGTGCGTTTCATATTATCGCTTGGTTTTGGTTTTGTTTAATATTTTCTAAGCATTTTGTTCGGTTACCCCGTGCCACATTTTAAATAATTGTTTACCAAAATAAGCACGCTAAATATAATAACGTAAAATTAATATTATATCGCAATAAGGAAAATTAGAAAAAAAGGAAAAATCCATATTAGTGTTAAGAAGGTTTTTCCTGAAAAGTTATGAATAATTAATGAAAAATAGCTAACACTGAAAATATTAACAAAACCGTTAGCGAGCACTGGAATACCTATAATTAATTAAACCAAAATTGATGTTGCCCCCTAGAATATCAAATGTTTGGAGCTTTTAGACAATACAAACAAAAATTCGTTACTATTTTAACGTGGCCGTTTTACCGTAGCTTTTGGAAACGATAAGGAAAGAAGTCACACGCAAAATAAACCACACACCACCTACCATTGCTGTACAAAAGCTGTAATCTGTAATGTATTCCGTTATTCGTCTTCTCCCCGTTCAGCTCCTGCACAGATAAACATGGTTGTTACAATTGTGTCATCTGCTCACTAGGATTCGCCTGGGCTTGGACTTGCTGGAAAGTCACAGAGAGAAAGACGGGCGGACGGCCAGAATGTTGACGACAGAAATACATTAAGAACAATTCGGCATTATCTATATTAAACAGGAAAGTAATTAATCATACAGTACATGAAATATATGTAATAATATAAGCGGGATTCCCCACCCAAAAATGACCTTGAGTTGTAGTTAATTTTTTCCCGGGAAATGGGCGTAGGTTATCGTCCCTGTGATTATCAAGTGACGTTGTCAATTAGTTACTTTAAAAGTGTCAAAGCAACGATTCGGTAAGTCAGTTTTCTTCCGGTGTTCAACCATCATATGCTTTCACTGCATGATTTATAATACTGTGTGTGATAGGAATTTTCAGCTGGCATTTTACACAAACCCAGCCAAGAATTCGAAATAAAATAAAACTAAACTAAAATGTAAAGACGACCAAACTCGCTCATTTAAACATCACTGACTATAGTCATTGTCATAATTAAATTATAAGGATACTGGGGGAATAATATTTAAGATTCCAGTACGCCATATGTTCAGTCGTGGTTAAAATGATATTTAACTATATTGGTTCTACTAAATATAATTTAAGCATTGCTAAATAGTTACATGCGAATGAAAAACACGAGGATTTTTTTAGGCATACACGATGCGTTGGAAACATACTGCTGTTACTTGTGATTATATTCTGGGGTGCATTAAATAAGTAAAACATTGCTTGTAATGAGAAAAGATAATTCACTTGTTTAAAATACTTATAAAGCAATCTTATATAAGCGAAAGGAATACTATTAACCCTATACGTATGCTCAGATGTGATAATAATAAAATGTTCGAACGCAAAAACAGGTGGTTTAATACAGGCGGCCTTTAGATTAAAAATTTATTGATATCATATATTACCAGATGTTTGATAATGTCTCATGCAATCGCAGAAGGTCTTATTTAAAGTAAAGAAACGGGTGTATCTTGGAAGACTGTTCCAAATATCTCACCGAATAAACATTTAAACGTTTTGAATGATCCAGCTCACCTTTTCCTTCTCGACGAACCCGACAAAAGATGTCCGTTCAATTTCCACCGGCTGCCCTTGTCTGTCGTATAGAGCCAAGACGAAGTGAAAAAAGTTTGATTTCCGAAGGTTGGACGGCGGCTGTTTCTCGAAGTGAGCGCGGGCAAGTCCCACTCCGCTGCGGGGAGACAGGGGAAAGGCTTCGGCATTACAATAGCAGGACATTTAAAATAATCATGCTGTTTAGTTAAACAGTATTTATATACTTCGCCAACAAATATCGAATGTTTTGCTAAGAGGTCGTTTAATTTATCGTTAAATTGTGATACCATGTTTAAATTTTTCAAAAGGTAAATAAATAAATAAATCACCTAAACACATTTAGTTGGTTTTATTCTTTTCTTTAGTTGTTATAAAGTAGCTTTGTAAGGAAAGGAACATAAAGGGGAAAAGTAAGCAAAACTATTCCAAACACAACATGCTTATAACTACAACGACAAGTAAGTTTTATCCGGCGGGTAAAGTCCAAATACTTTCCAAGATTTTACTAATCTTAAACATTTTTCTGTTGAAAACTAACTTTTAATATGTATTTCTCATCATTAGTTTTCTTATTATAATAATTCATATTATTATTATTATTATTATTATTATTATTGTTATTATTAATGGCGCTACAATTATATCCCAAATTTTCCAGTATTAGTAGTTCATAATAACACCGTTGTTATTATAGTTCTTGTTCCTAAAAATAGTCTGGGGGCTCGTATGTTTTAGCCATAATTTGGTCCAGTTCGCTCCTTTAAGCAGTCCGGACTACAAGCAGCCGTCACCCCGTGCGCTCCGCCGAAGACAGGACGCGCATCGTTAAGCATCGAAACGCCGCTTTGACTGAATACTTATGAGAATTATGAGAGCACATGGTCTCTGAAGTACTCTCTGGATAATCACCGTGTCATCCGGGGGGGAAATATCACCTCGATAAAAAGGAATTAAACTTGAACAGATTGAATATTGCGCGGGAGTCACTGGCGCGCACTTACGGATGCTGTCCGTCGGATCTTACCTCTGAGCGGCCGTGTTAGCATCCAGGACCCCGGCCCCCTGCATCCATGTCCGAACCGCGTTCATCCCGGACACGACCGGCTCCTCTTTCATGCTACTTCCACTCCTTTGAATGCTATCCTGAAGCCCAAACATGAAAACGGACTCTTCCAGATCCCCTCTACCTTTAATTCTACCAGCCCCGTTTCTCTCGATCACAAGTAAAGTGGGTTACAGCACGGGGCTGCGATCGCGAATAAGCGAAAATGCGCCTGTTCGACCTTGCTTAATTAAAAAAGCACACATATGCACGCAAGAAAAAAGGACTGGAGGAAAAGCACGCCGAAAGAATCCAGGTTTCGCGGAAACGCTTTGGAGCAGAAGAAAAAAAATTAAAATATATTGCGGACAAAACAAGCAACGTGTCACTTCAGTTTGCGGATTTCCTGTATTACAAGCGGTGAAGAATAAAACCTTTCATATCGATGTAAGAAATAACAAAAATCAAGTCGATCATTCGAACTGGGCGGTATCAAGTGTCATCATCTTCAGACAAGTTATTTTCTTATTTCTTCCCTTTTTCCGCCTCGACTTCTTCTGTTCAAAGCAAATTGATTGAGAAATTTGAAATGAAGACGAGATGGACCCTTGTGGACGCGTATCCCGTCTCGATCCCCTTGTTAAAACTGGAGTGATTTGTGCCCCCTTCCCTAAGGAATCCGATTTGACTGTTCTGAGAGCTAAACACAAGCACACCAGCCCCAAAGGCGAGGGGAGTAACCACGCAAGACAGGCCAACCCTGAACAGTGGCCGGCCTTGAATACTGCTCTCCGTACGCCAACCGCGGCTTCAGTCGGCTCATTACATATTTCTGTCCGCCCTCTTTCATTAAACATGCAGCGTCATTGTAAAAAAAAAAAAAGTCAGACAGCAGCCGAAACATATTCCCTTACGCCAGATGTCAGAAATAGCCGCACACCTGGCGTATAGTACTGTTACAGCGCGGGTAGCGCTATACTACAATTCATTAGAGCCATTACTGATACATTACCTCAACTTAGACGTGATGCTGAAGTCTGCATTCCCGTCGAGCAGGCAATCTACGGTAACACCTTTTGCATCAAAAGGGAGACGGTCATCGTGGAAATCGTTTGGAGACCTATTATAGTGCATTTTAAAATTCTGACTTCCTGTAACAAACACGCAACTGCATATTTAAAATGCACGGGAAAAATACAATGCGCAATTGATCTAATTGCTTTTTTCATGCATGCCGAGTTCATGCATAAGAAAACTATAAGTTGAGCAGTGTTCGCTACACAAATATATATGTAAATAGCGATTACATTTTAAAGAGTGCATGTATTACGGCAAAGTTAATTGATTTTTGCGTGTTGCAAACATATTTATAAGCATAATTAAAATTTTATATACATACAAAATCAGGTTAAATTTTCACATGTGGAGCCGAAACTAACTTTCAATTCCAATGCTGTTTTAGGTCACATAACTTGCATTTTAAGGCAAAACTACATAATAAACGGAAGATAAATCGTTCTACTTTTTCATACTTATGTATTTGTAAATGAAAATGAGGAAACAATCATATACAACCATTCCTTGTGTGAAGATAAATATGTATATATTACGGAGATATTTCATTTTAACATTTCAAGAAAATACCACAAAACTCCTGAATAGGTAAAAAAAAAAAAAAAAATCGGACGGTGTTATCGACAGATGTCTGTAGAGAAGCGTAACTGATTCCGTTAGGTATAGTTCACTAATTTGTCACCGTGGTTATACAAATTGTTTTTCAAGAGAGACCACTTCGGGTTTCCTTAAGCTTTAGACTTTAATTTACGCAATGTTCGCAGGCTTTACACAAAACACACAAACAACTACAAATACCTCCCCTGGGCGCAGTGGTTAAGGAACTAGAATCTGGCCAAAGTTTCGCATTTGCGTTTAGTGAAACATCAAGCTGCAGAAAATGGGTCAACTGCAAAACTGTAAGTTACGTAATTCGGATGAATAAAACAAACTGTCAGCTGTATAATAAATACTCGGCAAGTTATACACGAGGGATATATCGGCCACCTAGACAAGAAAAACTGTATAATAAAGGCGCAGCTTTAAAATCCTTTTAAAGGGTATTTTGGTACCCAGTTTCGTTCTCCAACACAATGTTTACGAATCTTTTCTTGAATAACAATCGATAATAAGCAGATTTCCTAAAAAGTACGTCAGCACGTCATATCCTATAGGTAGCAGTACTGACTGGCGCGCGACCATAGAGTCGAGCTTCTCGCGTCCTGCTATAGAATTTAGATAAATTAGATTATGTAGGTAGAACTCAGCATATTCCATTTGGATCATCGACATCGACCCAAAAATAATTTGGGCGACACAAAGAATCTAGAGCTTCGGTTTAAAAAAAAAAAAATCAGGTCTCAATGTTCATTTCACAAACTTCCTTATAGGTCCTACTCGGTTTTAGGGAGTTTCTCGGTAATTGGTAATAAATATTCTGAATATTACCTGTTTATTATAGGCAGTAACCAATAATATAGCAACGCAATGCATAAATAATTTAACAAGAATAATGCAGTGCAAAGCCAAAATTGAATGCTCGCGGATCGAACCATATGCCTTTATATATGTTAGACAGCATTTTAAAAGCCTAAGAATTCGTTTTAGGAATAGTCCGGTGTTTTTCCCTGTAATCCTTGAGCACATGCAGACGTTAACGCTCAGTACGAAAAAAAAAGAAACGAAAATGATGCGTTTACAAATCTTGCTGAGTTGCTGATGATGAATGTAGAGCCTGACGCTCCTCAGTGATGAATAGAGAGCCTCCCCAGCGGTTTTTAGGGGCCGTTTTACCTGCAGTGCCACAGATAATACGTAAGTTATCTCGGCATGTGTCATTTGAACTGAAAACCAATGTAACCTATTTAAACCTTTGGATGCCACACCAGCTACTGTCATCATCTAGGGTATTTTTATGTTTAAATAACTGCGCTTCACACGTGCTGTTCACTATTTAGTCCCATTCTATCCTTACCTTTCTCATGCATTATTATTACTATTAATAATTACATGTCATGCGGTCTATAAATTATACATTAAGAATATCCCCGCATTCTCATTACCAAATGAAATACACAAACATACTTCAAAGCATATTATATACACACAATATGTGTATAGGCTATGTATGTGTGTGTAATTTTAACATACACACACACACACACACACACACACACACGTGTATTTAAGCAAGCAGCAGACAAGTCATAAGTGCACCAATAATGACCTTGCACTTATTCAGAAACATAAAATTTTATATCTTTGAGAAGGTTTCGACACTGCTTTGCAATGTTCGCGCAGTCACTGGTAACATACAGTTAACTGAGAATGCAGACTTATTATAATACAGTTGACAGAATATACTAGTATTTCTCTTACTTTTACAATCCTTGGCTAGATCGTTTGATTACTCGATGACATGAGATTTAAAAAAATTAAAAACCATTCCAGATTACAGCAGAAGTATGTAATACGCAATTATTGGCAGAGGCTGGAATGGTATTATTTCAATCCAAATTTGATAAACTATTAAGGCCTATTTCGTGGTAATTTTATTGAAGCCACAGCCACAAAACTGCCCTAAATAATTGATGGCTACATACAAGCAAATTATTGTTCAAATATACTAGCAGATAACGTGGATGGTTTATTTGTACACATAAAACTGGTCACACGGCACATTTAACGACTTGCACGGCTTTACGGAAAAAGACAACAAAATGTGAGGCAATAGCGCCATCTTGCGGTCGATTGGAAGACCAACCTTAGCCTGCTTGCTTTAATATCAGAGAACATGGAGCCAATTTGACTTGCGTATGGATGAGTTCAGTATGGGTTCACGCTCCATTCATAACCTAGTAACATCAAACGTGGGTGTATTTAACAGCTATTTCCCCGCTACTTCAAGATTTCTTTAGGGGTATTGTTCTTACATGTATACGCAGCAAGAAATCAAAACATATTTCTGCGTTTATTACTATAGCACAATAACAACAGTGATCGAGTTTAAAGGAATTTAAACACATTTTTCCTCTAACTAATCTGAGAGGACAGAGGACAAGCACAGAAACATCGAGAACACTTCCAGCCCAGTGTAAACCAAATTAACTAGACCAAATAAAAGTCAATCATTGGTCCTGGAATGTATACACTTCTCAGTAAAGCAAACAAATAAAACATCATCATTAATAATTCAATAATAAGTAGATAGATACTGACTACTGGCGGAAATAACACCGTTCTTTAAATCATTACTTACTGCCAACTGCGCTCGATCTTGAGCCCCGACAGGTAAAACTTTAACACAATGAAAAGAATATATAAATAACGAATGTCCTAGTTTCGAAATATGATCTTAATTCTAATCGTGTTAGTATGACACGAAATGGGAAATTAAAGACATCTTATTTTGGGCTTCTCCCACCAAACTCTAACATTCCATTGGAAATACAGGTGACTAGTCTACGTGATGTTATACGAGGCACTATAATGCTCGAAAGGTCACGCTTTTATTTTGAAAGCGTGAAAAAGATTCATTTGCAGAAAAGAGTGCAATTACTCCAGTTGAATAACAGTCCAAAAAGAACTCCAGTAGTGTCCACAAAACAAGAAACCTGAAAAACTAATACCCATGAAAACAGGCTTCGTGACCCAGAAGTTGGGTATCGGGCGCGATACGGGTGTTTGGATAAATCTCACATACATGGAGGCTAAATATGCCGCTGTTCAGAATAAAATACTAAGACGTGTCGTGTAAACAAGAATGGGAAACCGGCTTCCTCGTGGAGAAATGTATCGGTCAAGTTATACGGAATTACACCGTTCAGCCGCATTAAACTAATCAGCTCCCAGCACGGAATACATTATCTGCTGCCGTCGGTAAATAACTCACAGCAGTGTGTTTTTTACTGTAAAAGCAGTCCAGGAAAAGAGCTTAAGAAAACAAGAGAGCTTAAAACGCAATACGGTACTCGTAGGTATCGCGTGACGTCAGGGCGCGCTTAAACTTCGGACAAAACCCGGTCGCGTTTAAAGTGGCGTCGCCCAAATGCACGGCGTTTTCAGCTTTTCCTGGCTATGTGGGTATATAGTTTAGTCCAGCCGTGATAGCCCAGTCTTCATTACCCCTTAAAACGAAATGACACGTTACATAGTGAGACATAGCCACCAGAAGCTCATTAGTAACAGGGCTTGATATTACATTAAGAATTACGTCGAACAAATACAGCACGGAAGCCGTTGTGTTCGGGATTTACTTGCACAACGTCACAGCTGATTACCTGCGCGAATTTACCAAGATGCCCATTCAAATTCAAAGTGCCCCAGCTGACGACAGCAATACCATCCGCATTAATTATCAGGCTGATTAACACCGTAACGTGGTCCATGTGTTGAAGTCGCATGAACAGCTGACAAGCACAAGGCATTCAAATAACGAGAGTAAAATACAAGGTTTCAATGTTTATTTTGTTTTAATACATTCAGTCATAAAAATGAGACATCGCTATCATTTCATTGACCACAACTGAAAAACTCCAGCATTCACAGAGCACGTTTCATCTTCATTTGTATCCAAAAACGTGGATTAGTCTCTTAAAAGAAAAAAAGTCGCCACATTACAAATGCTAAAGATAAAAAAAATGTAAAATTTATACACATAGCTATTTTACGTTTCCTTTAAGAAAGTGTGCAAAAGCTATCAAGTTGCTACAAAATAACGAAAGTGGCATTTACACAGTGCGTTCATACAATTCTTGTATTCATTGTCACCGATGCAAAATGCCAAATAATACTGTAAATTCGCTTGCCGTTTACACTGCTTGCACCAGCTCCGAATCCATGGGAGTGGGCTCTTCACACTAATTCGGATTGAAGTGCTCATTCGAGATCCACTCCACTTCACATCGCCCGATGCAGCAAGTACTGGATATCAAAACCCCTTTTTTTAGGATATATGCGTGTATATACATGTGTATGGGCGCATATACGCACGCACACACATCTGTAGTTTCATTTTCCTCATACAAACCAAAAATATTTGGTATGTGACAAAGACAGACTTTGGAGCATTGCTATAACCAACATTAGTGCATACGCATTTGCTTAATACTAGAGCAGGGGCATATTGTCAAAAAGAAAAAAGAAAATAAGATCATACAACTACCGCAACAGACAGCGTGCTAGTTTGAGCGTGCTTAAAGCTTGTACATCAACTGCCGTCACCTTTCCAGATTAACTGAAGTTTACCCCCGTCCTACAAGCTGTTCTATGTGGCCCTTCAAGCGACACCTTCCTTTCAACAGCCGGGCTTTGACCATCCAGGTGTCCGCGAGGGAACCTGTAGTGGCGGGCGTGGCCTGGGTGGGCGTGACTCGAGTGGGCGTGGCTTTCAGCACAACACTGAGAAGAGCCTGAAAATGCGTGGATGGCTCTGGGTGGGGGACGTGAAAATGTCTAAAGCCTAGATGACAGTGGCAATGGACACAGAAAAACAGATTAGCCCACTTTTATTAAAATAAATATTGAAATCCACAGGGCTGCTTCACATTGAAACGAATGGATTTGGAACCTGCACATGCTCTCAAATCCACACTCTAGCATGAAGGAACCTCAACCTGACATGTAAATATGACCCAGATGTTAGGGGCGAGGCTGATGAGCACAGTTTGGATGGACACAAAGCCCAGTGGGGGCTCAACAGACATGGTGAGAGAGGTTAGCATCTACCAGTAAGCCGTACAGCAGAGATCTTAATCGTTGGCCCACGTTACATTCCTGACTACTGTCCGGCCTGCACGGCACTGGGCGTCGGCTCGAGACGGGCGCTGGCTTGAGGCCCATTCTGTGGTACATCCTGCGAGCTCCCATCCGATTCCAGATCAGCGTCCACCTCGTCTGAAGTCCCCCCGCGCCTTTCGGCGACGTCAGCGGGCGGGCCCGCCTGCCCCGCCTCCAGCTGATTCTGATTGGCTGGCTCCAGCGCGTCCTGCGCGGCCGGGCCTGCAGCGGCTGGCTGTGGTTGGCTCTTCAGCGGGCTGTGGCAGAGTGGGCAGGTCTCCTGCACATACAGCCACTTCTTCAGGCATCCGGCGTGGAAGATGTGGCTGCAGGGCGTGATGACCGCCGATCTCATGTCCTGCGGCGCAGAGACGTACAGGCATCAACACTCTCGTATCACTACGATGATTTTATTACGTTTATTTAGCAGAGAATTAATCCCAGGACCGACTGGGGGCTTACGGTCCTGCTCAAAGGCACGACGCAAGTGAAATAATTCCAAAGACAATGGGATTTGAACCAATAACCTTGCGTCACTGATGTTCTAACCCACCGAGTCACACACCACCCCCACTGCAAGCTACTATCGGCTTCTACTTCTTAAGACGCAAAATTAGCATGAATTAATATTGATATTATGCATTATTCATTCCGTTAAAAAAATAATTGCAGCAATAGGTTCTTATTAACATTAGTTATGTTCTACAGCTTATTGGGAGTCCTGGAGCGGACAGAGAACTACAGAAAGCGCCGACAGAGGAATTCGAGTGTGCCGTAGGGCGCCCTCACCTGGTAGCAGATGGCACAGATGTCGTTGTGCTGCTCCAGCTGCTGGCTGGTGGCGGTGGGCATGCTCTTGATCTTGTTGACGGCGTCCCTGCGCAGCAGGAAGCTCTGCCAGCCCAGCTGCGCCCGCAGCCACACGTTGTAGTAGGAGTGGACGAAGATGATGGTGGAGCCCATGACTGTCCACTCGCCGAAGACCGTCTCGGAGACGCCGTAGGCCACCACGCACAAGGCTACCAGAAACTCCAGCAGCCGGTAGGTGCCGTTCACGTAGTAGATGACGTCGTCCATGTTCTCCACCGGCTCCTTGCGGAACTCCTCCACCATGAACAGCACGTAGATCAACAGCGTGCCCAAAACCTGCGGGGCGGCAATTCCCGTCAAGCCACGTCCCGTCGGTAGCGCGGTGGCGAGAGGCGGACTCGTAACTCGGGAGGTCGTCGGGTCGAAGAGCCAAAGGCGTCAGGGACCAAAAAACGGATTCGTGCGAATGACTGGGTGCTTCTCAACGCGAAGATCGCACATCTGGCGGCCTTCGGGAGAAGCGATCGCGCCAACCCGCCTCCCGAGGACACACTTTGGGCACAATGCACCATGGGATTGGTCTCGATCGACTGGGATGCATCCGAAGTATCCTTGATATTTGGGGTGAAGCGAGAACAACATCCAGGGATTATTTTTTTTTGCACCATGCTCTGTACTTCTGTTACTAGTACTGGAATTGGGCTTCGGCGATGGAAGACGACATAAGACACGAAAGCACAGGTACGCACATTGAGAAACACCCATCGTCACTGACAACTGGCGTTAGCCTCAAAAACACTCCACTGTACCGAATGACCTCTCTCTGGGTGACTGCAGCAGTATTTAGCAACTACAGAATAACAAAGGGTTTGAAATGGAAACAAGGTAGAATTACCTTCGCTATCGGTGCAAAACGATGGATTTCAAACACCTAATGTCTCCCACTACTAGCAAATGTCATTACACAGTATCCTCGCGACCCCTGTAGATTTCCCCCCCCCCCCGAATGTGACGCAGACCTGCAGGGAGGTGAGGATGCTAGACGAGATGATGATTAGCAGCCAGAAGTCCATGTGGAAGAACTGGCAGATCATGTAGGACATGTAGGCCGGGAAGACCAGCAAGAAGAGACACAGGCTCACTGCCCGGAAGTGCTTCCAGAGACTCCTGGAACAGGAAGAGGAAGTGGTGAGAGGAGGAAGCGCCGGGTAATGCGCAAATGTTCAGGAAAACTCATTTATATTCATAAGAAGCACTACCACTGATTGGCCAGTGAATGGGTTCAATGGCCAATCAGATAGCTCCCCTTGAATGAGGTTCCCCGAACCACCCTGACAAGAACAGGCAGCACGTGTCGATGGGAGCACATTCAAAGGCCAATCAGGTAGCTTCTCTCATGAATATAAATGAGCTTTCCCAAACCACCCCGTAAATCACAAATTCGTCCTCAGCTGGAGGGACAGCTTAAACATTTTAAATCACCTTGTTAACACATCATTCCATTTCCAAAAGGGCACAGTGCCAGGAAATGAACATTAATTTGTACGAGTTACACTGCATATATTAGCTCTGGACTACCCATAACCTTAATTGTCTCATCATTGTGGAACTACAAAGACGGCGTATTTTAGGGGTAAAAAAAAAAAAACAAAAAAAAAAACTCAGATATGGCAGAAGGTGCCGGAAGCTGCCTTACTTGTCTCTGGAAGCCCCCAGTGCCAGCACGATGGGGTCAGCGATATCCAGCATGGACTGTAAAATAGACGCCACCACGATGAAGAGGATGATGCTGAGGAGGAAGGCCCGGTGGATGACCTGCAGCTCGATCAGACCCGTCTGAACGGCCAGGATTAGCAGCGTGATGCCTTCCGTCATCCCTCTGGGGCAGCAGGGAAGTTCAGGGAGACATAAACCATCTCAAGCTACTAACCAGGTACTAACCTACAGGTAAGAACTAAACCGCAGGAGGACGGCCAGCCCGAGGGGGGACAAAGACCACAGGAGGACGGCCAGCCGGAGGGGGGACAAAGACCACAGGAGGACGGCCAGCCGGAGGGGAGACAAAGACCACAGGAGGACGGCCCGCCGGAGGGGAGACAGAGACCACAGGAGGACGGCCCGCCGGAGGGGAGACAGAGACCACAGGAGGACGGCCAGCCCGAGGGGGACAGAGACCACAGGAGGACGGCCAGCCCGAGGGGGACAGAGACCACAGGAGGACGGCCAGCCCGAGGGGGACAGAAACCACAGGAGGACGGCCAGCCGGAGGGGAGACAAAGACCACAGGAGGACGGCCAGCCGGAGGGGGACAGAGACCACAGGACGACGGCCAGTCCGAGGGGGACAGAGACCACAGGACGACGGCCAGTCCGAGGGGGACAGAGACCACAGGAGGACGGCCAGCCCAAGGGGGACAAAGGTCACCCTCCCCAAATATCACAACACATTTCCTACCTAAATCCTACAACAAAACCTCACATCCCCAAAACGCCACAATAAACAGAGACGAGAGCTACAAAATATTACAATAATGTACACATAAAATATTACAATATCACATTTCAGATTAAAAACACAAGCAAGAGCGAGCCATCAGGCAGAAAGAGTCCTAGTGGTCTGTCAATGTCACTTTCCCATATCTCACAAAAATCTCACAAGCGTCTCATCCTACCAAAACAAAATGCACAGGTCACAAAACTACCATAAAACCAACCAAGCAGGCCAAGCATGGATTGCAGTTTACAATAATTCTAATCTTAAGCCCCCTCTCCACTAACAGTACCATTTACCCTCGTTCCCACTACAGGGAGAGCAAATCGTAAAGCAGCTCCCCGGCACGTGACAGGTGGGACGGACGGACGGACGGACTGAATACCCCCCCCCCCCCGCTCACCGGTGCATGGTGTTGTCGTTCATGAATGCACGGTAACCCTGCAGGTAGAACTTGCAGAGTGTGAGGACACCCAGGGCCACAAACGACACGGTGAAGACCAGGCCGAGCAGAGAATAGGGGGTGCTGCAGCACTCCGCGATGCTGAGGGGGCGGGGGGAGCGGTAGGGAACAGGAAGACAGGATTAGCAACGGCTCCGTCACAGCAAGCAGCCGGGCAAATCTCGCATATTTACATACGGTTCACATCATGTTCCCGAAAATTAAGAGTAGACCTCGACGACTCAGCAGCGCCCCCACCTGGTGAGGAAGAGGAATAGCAGCCTCTCGCGTGAGGTGGGCTGGTCACGGGTGCTGAAGTAGGTATATATCTGCAGGGCGAACAGCACCAGCCAGAAGCACATAAAGAGGACCGGCAGAACCAGCTGATTCCACAGGGACATCCCAAGTGCTAGTAACCCATAGACCTCCACCACCTGCAGGGGGCGATAAAAGCCAACTGTGACAGGCAAAGCCAGCGAGTTCTTAGAGGTGAATCACTGAGGAAGGAATTACAATTACAGATAGACTGCAGTAAGTCTTTGGCAAGCTGAGCAGAAACCACACGCGGAGAACTCGGGCCTAATTCCGGAATGTCTGAGGGCCAAACAGAATTTTTTCCAAGCCTGATCAAAGCTAGGACACGTTCTAATACAGAGCTTTCAGGAGCCCCATGCTTATACTGCTTTATGTCATCGTGACCGCAGCATCAAAATCTAAGAATATTTATTCCTAACAATCATTTCCATTAATTCTTTGGTACATATGCTGGGTGGCAACTCCGATTCTTAAGACGCCTGGAGCCCGAAGACCTAATTTGTGAGAGAATTCTCTCTCTCTGCTGAAACTGCTACCTCAATTAAATAGGGCTTAAAACATTACAGTCTGCTGCGGCTTTTCAAGAAATTAAATCAGTTTAGTTAAATACAGTCACTGCAATACAAAACCTGTCTTTTAGGTTTATTTCTTACGTTTCAACGTGATTTTAATGCCTTACTTAAATGCGTATTTCTGCCTTTGTAAAGCGCTTTGAATTGCCTTGTGTCCGAATTGCGCTACATAAATACACTCGGCTTGCCTTGCGTCCGAAAGTCTTAATTAACAAAAGTTTTGGGAAAGGCAGCACTGGACTAGGACTGTTTATATAGAATTCTCAAACGGACACGGAATTCTCAAACGGACACGGGATTCTCAAACGGACACGGGATTCTCAAACGGACACGGGATTCTCAAACGGACAAGGGATTCTCAAACATCTGAGCTGACAAATCATTCGGCGTTACTGCACCTCATAACTTCCTAGGTCTTGGTTCCCAACTGCACAAATAAATGAATCACAACGTGGAGACGCTCTGACCTGCACCAGCTCCCGGTACGCAGTCTTGGCCAGATTGTACGGCACCAGCAGGTTGGAAGCCAAGAAGTACAGCACCTCCAGGCCCGTGAAGATCATGGCGAAGCGATTGATGAAGACGATGGTCTCCAGGGGGACGAGGCACAGTCGGGCCACCAGAGGCAGAAGGTGGGCCGAGAAGAGCCAGATCTGTTTGGTCTGCATAACGCAGGAGCAAAGCGTGCAGACCACCAGCTGACCTGCGGAGCCAGGCGAGAGGTCAGACTGCGTGGCCTGACGGGAAGCGCCACCCCTCCCCATGAGACCCACGACACCAAGCACAGGAGACTGGACCCAAGAAACACTCGCAATACAGCGTTCCAGTAGCACAGGGCGGGGATTTGGTCGTTACCCCCTGCTTTAAATCTTCTTGTTTATGCATATACACATACATCAAATTCTGTGGCTAGCTAACTATGGGTAAACGAACACAAGGGAAGACCACTGATCACGAAGCAGATTAGTTTGTACGCGACGCAAAAAAATAAATGAAACGGAAATATAACTAGTGGAAACTACATGAAACTCCCCAAAGACGAATAGAACTATAAAAATCAATCATTCAGTATTAACTGACAAAACAAAATAATTAGAATAATAATAATAATAATAATAATACACTGATAGTGTCTTTCACAAACCCAAGGTCACTTTAAAAGGAGAAGGAAAAGATGAAAAAGATCATGCAGTCCATTAAATAGAAAAGTGTTTTAGGTCAGATTTAAGATTGCAAAGTAAAGAACAGCCACAGGGTGACTGGAGGAAGAGAATTCCTACATTTGGGGAAAGTGGCAGTGAGTGACCCACCACCCAGAGAGAGAAGCCTGGCGCCATGGATACCGAGCGGATAACAAGTCAGCAGCCGGTAAGGTGGCTGACTTTCAGTGTGAACGTCACACGGCGTGGCCTCGTTCACACTCCGCATTAAGAGAACGCGTCTCAGGTGATTGGACCACAAGAGAACAGCCGAGACACACAGCCGTCTACGCCTGCGTCCGCCATGCGTCTCCGAGGATCCCAGCCCCGACCGCTTGTGTTCAGATTTCGACACCGCTCCACACAGTTACTGTGAAGTTTTTGTCGGGGAATTCGTCGCACCACAATGGCAGATGTGTCGAGCGTGTCCCGGACCTCACCGGCCAGTGGTTTGAGCGATCGGATCCCAAGGCGCCCTGGCAGTCTTTGCACTCGTATTTGGCGACGTCAACTTGCAATCCCATCACCCAGAATGCATTGCAAAAATGCGTTGTCCTTTCTGCATCACGCAACCGCGGGTCGGAGATCGCGACGCAGCAAAGTGCGTCATACCCTGTCACCTCGCCCCAGGACTGAAGTGGCCACCGGGGTATAAATGAGACCAGAGCCAGCAGGGGGGGGGTGGGGGAGCTGTCATTTTGACTCAGCACCATCCAAACCTCACGTCAGGCGGAAGATCCACAGCGCATTGTCAAAATGTAGGTCCAGGTCCTATTTTACGGCATAGTTTCCTCGTTTATAATAAACTACTGGCACCTGAACCTTGTTTTTCCAGGTATCATTCAAAACATCCGGGGTGGGGCTCCTTGGGGGGGACATATTTAAAAGGTGCGAGCTCACCAATCAGAGCCGTGATGAACCTGTTCATGGACAGTGGCTCCAGGTACAGCGGTCCCTCGTACCCAGAATCCAGTTCGCTGCGAACATAGTCCCTGAAACAGACGTCACCATGGTAAGATCACTATGGCAACACCGAAGGCACTGTCACAATCAAGAAATCACACCACTTTAAGGTTCCACTGTTCCCTTACATACAGTTTCACAAGTGATGCAGACAGCTGGTTGTCGTATCCCATAAACAAGCATGCGACAGACATAACATCGGAATTTCTGTCCGAGTTTGAGGCCGAACACGGTTCACGTCTTCTCCTTGCCGAACATCTGATCCAAATGATCAACTAAAATCAGTGAACCCACTACCTGCAGACGTCCTCAGAGGACAAAGTACATACCCGTCGTTAGTGACGCGGGATTTTGCAGAATGTGAGGAGGATGGGGAAAAAAGGGCATTCAGGGGGATCGGGACGTGAAAATCGGAGAGCGGGTGTGGGGCGCACTGCGCATCACGGGGGGAGCGCTGCGCATCACGGGGGGAGCTGCACGCACTCTACCGAATATCAGTGACTGTCATCTTGCATCATCGTGAAATGTGACCTTTCTGCTTTGCAGGAGAGACTCACACGCCCATCACAGGTTATTTTATGCACAGATTAAAAGGACAAAACCAAAGTCACACCTGTTCGTTCATCCGTCCATCCGTCACATAATCGCAGAGACAGATTCCTTTGCATCTGCCCCGAAGATTCAAAAAGGTTCCAGCATAGCCCCCCATCCCCCCCCAACCCCACACCCCCAGGCCATATCATTCAGTACAGCGACGCAAAGCCCTTTGATGAGGTGGGGAGGACAAACCCATCCGGGTCGAACTTCTGAGCACAGACAGGAACGGGGCCCCTCCAGAGGACATCCAAGGTCAAGTGTTTTCATTACCTGGAGACCTGGTGTCCAGCAAAGAGGAGCAGGGCTGTGAGGACGTACAGGTAGAGCCGCACCAGGTGCTGCCGGGGGAGCGTCAGAAGAACCAGACTTAAGATGTAGCCTGCAAAACAAGTTCATATTCCCCACTGTGAGGTCATAAACACACTGTCCCTAGCGGCAACAGACGCCAGCAAGTACACAGTTACAGCACATTGCAGGGAAGGAGACGACCCACGTCGAGCGACAAACTCGCGAGAACATACCTCGGGCTCACAAACAGAACGAAAGAGAGCAGCGCGATACGGAAGTAAATTTAAGCGACGCCATTACACCATCGCAAACCGCTGCCGTTAGGTAGGCTGGCTGGCCGGGCAGAGGGTTGAGTTTTGACCAGGGCGTTAAGATGGCGTGATCGGCGGAGCTGCCTGCGTTGCAGATTCCCGGGACAGGGTCGGCCGCTCGGGTACCATTAAGCGCCAGTCGGATAAGGTAATGGAAACGGGTGCGCGGAACCTGGCATGAAACCGGGCGTTGGCCGCGGCGGGCAATCTGGGCGCAGCCGAAGCGTCAAGCTCCGGTGCACAAGATACGCGATGAGTCAGCACTTCTCTGCGAGCAGCTGTAGTACAGACAAGCTTCAGGTTTCTATATATAGATGATTGCTCCGTTGACTTCATACGACACCCCATTAAAAACACCTCACACATCCAGCTCTGGATGATCCCGCCGATACTTCAACAGCTAACCCGAATGCACGAGGAGAAAATCCCGTCCACCGGGGGCATTCGGTCTGCTCGTTTGTATCAATCTGAACACCACGCTCCGTTCTAAAGACTGATGTTTATAGTTGTGGGCTTTTTTAAAAAAAAAAAAAAAAAAAAATTAAATAAATCTTAAGTCGATGAGCAGGTCAAGTTTAAACGGGGAAGTGGCATTGAACCGTAAGTTCCCCAGGCGATGAGGTCGCTCCAGGACAGAAACGGGCTTCCTCCTTCACGCCAGGACGCCGTCGTGACATGAAGACTCGCGACGCTGCTCAGTGACCAAACTTAGGGATGCGAATCTAATCATCACTGAGACGCACAGGACGCAGGGGTTGGGGAATGTGGCCTCTCCTTTACGCCATATCTAATCAGCGATTCAGCTGCCTGTGTTTAAAGTTGACCCGGTCTGACACGTCAGGTGACATCATAAAGTGATAAGGACTTGGAACTAAGCTGGCTTTCAAAGTCGGGGAATTCGATGCTGGGGTGCGCCTGACGTCACTCCCGTAACACTGATAAAACATCAAGCATTTCTAGCATATCAATGTTAAGGATCTACAGACAACCCCCATGTTAAGGACAGGCAACTTGTACTTACCAACAGACTGCCATAAAGCCTGTTATATTAATAATTCAGGTTACACGCGATAATTCCTAATAAGGAACGTGCACATTACTTTGGGATAGCTGTGTAAACATTGCGTGGTTTCAGCACTGCTGAAGTACCAAGTACTGCATTTATTGTTATTTTTACTATACAGTCGGGTAACTCAGGTCCAGAGAGAATAAGTCCAGACCGGGATTTTGTTTCAAAACAACCAATTGAGCATAGAGAGTCACAGAGTCAGAGTCACAGAGATTATTATGTGTTACTCCCCCCCCGACTTATTTACTTAAATACTCGGCTAACTTAAAGAGACTTCGGGAACAAACCTTGTTCGTAACCTGGGAACTGCCCTGCATATCCAACCCAGTTGGACACACAAAGACATAAGCGAAATGACTCCTGGACTCGAAGCTTGCCCATGCTCCGAGGCATTTTGTTAGGCAATAGGAGTCTAACCGTAGCATTCATAACACTGGATTTGCCCAGTTATGGAAAAGAAAAGCACCATTTATGATGAGCACGCCCTACATTCAGTTATAGAAAGAGTCACAATGAGAACGGGAGTGTGACCAGCCAGGAGAATCTTCTGGAGTGACTGGGGAGAAATTGGAGCTTGTTGACTATTGCCAAAACGGCTCGCCAGGAATGCCACACTGTCCCTCGCACGAGACACCCTGGTGCGCGAGGGCAGCCGGGTCTCACGGCGCGTAAAACCTTCCTCCGCGTTCAGCCGCCTCCTCGCTTTACGCAAACTTCCGCCGACACACAAGCGACCTGGGTGGCGGCTCCACGGGAAATAGAGAGCGCGGTCCGGTTCAAGAAAAGCTGAAATAATAATCTGCTAGCTGCTGGTCACACACACAGTGCACGTGCACACAATCTCAGAGCATCTCTGGCAACCCACACGAAGCCTCTGAAATCCCCTCCGTTACCCGTAAACCTGACACTGATGTTAAAAGGCCCCCAACTATGACGCCCCTGCTGTTGATAAAAGCCACAAAAATAGGCATATTAGTACATAGTCTTTCAGTTATATTCATTGTCCTGAGCCCTCTAAATCGCCGATGCAGAGTCATAAACCTACTGCCGTGGGTTTTTCTAGGAAACATCCGCCAGTCAGTTTCGCAGTGGAAGAGGGTGAGCAGAGGTCGGTAGCTAGTAACTACAAAAGGCGGCACGATGCAGAACAAAGCAAGAATAAACCATGCCAGCCAAACTGCCGGGCAGATAACTGGGAAAAATGTGTGCCGGGTTGGGAGACACTGCTCTTGAAGTTTTACATTTCAGAAAGATAACACTGTGTACTTACTCAACCAGTAAGGAAAACTGGCCCATGATGGGCAGGGTGACAAAACTGTCTGCGACTCAGTCTGCCCACATCCAACGTCGACTCATCAGACAGTGTGTAGCTCAGAGGGTTGCAGAGACAAATCCCCTGGCCTTGAACAAGGCACATAACCGACCATCCCCAGGCGCATGCATGCTGCTTTAGACAAATGTAAATGAGACCTAAGGGACAGCCGAGCAGCGACAACACAGTCCCTCCGATTCCATACTCCTCGCGTAAAATCTCAGTGCTCGCCGCGCCGTAGTGAACGTCCTGCCCTCCAGAGCACGGATGCTAAGGGTTCCGTCGCAGTTCTGAGGCTGTTTCAGGGTACCCAATTAACAACTCTTAATTAGCAATGTCTAAATTCCCTATTGATATAATTAAAACCGCAAACTTTGGCGCAGAGAGATTGCGAGGGGAAAAATACACATACGGGAGAGTAGGTGGTTGTGGGAGATTTACTGACACAAAAATGTTCTGAGGGCAGAAGGAAAAATGATTGGTTATCTCTCTGAACCAATCAGACTGTAGAGGAGGTGGATCCAAGATAGATGCCTTGTACCTGTAGGCATAATATAATAAAATTTCAAACGCCCATTGCAGTGGTACTAAAACATATAACCACACATATACAGCATAAAAAAGCAACCAGAGGTGGGAACCACTCAACTGGTTGGTTAGTTCCACCTCCTCAAGTCGCTTGGATACACCTTCTCTACAATCTGATTGGTTCAGAGAGAGAACCAATCATTTTTCCTTCTGCCCTCAGAACATTTCTGTGCAAGTAAAACTCCCATGAGTGCAGCATGCAGGACTAAAGCCCAGGGCCAGCGTCTTATGCAGCGTTATAAACATGGACACTGTGACAAACAGGTAAACACTGATGTCAGCAGGTAGAAATCCACTGCGGCCCTTTAAGAGAAGCCCGGAGATTATCCCACTCTCCAGGAAGGAGAGGGGGGGGCTGGATTATCTCAGGCTGATTTAGTTGGTGGAATCCGACTCTGGGCATTCTGCCTGCCCCCCTCGCCTGTTATCTCACAGAGTCCCCTGCCCCCGCAGGGAGATGGGGGAGGGCCGGGCGGCTGAATGAGCCGCGCATGTACACACGTGACCTTTGTAAATAAGCCATGAGGTCAGAGTACGGCATGGGATGCGTTACTGGAGATCGCATGGATCAGGTCTACTCATTCAGAAGAGGTTCCAGGTATTATATCGTGGAGAACCCTTGCAGTAAGGATGGCTGGGGAACACACACACACACACACACACACACACACACACACACACACACACACACACACAAACACACACACACACAGTGAAGCACAAAACTAACACAACCACACCATTTATAGCCAAATTAAGAGGCAGATGATTCAGAAAAACACGAACAGAAACTACGCTTACTGGTTGTCACTTCCTCTGCAAACAAAAAAGCAAGATAATTACCCTGGTGAATCAGCTTGGGAGGGGGCATTTAACAGATAAAATCTTCACCTTTCCCATAATAGAGTCACTGTTTGCCCTCCCGCCCCCTTCCAGATCGGTGACACGTGACCAACGGAGGCGGAACTAACACACGCAGCTCCGTGACGGCAAGCTCAGATGGGGAAGCCACTAGAGCTGATGGGAGGACCTGACACTGCTCTATGTCTGTCTAAGTCACACAAAAGTCCCCCAAGTAAACCAGCCGTATTTCACAGAAAATACTTTTCAAGTATAAGATTTGAAATGACGGAAGGTGATGTGCAGGTGGGTCCTTGAAGCCGGACACAGCAGGAGGTCCAACCTAGACATTTTATGTTAAGTGCCACAGTTCCTCAGGTTCGAAAATCCATCGTCTCATTACTCCTGCGCCACAACAGCTTAACTCAACACAACACAGCGCGATTAGACAGTCTGATGCCCAGAGTTCCCTTCAAACGTTAAAGTCAAACCCATCAACTCGCACTAACGGGCAACTCCTGCCACAGAACAACAGAACAACATTTTGCTCATAAACCGCGCACCCTTTAAGTCAGATTATCTGGGCAGCACAGAACAGGCCATATCCAGAACATCGATACCACCTGCTCGCAGTCCGGCTCTACATCTCACAAACACAGATACATTTAACGTCAGTCCTGCGATATCCCAACTAGCCGAACCCAAAGTCGAGCTACAGACTATGAACGACTAAATGCCTTCACTGGCGATGCACGAGGTACAACAAAACTGGGAGGAGAAGTCAGGAAGGGTACAAATACAGAAAAATAAGAGGAATGTAACATAAAATAAATACAGAAAACAATACAAGTAGAATATTAAATTGAACATAAAAGCAAAGAAAAATGTAAATTTACAAATAAATAGTAAAAACAAATAAGTTGCAGTCACTGCTCTCCTTGTATCCTTGTGAATCTGCGGCGTGATTAAGAAACATTCCACATGCTAATCCAGCAACAGTTAAGTGACCGGCAGATATTGGGGTGGGGGGGACTGATACTGACCTACATAGTGCAAGTAGAGTGCCAGGTACTTGTACTGGAAGAGGGGGTTGTTGTTGAGGCTGCTCCGCTGGATCTTCTGGAAGAAGGAGCTGACGTCCCACCTGTAGAGGACCTCCAACAGCATGATGCTGGGGACCCGCAGGCCCACGTTCAGCACCGCCTCCAGCGTCTCTTTCAGCACCATGGCTGAGGTTCACGGCGCTAACCACTAACTGG
>JABFEA020000052.1:5340894-5357158 GCA_019775915.2 Cyphomyrus plagiostoma
GTACTGTACATTTACACCCATGTGTTGTGTCCAGTCATTTAACTGGTGTACTGTACATTTACACCCATGTGTTGTGTCCAGTCATTTAACTGGTGTACTGTACATTTACACCCATGTGTTGTGTTTAGCTCAATTGCAGTTGCAGTTCCTGTTTTTGGTTTGAGCTTAAGTTAGATATGCAGTAAAGTCACAAACGCTGAGTCAGCACAAGCCTTCCCGGTGTACAGTCAGTACTGTGACCAGCACTGGCCGTGATCGGAAAGCGATTAGTTCTGTCTGACTGCTCGCCCGCAGGAGCTTGGGGTGACGGACAACCCCAACTACAAGATCACCTTCATGCTGGACAGCGCGGCTATGATCACTGTGCACACGCCAAAGAGGGGTGTCGTGGAGGTCAGTCCGGCCCCAATGGTGGCGAGAACCTTTGAGGATGTGGTTCAGATATGATTTGAAAATGTCTGCCAAAATGGTTTGTTTTTAGGTAAAGCCTCTGGGAGTAATTTGGGGCAAATACAGCACATTCTACAACAAGAAGAACACCATCATGTTTGATGACATCGGTAGGAATTTCCTTATGAACCCACAGAACGGGTTAAAGGTACCAGTTCCAGCCACTCTGACTGCTCATGGTTTACCTGCGCAAAAATGTTCTGAGGGCAGAAAGAAATATGAATGGTTCAGAGAAATCAGATTGTTGATTGTTGGCAACTAGAGGAGGTGGCACCACCCAATCAGATATCTTGGTCCTGCCTCCTCTAGTTTGGACCCACCTCCTCTGCATTCTGATTGGTTCAGAGAGATGACCAATGATTTTTTTCCTTCTGCCCTCAGACTCTTCTCCCCAGTTGTTGTCATTGGTTGGTTATTCCACCATTTTCCCGTGACAGATCCGGCCATTTATGAAAGCACACCTAAACCGAGAGAAAGACAGGGAGCTTTTCAAACTGTCCCAGTACCTCAAGGAAATCGCCAAACTGGAGGACTTCTCCGGCCTAAATCACAAACACTGGGAAAGGTAGGCATGCCTTGGTACGTGGCCGAGGTGAGCTTCACTGAGGAACACATGCACACACGTCTGATATCTCCCAGAATGAAGCACATACTGGTCAGGCCTACAGCCAATGGGGATGCATCTCGTGTAACTAAAGTCATCGGCATATACAGCGGCCTCAGGGGCACCTGCCCCTACTAAAAGCTGATTGGCCCGCTTCCCTGTCCCTCAGCAATTCCAAACATTATTGGATAATATTAAGGTTGGGCCATCTGTCTGAATTATGGCCCTTCTTATACCCCCTTCTTTAAATTAATCCTAGAATCACCCCTGGATCAAGTACCTGCTCCGTGATTGGTCAGCCAGCTCTGATAACAGCTATTAATAAACGGAGATACAAGTCGGCAAATTAGACAAGCACCTTGCAGGACCTTTACTTAAAATCACTGTGGATTCCAGTCCTGATTATAACTTGCCATTTGTTGCCTGCTGTTTCTGGCAGGTACCTCTCAAAGAAGCAGAACCAGTAGAAATCCCTAACTGGGAGCAAGACCATTTGGAGAAGTACAGGACGCTGCAGGTCACGCCAAACCACTACTGCTGGTCGACATTAAGCTCGTCTTTCCCACTCTCTGTCCCTATATCATGCCTTCCTTACTCTTCTTTGCGCCTTCTTTCATCTCGCCTTCTGTTCTACATCAGCGTTTTGCTTCTTGGTGCCGGTCCGGTGTATTGGTGCGGAGCTTGTTACAGTCTCTGAAGGACCGAAAGTCTCCGCACACCTTTCTCCTGAAAGAGAGCCCAGCCTCACACAGTCAAGAATATTAGCGTTTCAGGTCTAAACCTTCATTCCTCTAGACACCTTTCTTTCGAAGTGCTGGAGCTGTCTCTGAAAATCATAATGGTACCAGAAGCGAAACAGCCGTCGTGTTTTGTGCACTGTGCTTTACCACCAGTTTACAAATGTGTGTATGTCTGGAGTAAATGTTCTCACCACCCGGAAATGTATAATGCCCCCCCCCCCCCCGAGATATGCTGCTGATCCTCTGGACATTTATGGAGTAAATATTCTATGAATAGTTTTAAGGAGAGAGTTCTGTCTAGCAAATTGTAAAGCGAAAAAAGGAAGAAAAAAAATCGGTCGTTAGGTGTTTTTTCTTTTCCCCCTGTTCCTCCGAGTTTAGGATTCCGTACCGTTCGGATCCCACTTGTCTGAAGCCGTATTGAGTCACCGCTCCAGGAAGCTGAGGTGTGAAAATGCAGCTCGTTTACCCGTTCCTCTGCAGATGCGTAATTCAAAAGTAACGTTTGTTATATTCGTTTGGCCGTAAGTGTGGGGGTCGGGTCTACATGGGCTGCCGCATGCTATCAAAAGCCGAAATAAGTTAGTGTTCGGGGAAGCTGTAGCGTGGAACCCAGCCTGTTTGTACAAACTGCGTGTTTTGATTTGTTTTTTCCTCTCTAGAAGGTGTGTGGAAGTGTGCTTTGGAGAGCTAACTTGTCAGGTAGTGTCTTTTCTTTAGTGGAAATTTGAAGTCATATTTAGAAAAACCTGCTTTCCTAATGGGTATCTCTAAGATATTCACTATTGAGAGAAAATAGTCATGTCTGTGGTGACTGATTTATTTTTAAATCTTCTAAGACAATTATGCAGTATATCAAAAAAAAAATGCAGTGTTTTTTTATTATTTGAAAAATGTTCATGGAATGAAATGCAGTATATACCTTTTGAATGCATAAAGCAGTGACGAATTAACGTGGCACCTGTGTCGGACAGTAAGTTATGAAGTGATGGTCTGCGGTTCTGCAATTCAGTCTAAGAAGCTGAGCCGTCGGAGCAGTGTTATCGCGGGAATCGGGCACGCTGCAGAGTGTGTGGATCACCTGATTTATCACTGAAGGCAAAGGGGGGGTTGCAAAATATCAATATTCTTAGCTAGTAATAATGGAGCTTATTACCACAATGCTTTCAATTAACAGTAGTGATTAAAAAGCCACTTTAAACATCTTCATGTAGTGCTTTTGAATGATACAGGTATTGAAGACTAGTGTATCTGTCGGTGCTCTTAATCAAGGTTCTAATAAGTTCACCAATCGGGTTAGTTAGCTGGTCAAAGTGCATGTGCGTTTAGCCTGCGGAAGCTCGCGAGGCCCCGCGCGGTCAGGACTGGGGGGGGGGGGGGTGGATCCCTTGTAACTGCCAAACCTTCCCGCTGTGGAATTCCCACCACGAGCGTGTCGCCCAGCCGGTACAGGAGAGCTCTGACATTTCCCAAATGCATATTTAATCCTTTGCATGCATGACGATGCATGATTTATTTTTGTTTGTTTGTTTTTGTTTTTTTTGCAAGTTTGTTTGGTTTTACACAGGTTTTTTTTTATATAGAAAGGATAGGGCTTTTACATCTTTTTCTTCCGTTTGTGTCTGATTAAACACTCACACCTGTTCCCTCCTTTCACTTAGGGCAGTATGGCATGAGATCAGACCCTGAATGTTTGTATGACTCGTCTTGGAGGAGCTTTTCGTTTGCTTGTATGAACTTGACTCTATACAACATTGTGTTGGATATGGAGTATCCAGTGGTATCATAAAATAAACATTTTTTGAAGAATAAGGTGTGTGTGGTGTGTGTGTGAGTTTGCTTGGTGTCTCTGTGTTGTGCAGGGTTCTTCCTGCACATCAACCTTAAGATGTCAGGTCAAGTGTCATCTCTAAATCGCCCATAGCGAGTATGAATCAATAGTCTGACGTCCTGACCTGGGTGTTCTCCTGTCGTTCTATCCCTTTTGGATAAGGCGATTGGTGCTCTGATTTGTATGAATTGAATTTTACCCACAATGCATCAGTGATGTTTGGTCTTTTAGGGGAAGCAGACTGACCTTGGGTTCTTGTGTAGGCAGAATGCTTGCTCTCCTTTGTCAGAAGCCATGTGTGGTCCCGCATTGTCTATGTAACGGGCTTCACGGTCGAATTGTCTATATAGCAGCTGTCTGTTACTTGTGTCATAACTGATGCACAAACCGGTCAACCAGAAGCTTTCCATAGACCGGGCAACCATAACGCTGGTCTGCAGCAGAAGGTCTACATAAATGATGAGGCGTTTATTAATAACTAATGCTTCCCCAACCCCCTAATGCGAGAGAGTTTATTTCAGGAGCAGAAGTTACATGTACTGATTTAATGTGCCACAAACCATTCTGCCACCTTCCTTACAAAGATACCAGGGTTCAAGTTTGTGAGGAAGGACACCGATTGGTCCCTGGGAGCTGAGGCACATTCCGACGTCGGCTTCAACAGATCCGGAAGAAGACATCCAGTTCAGCTGCTCCTTCGTCCTTGGGGAGCACCGACAAACGACGACCTGCTACTGTCATTCAACTCAGATTCCCTTTGGCCGCATATAGCATCCTTCTGGAATGTTCCCCATTGTGTGCCTGCTGTCTTTTGCAGATGCCAGATACCCTTAATATATTCTAAACCAAGAGTCTTTTTCTTAAGCTAGTCTTCTATATTGTAGCAAAAAAAGAAAGATTATTTAAACTCTTCTTGGGGGAGGGACAGTTCAAAAGACTTCATGAATTCCCCACCCCACTGCACCTAGTTTTATTTGTAAGATGGTTGCTTGTGTTTTTTTGTCAAGGACATATTTAAATGAAAAAACAGTGGCAAAGAAACTCCCAAATTCTCTAAAGATCGGAGTGGCTACATAATGAACTCACAAAAGTTTGAATTAAATGCTCTCAGGCTGTTTTTATTAAAGCTAATTTCGCACAGAGCAAAACGACATGGAAAATCTTCACTAGTCTACACATTACACAGCAATTCGATGACTTAATTTCACAAACAGCATACCAACATGTTTATAAATATTAAATTACCACATGGAAATCCTTTGTTACCTCTAGAAGCATACAATAATTTTATATATATATATGTATATATATTGCTTAAATACTTAATTGCTCAGTTGTTTCTTGACACCACGGAGGAACCAAGTCAGCTTTGCCATAATTGCTTATGCCTCTGTTTCTTCAGTCGCTCTGTCAAAACAACAACAAAAAAACATTTATCTAATATACAGTTAATTTAAATCCTATCCATTGCATAAAAATACGATATGCATTATGACTAAAGACCTACCTCTCCTTACAGTCTTCACGTTGGCTTTTTTTATCCTGTGAATCGAGCAAAATTTCAGAACAAAGTAGCCATACTTCTTTATGGTTAAACATTTTGTCAGTTTTAATTATCTTTATATATGTTAATACACACACATACATATAAATATACAAAATTATGGTATGGTCAGGCATGGTTGTCTGACCATGATTATGTGGCCCCTGTAAGTCACTCTGTCCATTTCTTCCACATCTAACACGTTAACTACAGTCTAACGTATCCCACGTCTTGACACGTAGATAATCAACATTATTTACTTCACCTGGGTGTGGTTATAATGCTTTGGCTCATCTACGTGTGTGTACGCGCGCGCCTGCGTGCGTGTGTGTCTGTCTCACTCACTTGGTCTTGCTCCAGTCACTCCAGTTAGATTTTGTAAACGTGTCTTGGGCTCTGACACAAAAAGCGATTTTTTCCCTCCTGTCATTAACTGGGAAACCTTGTTCCTCTGTAAGGTTCACCTGAATAGGGAAAGAGGAATGAAAAGTCTCCCATTAACATTCTGGGATCAAGCGAAGCCCAGGCAGGCCGCTGCAGGATGGGGTCTGGAGGCTGGCATTCCGGTTTAATGGCCAGGAACCCACTTACAGACGACATTACCTCCACTTCGCCTGGCCCTGCTTCATAGTTACAGTGCTTCTTCTGCGGAACCACTTTAACTTGAAACGTGAGGGGGAAATAAGACCTGGGGAGGCTCCATGTCCTGGGGTAGGTCCAGTTAACGGTGCTCTCACTGGTCTTCTCAACCGTGATCTTATCGGGCTTCACTGGTGCGGTGAAACGGCACAGCATTAATAGCCAAGCTTTATATATGCAGCCGCAGAATGTATACGTCACTCACAGCGGATCCACGAAAAGAGAAACTCGGTACTTACCCATTCCGCCAACAGAGGGCAGCACTTGCCCACAAAAAAAACTATACATATAAATGTTTCCAAACTAGTGTTGGTATGATCAGAGATAAGTTACTCAAGTTAGGAGTATTTGCATGCAGATGACAAGCTTAGTGCATACATAGCAGATCTGGCATCAAACAATGATCCCATCTGAATACTGAGATTGGCACAATTTGCCAGAACGAAGGATAAGACGAACCAAGTAGATGGCTTTGGTCGGCTCTGAGAGCCAGTGTCGACATTGCAGTGCTCTGTCGCACACGATCAATCGTGTGTGTTATTGGGATTCACATGTTTGCTTAAACTTGTCATCCACTGATTCCAGCATCTAAGCAGAAGACTGTGGCCTGTGCCACAGATAACAGGCCTGAGAGGAAAATGCACATCCCTCGACATGATCGACGGTCACAGGGGGTATAGAGTGAGTCTCACCTATTTCAGTGATGTAGAACTGCCTGAAGTATTTTTCCACGCGGTACCAGTATCTGACGTACACAGTGAGGGTGATGTAATTTGCCTCCTCTGCATATGGGCAATGTAAGCGATCCAGACACGTGACCCCAGACTGGTCATTGTCCAGAGAGCACAAGATGTCAGTTACACTCGAAGACCTGTAATTTGGAAGGTGATATATCAGTTGCACATTCATTATTAAGGGTTCCTTCTATAATGTGTCTGGAGTCCCTTTGTAATATAACTTAAAAACAAGCTCTGTCTAAACAAGTACATTGTAATGCTTCTCTTTGCTGGTCCTGTCCTGCTCTCCATTGCCTGAGTGTCACAGCACCGAGTCAGATAACGTGTGACATGGAGCTGTGGGTCAAGGGCCCACCGACATCTGGCTATTCTACAGAGGCTGGGGGCTCGAACCAATAACCTTCCGGTCACAGGCACAGCAATTTAGCCCACTGAGCTGCCCACTTCCTCCACTTCGGCGTATCTACAGCTTCTGAAAGCTTGCAGCTGCAGCTTTATTCTACTGAATATTGGAAGGCCTTCTCTGAGCCGTAGTAAAAGGTGAAAATGCAAGGCGATCCATGGGCAATCACCGTACGGCGCTGGCCAAGACCACGGATCCTCTCCGCCTCTGGCTCCACCTCCACCAGCAGTGAAACGTTCCACTGTAGTTTTTTGATGTGCACTGAATGTAGTCTGGGCAAAAATCAGGATACAGAGAAGTGAACTTCGGTTACCGATGCGAGGTCCTTGATGAGGAAATACAAGAGCATTTCCCCAAATTTAAAATCTATTTACAGCCAGGACACGTCGCATGAATTACACATCTATTTATATATCGAGGATGCCAGTCACCGCGGTCGGGAGTGTGTTCTTGTGTTACAGGCCCTTCTGGTCGTGCGTTTATTATTTTCTACAAAAGGGTTTGCAGATGAGAGGGTGGCACAGCGGTGATCCCTGTAGGCTCACACCTTAAGGACGAGGTGACTGAATGGTGTGTGAGTGTGAGTGAATGTGGGGTGAGTGTGAGTGAATGTGGGGTGAGTGTGCCCTGTGATTGGTTGGTGCCCCATCTTGGGTTGTTCCCTGTCTTGCATCCAAAGCCTCCAGGCTAGGTTGTGGACCCCCTGTGACCCTGAATACAAGTGGTTTCAGGTAGTTTTTTTTTTATGCAAAGCCGTCCCTCAGACCCATGATGATGTCACCATATGGTAGGCTTTCCATATCTGTGCCACAAAGCATCTCCTCATCTTTTGCTACTGGCGCCCCTGAATACATGCCTCTGTCGTCGGCGACGTTCTTGCCCCCGGCCCACGCCGTCGCCGCGCCATCCAGGATCTTCCTCTGCTGCTGGGAGCGTTCCACCCGCACCAGCACCAGCGTGTGGTTCAGGAGCCGCCCAGCCAGGTCGTGGCACGTGTAGTTCCCTCCGATCATCTCCTCAGAGACGACCCGCACGCGGTTCCCTCGCTGGCTCGTCTCCCGGCCCTCGTTCCTCCAGAGAATCTGCTGGCCCTCAAAGGCGTCCCCGCACTTTAACTCGATCAGAGTCTGTGCACTGGTGTTCAGGTTGATATCAACCACTAGCACTGTGGAGGAGGAGGAGGGGGAGCAGAATGTCTATTTTCATCCAGCCTCCTTAGACCTGGCCCCCTAGCTCCACAAAAAGTGTAAACACTGTGCTGCATGCCGGGTTGCACATTACGGCTGAAGGCACCAAAGTGGGATACAAATATAAATGGTGCAAGAACAAAAGCGAGAACAACATCAACAGCAACAGCAACAGCAACAATAGTAATATAGCACTACTGACACCTGGACGCAAATACCATCTGCCAAAAACAAACAGACACTGACTACATACTGATTCTCACTGAGCTGGTCAGCCGTTAATGGCGCTGAGTCTTGTCGCGGGCTTTGACTAACGCCGCGCTTGCCATTTACATACCATTCAAAACACGGAAAACGACATTGATGAGACTGACGAAAAAGAAGAGGGGCCAAAGACAAAGAGCCGCTAAATAGATCATTGACATTTGCGTAGCTGCATTTGAATATGCAAACAGTATAATTCAATGGCGGGAAGCAAATTACCGTTGGGCTTGAGAATCCAATAACTGAGCGAACGCTGACCGTTGGATTTTGGAGGCCGAAGAAGTAAAAGCAGGACACCCAACCAGACAAAGTTCATCTAGCGGAAAGGAAACAAAGTGACGGTAATGGCCTTAGTGCGATTGGACCACGCCGGAAACTTTCCGAGCGTTTACCCCGCTTTGCTGGCCCTCGGCAGGCCACAGGGCAAGATCACATGGCATGGCACCAGTACCGTGTGTCCTGATCCCCTCCCCTCATATTTCAGAAATTCTTATGACACCCAGGACAGGATGAGTGTCCTTCAGAAGGCCCTTAGGCTCACAAGTGACCAATAACAAAAGATAAATAGCAATTTACGCAAGTCCTGTCTAATACCAAAAAAACAAACACAAGCAGATACTGTCACAACTATGTCATCTTAAATAATAACAGTAACCTCGTATTACCTTAACGAGGGCTATTGGTTTGACAAGTCAATAATACAAGAAGTACATTTTACAAGAAACTAAAAAATATATATATTATTTAGATGGAAATGGGAATAAAACTTACCTTGAATCAATGAAGTCACTGAGTGATTATGCATAATTCAGATGTTGAGAATTTAAGCCCATATATACAGATGCTAGACCTGGAAAAAAAAATCCCAACGTAAAGATGACCAATCAGGGTACAGCAAGGGCAGAGGAACTGGCCAATTAGTGAAGTAACCTCAACAGCGTGTAGCATGTTTTGTGTTTAGCTCGAGGGAATTGTTTCCTGGGTTTTGGCCACGCTGCATGAGTAATTTCATTATCTGTTTAGACTAAAGAATATTGTCTGAGACCCTTAATTTAAGTACTACTCCTGGTGAAAGTCTTCGATGATGTCATGGACGGGAATTCACAAATTTTCACTGATGTGTCAGGACTAGCACATGACAACACACATACACCAAATAAATAAAAATCTCCCATTCAAGAGCCGGTTCTGAATAGAAACAGAAATACACCGACAGAATGTATAAATTCTGATATGGGTGGTATACCTTTGAAACAGACAAATAAATCAATAAATGGTTCAGGGTCCTTTAAAACTGTAAGTGGGCTTAAAGAATAACCTACGGCATTCTGAATACACTACCGGTCTATTCTATTGTATTTTATCATATTACAATCAAATTTGGCCATTTTCATCCTGTTAAGTAAATTTTCAGAACAAAGTAGTCATATTTTCTTTTGGATAAATATTTTGTCTGCTTTAATTATCTGCTTACATATATATGTATATCCCCTCCCTTGTGCCCTCTGCCTCTAGGGTGTTGAGTCAACGGGGGCACTGGGGACGAGTTTCCGGGCTGGTCTGGGCCAGTGGTCCTCCGGTGGGCCTCTTGCCCGCCCACTGACCTCTCCTGCTCTGGGCTGGACCGACCAGCACGACCTCCATCTTTTAATGCTAGATTATGCTAGATCAGCAATTCCTCTCCTGCACATACAGAAAAAAAAAAACAAACGAAATCAAAGCAAGAAAAAGAGGGAACCAAACAATGCCCATCCTGGAGTAGGGGTAGCAGGTCATATCAGGGGTGGTCTACCGGAGGTGTGGATCTCCTGGGTAGGCGGCTGTCCTGGGGGCCGCCATGCCTCTCCCTCTGGTGGCTCGCACACGGCACATGGTGAGCCTGACCTGCATAGGTTTAACCAACAGCAACCCCCCCCCCCCACATCAATCTTCGTTTTGCTCCTACCTCTCCTTTCTTTTCTTCCACCTCCACCACACATGTGTCACTTTTATCTTCCCCAACACACAGAAAGACACAAACACACACATGCTCACACACACCACATGTCCACCATTGAGGGGGAAGTATAGTCTGCAAGCAATTGTCTATACATGTTCACAGAATAATAAAACTTAATGGTTATGTCATTGTATTATTATTTTTAATTGTGTTATTATTATTATTATTATTATTGTCTTTGTTTTTTCTTTTCCTTTTGCCTCCACTGTCCACACCCTCCTTGTTCTACTCCTGTAATTTTTGTTTCCTGTAAGTGTATTGTTGTACGTTTGATGTTCTTTAAAAGCTCTTTAAAAAAAAAAAAAAAAAAGGTGAGAAGCGGAAGATTCTACAAACAGTCCGCAGCAGTGAAACTGAAAGTGGGACGTGGGAAGAAGAGTGCGGGTTTGGTTTGGTAGAGATGAAATCAGCGCCGGTCCCCCTAACATGCACGCTACTTATACAATATTGGTAGGGATACTTCCATCCACCCCCAAATCTACGTCCTTGCATGGGAACAGGATCAAGCACAAGACAATAATGATCAGAGTGGAAGTGGATCTTGCATTTGATTGGTTTTATAAAGTGCATATGTATAAATTTTGATATATGTATACAAATATATGAAGTCTGATACCACTATAGAATAAGACTTTCCCTTATTCCACTTGTACAGTGCTGACAGAAAGTCTTGAGATGCTTAATTAATTTAGTAAAAATATTGCAAATTTATTGGTTTTTATAACAAAAATCACTATTCATTTCTTTACAAAAATATGCATCACATTACAAACAACCAGTAGTTTCAAGTAAAATATTTATTTCAGATATTAGTAAATCGAAACACAAACTATAGTTTTAAAGGAGCTGTTCTTACTTTAAAAAGGTAATTGACAGGCAGCCTCACTGAGGGCTTTTAAATTAGTAACACTTTTGCAATAATGTAAAACACCGAACATTTGTGTTGAGTGCGCCTTTGGGGGGCAGCGACCAAAATTGCAATTAATAGCAAAATGGCAAGAACAGTCAAGAGCAGGGTCAGTCAAAAAAAAAATTATGACGCTTAAAAAAAAGTAAATGTCTGTGCTGAAGATATGTGTTAGGAATTTAAACATCGGTGGTCAATGGACTTTTGTTATGAAACCAATACATTTGCAACATTTTTACAGAATTAAGCAATTGTTCCAAAACATTCTGGCATATGCTAGTAACCCATAATAAAAAAAAACAGCTGCGTACTAATTTTTAAATGGAATTAATAAATTGATTATAAACCATGCATAAACCCTTTATAAGGGTAGTGTTATTGTAAAGTGGTACCCAGAGAATTCCTCAAACGTTACTTCTTATGAAACTGGATAAATTGTGGATGAAAAGATAATTCTTTAAATTCTAGACCAGTAGTTCTTAAGCCATGTCCTGGTTTCCCCTACAAGCACAATTGTTTGCGCTGCATGAAGTTCCGAATCATTAAGCGTGACCCAGCTTTCAGCTGAATTCTGCCCCTGATTCTATTTAGGTTGACATTGCATGCTTTTGCTTCAATTTATACTGATGAGAAAATTTTAAAGAAAACAGATTTCTTTGTTATTTTTTCCCTCAAAGTAAAACACCAATACATTTTGAATTTTAACTATTATGAATTATTTAATGACTTACATTATGTAACAGCTTCCACTGGGTGCAGTTATGGGAAAAGCGATTAAATAACTGAATAATGAATCCTAATTATGCTGAATACTCATGCCTGCCGATGTCTGACACGGAAATTTACTAAATCAGGGTAGAATGTTCAACTGATTATTCCCCCAAACGTCTTAAACACTTTTCTTAAAGGACCTATATTTTAGGCTGTCTTGGCATCACGGCAGTGATCTCAAGTGTAATGAAATAAGAGGATTTTGGAACAAACTCAGAAAATTCAGTGTTATTGCAGGACAAAGACTATGCAGTCAACGTAATTACTTTTTTGTTGTTGTAATAAATGTAGTCAGTGCAGTAATACGAGCAGCCACCGGGGGCATCGAACAATGCTGGGAAATCCACGAGTAGGGGTTGGTCTCTTCTCTTCAGGTCCCGCTCCCCCAAGTGCTTACTCAACTAGGGAGTCACGTGTTCCGCTTCAGGCGCGGCGTTGACGACATCCTGCTGGGAAGCTGCTGCCAAAAATTATTTTTGCCACCGGTAGCCAAATGGCCAGCATCCAGACGGATGTCTACGTTGTATTTGCTGGCAGTTTTCAAACGGCGCTGGCGCCGGCACGGCAAGCCAGGCGGGGAAGCCCGGGAACGGAAAATGTGGGGGGAAAAACGCCAGCGGCTGGCAGACACAGCTCCATACATCAGAGCCGGAGGAACAATCCAACTCCTACCTGGAAGCAGTGAACGGGCGCCACTCGTATTCCTGTTTACGAGCCAGTGAAAGTGTGGCTTCATGATAATTAGCCGTCGACTCCAGTGAGAAAGGATCAGATTATGCCGGCAGATTAATTATCGGTTTAATGGGAACACAGTTAAGAACAAGGGTATCGGGTTGAACTGCACAGAAAAACCGTGGGAGATCTGACACGGTAACTGAATAGGACGTTCTGGGAAAAAAAGACAATGTTTTTTTTTTTTTTTTTAATTAAGCATTAGCTACCATTTCCGCGTAACCCTTGCGACCCGTTGTCGTCTTTGACAGAGGTGGGTGGTTCAGGTCTACAGAGTAAAAATCCAGACCACGATTTAGTTTCAACTAACCAGTCGAGTATAAAAAGTCACAGAGTATGTAACTGGTTGCTTGGAAGATTTTGCAAGATTTTGGTCTGGACTTTTATTCATTGGACCTGAACTACCCACCTCTGGTTGTGGATGGTGATGGAGTATAGCTGTGCCTAGTAGACCCATTCTGCCACGCAGAGGTGAACGCGAGCAGATGACATCACCAAAACCCTAACTGAGAACTGATAATCAACCTATCAGACGCCAGCTCCCACTCGTAGTACCATTCATTCGCATCTCATTAGCACGTGCCAAAGTGCCAGAACATACAGGCACAGCTTCTGACCTAGTTCATACGTGCTTTTTAGAAGAAATACAGCCATCTAGATTTCCTGTTGCTAGTCTAAAATTGTTCCAAATCTGTGTTCCAAAACATTCTTAGCAGAAGTTTTTACCAAAAGTGAAAAACAATCGAGAAACAGCGTCCCTCTACCAATCGGGGGGGTCTAGGGGCTTTGCTCAATGACCTAGTGGTAAAATCACTCTGCTGACTTGGGGATTTGAACTGGTGACTAAGGGGTGGGACATACTAAATCGGCTGAACCATAACCCCCCCCCCAAAAAAAAAAAAAAAGATGGCTTACTGTGGTCACCCTTGTCCTGGGGGGGGGGTTGAATGATCAGTAAATAATGAATACACAGCCCTGAGCAGGTGCACACAATTAAGCAAGCAAACAAACAAACAAGCAAACGTAGACGACATGATTTGAAACCCAGATCTGCATCAGGTGATCCGCTATGAATGGCAAAGAACACACAAAGCCTTATGGGTAAATGATTTACTATAAAATTTTGTCAATGTGCCACGTAACTCGACTTCTTGACGACAGATTCAAAAGTTATAAGACCTTCAGCTCGACTGCGTGTACAGCCTGAACCCCTACACCCCCCCCCCCACAGGTATACGAGCAGAACGAGGTGGCAGTCAGCTCTACAAAGCCGGACATTAACTTAAAAGCTTTAAAAGCTTATTAGCTTATTAGTCCCCCCCCCCCCCACCACCCACCCCCAAGTTTTACAATCAAGTGATTTTAAAAGTTGTGACCCTCTCCTTCGCTTTACTGAAGGGTGGAGATATAGGTGTAGATCACCCTTTGTGGTTCAAGCCCAGTCATTCAGTGAAACCAGCTTCGTTCATCGTCAGGAGAAAAACATCGATTCTGAAACTCCCAAACCAAACACACAACATCGCAGGGGCTCATGCCACGGGGTTTTCCTCTTTGTCCCCGACATCAAACACCCCGGCAGCGCTTTTTGGTTTAGTTAAAGAATAAAACAGTCCCGGCGAATTCAAAAAAGGTAGGACTAGGCAGCGTCGTGAGCCGACCCCGCTTGTTGGCGTGGACACCGGCTTGCGAAGTCACGTTAAAAACCGCACAGCTCTGTGCGTATAGAAAGTTCGACAAGAGAGGAATGGACGGTATAAAGACAGGCGTAAAAATTGAAAAAACTCCTAAAATACAATAATAACGACATCGATGACAATAATAATTATAATAATATCAATATTAACAATAGTAATAGCAGATAGTCTCGCAGAGTGTTATTCCGTTCCACGCAGTCCGCTTCCACGCCAGCAAGTGCATCCAGGTTCTAGTTCTCCACAGGCGTGGGGTTCTGAGGGGGCGGCTGGCTGATGATCACCTGCACCACGTAGTCCCTGGAGATCTTCAGCTCCTCCAGCTTCATTCTGTCCACCAGCGGCCGGCCCGAGAAGAACCAGCGCTGGCTGGCGGGCGCGACGCCCTCCTCGGCCTGCAGGCGGCGTTTCATGTGCTGCACGGAGTCGGTGGAGCGCACGGCCAGCCGCAGGTCCTTGCCCGTGGAGAGGCGCAGGCGCAGCTGGCACTCCTGGCCTGAGTTGGGCGGCGCCTCGGGCAGGTCGGGCACCTCCAGGTCACTCTTCTCCTCGATCATGTTGATGGGCGGGGCCAGGCAGTAGACGGGTAGCTGGTACCGATTGCCCAGCTCATCGTAGCACTCCGTAAGGGCGCCTGGGAGGACAGAGTCACCGTTACAAAGCATCAGCATCGGGTACGTAAATGTGTACTGCGCCAGCTAGTACAGGACTACACAAACACTGCGCGGGCTAGTACAGGACTACACAAACACTGCGCGGGCTGGTACAGGACTACACAAACACTGCGCGGGCTAGTACAGGACTACACAAACACTGCACCGGCTGGTACAAGACTACACAAACACTGCACCGGCTGGTACAAGACTACACAAACACTGCGCGGGCTGGTACAGGACTACACAAACACTGCGCCGGCTAGTACAGGACTACACAAACACTGCGCCGGCTAGTACAGGACTACACAAACACTGCGCCGGCTAGTACAAGACTATACAAACACTGCGCCGGCTAGTACAAGACTACATGAACACTGCGCGGGCTAGTACAGGACTACACAAACACTGCGCCGGCTAGTACGGGACTACACAAACACTGCGTGGGCTAGTACAGGACTACACAAACACTGCACCGGCTAGTACAGGATGACACAAACACTGCACCGGCTAGTACAGGACTATGCAAAACTGCATCAGCTAGTACAGGACTATGCAAATTTATATTGTATGAGCTATTACAGTAATGTGCAAATGTATACTGCACCAGCTAGTGCAGTATAGCAGAAATCTAAATGGTACCATCTAGTACAGTACTATGCAAAAGTAAACTACACTGGCTAGTACAGTACCACACAAATACCACATATTATAGCAGATGGTACAGGACTCTCTGTGTATCCTCTATCTGAATGCCCAGCTTCACCAAAAAAAAAGAAAAGAAAAAGAACCTGATTCATGTGCATAGTTCAGAGTAAAAATAAAAAAACGACCAGAACACAAGATGGTCAGCAATGTGATCCTGTCACCTAAACATTTTGCTCACAGTTCTGTTTTTTTTTTTCTTCTTCTTACCAAGAGCAATACACATAGAAGAATCCACCTGTAGTCACATGATGCAGATACAGGAGGAGTGCAGAATGACAATGCAACAGTGGGGCGTGAGATCCCAACCGCCAGTGGGGGAAAACACACGGGGGGGGGGGGGGGGGGGGGCGGGGGGGGGGGGGGGCGCCGGGGGGGGGGGGGGGAGGGGGGGGGGGGGGGGGGAGG
>JABFEA020000052.1:5366315-5384819 GCA_019775915.2 Cyphomyrus plagiostoma
CCCCCCCCCCCCCCCCCCCCCCCCCCCCCCCCCCCCCCCCCCCCCCCCCGCGCCCCGGCCAGCATACGGCTCCATGCAGACGGTATCTTGGAATGACCCAGATCGAACAGAAATCCCTGGAACAGGGAGGTGGCATTAAAATTAACAGGAAGCATCTGGGCACTAATGCAGGAAATGGGATGTGATGCTAAAGGATGGCAAACGAACTGGAACGTTATTAAATGCCGTTGATACAGGCCTGAGAATGTTAACAACTAATGGCTGGATAACTGGCTTATCGTGTCACTGAACCAACCTGACCTGCAAATTCTGAGTGCAGGCAGGATGCCGCAGCCTGGAACCATGTCTAATTTTGGGCTGTATCTGACATTCTTTTGCCCGAGGCAAGGACTCCAAGCAGGTCAGGCTGTTTCGGCTCAGTGGAGTAACTGTGCCTTGTAGTGCCTCGCTGGACACCAGCAGGTGAACTGACAGCCCTCGCCTGCAGGGGGCGATGATGAGCGGCACAGTGTGATATACCCTGAACACAGCACTGCTCTGTTACGGGTCCCAGCAGAAGCTGAAGGGTATATATCCAATAACAATTCAGGCCATAGATTTAAATCTGCAAAACTCAGTCAAGTATTAAAGAACAGTGGCTCAATATCAGACTGCAATACGGTCTGGTTTCCCAGCACCAGTTATGGTTGTGGTCATGGCACTGGTGGCTAAACTGGTTCTTTGGTCTTAAACTCCTAACCCATTTCAGTCGACTGACTTTGCGCAGCGGTCACGGTCGGTCACGGTCCTGTTCTTGGGCCCCATCCTCACCTTGCAGCCCTCGCAGGCGTGAACGCCGTAGTGAAACCCTGAGGCCACGTCTCCACACACCTTACAGAGCAGGACCAGCCCGTTGATCTCTGCAGCACCAAACACAGACAAGCATTAGTCACGACTGCAGCCGTGACACGCCGTTCCCCGCGATAATAACGCGCTATGAAACGCATTCTCCACGTGACGATCCGTCTCTGCCATCACTCACTGGTGATGCCGCACTTGGGGGTGGAGGGGGTTCGTCCCGCCTTGGGGTTGCTGTGCCCCCGCTGGGGGGCTTGGTTAGGGCTGGAGAGGGGGGCATCCGCAGGCCTGGCCTGCCGCCAGCTGGGGAAGGAGTTGTGGGGGGGGGATGATGACTGGTAGCTGCCGTTGGAGCTGTCGCTGTGGCAGGACTCGGGGCTGGAGGACGAGCTGGCAGAGCTGATGTACGCTATCACACCTCCTGCTGAGGAAACAGAGTGTCAGCGGATCTCTGCTTCATAGCCTCATCAAGGGGACATGCAGAAACTACATTATCAAAATCCTATTAGAAATGTGTACAAGTAACAAATAGGACAAAATCACGTAATGGTGATTCTCCCGATATAAACGAAGTCTCCAGACAGCAGGAAGGTTAACGCTTGCTAAGGTAGTCTACCCAGAATGCAGTGTGGCACTCCTTCCAGTAAGGAAGAGTAGACCAGACAGACCACTTGGATTTCTTCTCGCCATTGGCTAACCTGGTTTCTTACTCCCCATTCTCGACAGTTAGATAACACTGTTACATAATGGCTGTTTTAAAAGGATGTAGGCGACCATAATGAAACACCGTCTCAGCTTCTGACGGGGACAAAGGGCACTTTAAACATTTCTGAGGGTAAGACTACAGAAAATGGATTAGGTTTTTTGGGATGGGTGGGTGTTTTATAAAACTAGACATCTAAACACGCCAATCAGTGTGCCAAGAAAATGTACTTTTGCACGGCAACTGAATTCAAACTAAAACACAAAAAATGGTCATATTGAGAAAACCATTCAAACAAAAAAAGAAAAATTCTCTTTTGTCCCGAAAATGTTCAAAAATGTTCTTTTGTCCTGTTCAATCCTTATAAAATATTTTAAGTCGGAGTTCCCTTAATATTAAAACTTTTTAAAATCTAATTTCTAAACTATAAAGTGTCACTATATCATATGAATTAAGAATTATCAATGAATTAAGGTCACCTACATGGAAGAATTCCAAAAACCTCCACGCGCCGGTTTAACTGACCCATGCAAGTCGCTGTAAGGACACGTGCTGCTCGACAAACGTTATTCAATCGAGTAACGCGCTGATGATGCATTTATGTAACAGGAAATATTAACTCTCAGTGCCATAACTTACCGCTCGCGTTAACATGGTTTAAAGACACGACAACAATACGTTCGCTTCAACGGTTTATATAAAGCACAAGGTTTAAATGTGCCCAAACTTTAAAATATGCGCATGATAACAAAGTTTGTCTGAAATATATAATAAATATCACTACCCACTATCTGCAAATTAACTCGTGTGTCTTGTGATGTGGACGGTTCTTACAAACAGATTAATAAAAGCTACCAATATTATGAATTTTTACACTATTATGTCCATGTTACGCGTGATCTACACTGTATCGTATGCACACTATCTGGTTAAATGCATATAATAATGCTGCATACAAATGGCTATATGAACACTGAGTGTATAGGAGCGAGCGTCCTCTGACGGCAGATCTGGCACCGACAGCAGATTCCGAGCTGCCGAACACGCCCCCACGTGGAGCTGTCATGTCTCCTCCGGGACACGAGCGAGAAAGTAGGTCACCGCGCGCGCAGCCAGCGGCCGCCTCACGTGTATCCGCAGCCGGTGGCCGCGCCGTTCCACCGTGCCGAATTATGCAATGATGACATCACCGCCGCCCTCGGCCAATCAGCGGCGACGCACGGGGAGCGTAAACAGAGCCGCACATGGCTAGGCTGGCCGGTCCATGTGAGTAGAGGAACTGCAATGCCGTTCGAGCCAACTGCTCCTGTAATGTCAGCAGCCGAACTGGCACTCCTAACCCAGATATTTTTAAGGTTGACACTGACTGAGCAAAACATAAATTTTGAAGACCCTGCACAAAAATGTTTTAAACGCGACGGCCAAATAAATTTGAAAAGGAGAATAAAACCCATTAATTTCCTTATGTATAATTATCTAGCACAAAGCAAAATACAAGAACATCGTATCTACCAACACGTATCCGTAACATCCAAATACAGTCAAGAATCCCCCGATTTTAACAAATCTGACAAACACCAGTTCTTAAAATACAACGAAAGCTTGACAATTTCTTACCAGCTTTTGTTGATTCCATGTCCACCTTTAAAACTTTGCACGTTTAAAATGGGTGCCGTCTTGTTTGCCTTCACGAGCAATCGGGGAAGACGCCAGTCGGAAACCCTCGAAGCGATAAAATGCCAGGAAAGTGGCTGGATAAGCGCCGGACTGACAACTACCGCCCGGCCACCCTGCTAGCCAGCCAGCGTCGCAGGAGCGGACTAGCGCAACGCCGTTTGAATCGCTTTGTCGCCGGCGTTGTCTGATTTACTGCAGTCCAGATTCTGTTATCCGCAAAAAAAAAACAAATAACCAACAGTCGTAGTCGGGTGCAGTTTAGCTTATAGCCAACTCGTCTTAATGAATGGGTCGATCTCCTTTTTAACTTGCCTATTCCGCTTTCTTCCTTCCGCTGAGGCTTCTCGGAAATGATCACTGTTTATTTCTGCCCTGAATACATGTATTTAAAATATATATAAATGGGCTTTCCCCCCTCCCTCTGCGAAAACAACGATCACCGAGCCGTGTTGTAGCAACTCCTCTCTGTCATCAGCTTGCTAGCACTGACTGTTCCGAGAAGTATGTTCACGGGCGACCATGTGACCCAGATGAGGGGCTCCTCCCTCGGCCCCGGCGCTGGAGTCGATGTAACCCACTGACACACTTTCGGAGTGAGGAAGAAACGGCGAAGATCGTCGAAGGGCACCTTCCAGCACCGACCTCTAGGAGACAGGGAAGGGGGGCACCCGACTGCTGGCGAAGCAGAAAATCCACCCCGTTTAAGAAAACTGACACATTCCTCTGGCCGAAGAATTGGCATCTATTCTTTAAGGACAAAGCAATGTCGTTGCGCTAGCTTGCGTCTTAAAGTTTAATTAAGCTTATATCTTAATTTGTGGCTCCAGACACCTTTTTCAATGTTTCCATGTATTTATTCATATGTGACTTAAGTGTATGCCTACGTATAACTGGGTAACGAATTCCGTGACGTCAGCTATTTAACATAGCAAGGACTGTGCAGAAGCAGTCATTGCCGATCATATGTCCATACACGTACCACAGGTGTGCGATGATGTCCTTATTTGAATCATGGGCATTGGTTTGTGCCTATACTAGTCCGCGTTGTTTAAGACAAATTGCTTTTAAGCTAAGAGCCGGAGTCTATCCCAGGCAACGCATGAACACAGGTCACAAGCCTGACATACACCTGGATGAAATACCAATGCATCACGTTGCAGACGCTTGCGAACTCTCTCTCTCTCATACGTTATGGGAATTTTAGAAATGCCATTTGGCCTAATTTGTGGCAACAGCGCTAATCACTGAACCACTTTGCCCCTCCCCTTTCGTAAATATGCGTAACAAATTAAAATACGTCAAATCCTGTTGTTTCTATAGTCAAAAACCTATGTTCATTTGATGCTTGAAATGTACCGTCTGAGGAATTGTTTAGTTTTTTTAAAATACATTTTTTAAATACATTTGTCCTAGTTTTTATTGTGATTTTTTTCTGCAACAGGATGGAAGCCCATTTAAACGCGGAGAGCAAGACATTACGTTTACGTTTCCCAGAGGCACTTGGATATTCTATTAGTAGGAACTTTGAAAGCCCTTTCAAACAAGTATAATGGTCTAAAACACTCTATTAGCGTGTCCACTTCAGACCTGAGTACTGGTGGCTAAATGTTTCGAATAAAGAGATTGCCTTGAATCGATGGACTGTGTACTTCCATACAAAAACTTTATCTTAGCATACAACATCAATTTTATAAGGCATTAAAGTTCAGGTCTCTGTAACTGCTAGAAAACTTTATAGTGCATTTTAAAATAAAAACCAGTTCAATTTCCAGTTAAGTTTTTAAAATAAATTCTCTCCCCAGTTAGTTTTGACTATACAATATGAGTGTTCAGTTTTGTCATTTTTCTGAGGCCCTTTTTGGCTTTGCCCTGTTAGAAATGTATGAACATTTGAGTACAGGCTACTCAAGAGGTCACGTCTATTTCTGCAGGGGACCCCTTTTCACTCACACGACTATTCTTACACTATTATTGTCACACTGTTACTCCCACACTAAAACTCTTACACTATTATTCTCACACTACTACTCTTACAATATTACTCTCACAATACTACTCTTACACTATTATTCTCACAGTATTACTCTCACACTACTACTCTTACATTATTATTCTCACAATACTACTCTTACACTATTATTCTCACAGTATTACTCTCACACTACTACTCTTACGTTATTATTCTCACACTATTACTCTCACATTACTACTCTTACACTATTATTCTCACACTACTTTTCTCACTACCACTGGTTCAGATTGCATTTTCTTTACTATCTGGTCATATCTACTGGTCGGTGAGGGGGTCTTCAAATATATACCGAAAATATTAACAGAAGAAAAATTATTTGATTAAGTCAGTTCCTTAGAAGAATAATGTTAGTGGTTATGTTCCGGGATTTTCAACCTGTCTATACTCGTGTCAGAGGCAAAAGGTTTTGATCATGAACAAAAAGCTATGTACCTTTTCAAATATCTTGTCTGTGGTAATCATTGTATTTTCATTAAAATGTCCATCAAAAATTGACATGGTATTGACCCCTGGTTATGTTGCATTACGAGTGACATCCCATTTAGGGTGTGACCCACCCACCCCCGGACGGCCATTACTGGCCAGGAAGGTAGCGGGCGATTAATTATTGAGACCTACGGGGCGCTACCTGGTCAGCCACACCGGGCCCCAGCGGGCGATGCTACATTCAGCGCACGTTAATAATTCAGCTCGGAACCACGGGCCTCGGCCCATGACTGACGTGCACGAGGAGGAGGAAGAAAATACAAGATAAAACACAAAGGCAGCGTGAGACAAACGCTAAACCACTCCGAGAGCTGCTGCCGTTTGCTGACGAGGACAGGAAAAGGTCTGTATCCTCCCCTCACACCAAAGTCGACACTTTTTTTTTTCCCGTGGCACCAAAGACAGTGACACAGACATATTAGTGCAGAAAATAAACATTTATGCCGTCCCTGTACAAAGGAAACAAGGAACATACACGATACAAACTGCTATCCTTCTGCCTGCTTTTGTTCTGGGGTTGAGGGGGATCTTAAAGTATCCGCTAAGGTCGTGGCAGCTGAACTGAGAACCAATCTGATTAGTCCCTGGCCTGATTCCGGACCGCTGCCTCCGGTGGCTGTTGGGGGTATCACAGATTCCCAGAGACCGGCGCTTAAGCGCATAAAAGCTTGCGGCCAATGCCAGAACTAAACTGAAAACACTGGCGCCTGGATCCACAGCAGCGGCTTGAAGGCGATGTTGTTTTCCCCTCTCAGAAAGGGACAGGGATGCAGAGGAAACCTTCCCGGAATCCTTAACCAGGCTGTTAATTAACCTTCTCCTGAAACGTCGGCCCGTCAGACCGAGCGAGTCACTCTCCCCCGCCCCATACAGCCAAACTAATGGAATTCCTCCCACTTCAGGACTGAAATCGATGTTTCCCGGAATAAGACTCGCTCCATGCGGGCAGTACTGCAGACAGAAAGTCACCAGTGAGGATCCATGCATGTGTATTAATGGAGACAGTCACACGAGGACAATTAAAAGTGCCATGATTAAGGTGACCTTCCCAGTCGCACTAACAGGAATCCTAACACAGGCTAGCAGAGAACTGGCGTGTTTGTGAAAGATGAGATACTTATTCATACCCTTATTCATATTACACTTGTCTATTAGACGCTCTTAACAAATGCGATGGGCAATTAGACAGCCAAGGTGAAATGACCCCGCTGACGAGGGGACTTAAACCAGCAACCTTTGGATTTTATGTACAGCGTGCTAACCCACAGAGCCAAACGCTGCCCCAAATGCTGTAAGGCTCGCTCTGTATAGAGGGCACAGTGCTGTGTTTAAACACAGGGTAGGACAAGACTGCACCCGCACAAAAAAACAAAAAAAAAAAAAACGTGCATGAAAAAAAAATGACTGTATGTTCGACATTAGCAGTCTGCAAAAATGTGGATGCACTGAACCATGTAGTCTATAGCAAGGCAAACTTCACAGTACCCCTCAAATCCCAAGCACCGTCAGTCCCGAATCTGCTTTTTTGCGTGGCGTCTTCAAAAGGCACCCGGAGATGTTTTCACAGAACCGAAACATGCAAATTCATTTCTTTCGTTTTTTTTCCCCCCAGCGGAATCCTAAATGAGCGGTATCTGGACACAAATTTGTGAAGTAGCCTGCCGCTTCCGTCAGCCGCGGGAAGCGGGGAGAACGCACTCCAGCCACGGTCGTACGGTCGGAAAAGGCGTGCGTTTAAAGAAAAGCGTGACTACAGCGTGAATTCAGTCAGCGTCCGGGCGCCGTTTATCGCTCTGGAAGGGAGCGGAACCCCCTATATACCGGCACAAGAATACAGAGAGCAGGAATTTCACTCATTTATCAACTCATATCCCAGGACCCAGAAAAAAGGGTCGCGATCAGGGACTCGGGCAAGGAGGGGATCGAGGCGAAGAGGATGCTGCCCTCACCACACCAACCTTCCCAGAGCCTGGCGGCAGCTGGGAACGAAGCCGTGCCACTCTGCCAGACGAGGGAAATGGGGGGGGCAAACTGTCACCGGAGGAGGCCTGGCAGCCGTCGAGGCACACCTCCCCCCCCCCCCCAGAAAAATCACACTTGCATCACTCCTTCAGTCACTTTATACCTCCGCTCATCTTCCCACACTCGCTCTTTCTCCCAGCAGCCTGACCAGAGGCTGTAATCATTCAAAAACCAGCTACCAGATGGTGCCCTGACTGATGCTCCCTAACCGGTTCCGCCAGTGAAAGGGGACCCTCACGTGCGTTTGCAAATATATGAATATACATCTATCCAGACCAAAATAAGAAGGTGGGGTGACTTCCTGTGTTCGTTTGCAGCAGAAGAATATTGAAATCACTGTTTACACTGAAGAGATCTGCGCGTGTAGCTGCGGGACAACAGGCAAATATGGAGGCAAACAAAACTAGTTTTGATAAAACAAGGGCAGGAGGTATTCAGAGGATCAACCTTAAGTTTATAATCTTTCAGCTAAGTTTTAGTGTCCTTTATGGGTAAGATTCAATACTGGAATCAAAGAAGCAGAAAGGAAAAGAATGAAGGAAAATGTAAGAATCATCTGATGCTCGACGTGTAATATCACTGTGAGGATGCCGAGGTATTGAGGGAAAGTGAAAGGGGAATTTCCACAAAGAATCGCTCCAAGGGATCTTTAAGATCTACAGAAAACGTACAACCCCGCTGAGAAAAAAAGTGATATCATCAAAATGTCTTTTGGAGTAGTTTCTCAAGACAATCCTCGGGGACCCTCAGACAGTCCACGTTTTCGCTCCCTCCCAGCTCCCAGCCAATCGTGGATAGCGAATGCCAGGCACAGGTGCACTGGGAGCTGGGAGGGAGCGAAAACGTGGAGTGTCTGGGGGTTCCTGGGGATTAGGCTGGGAAACACTGCTTTGGGGAATGCACAGGTCGCCGGACGACAAGATCTCCGCCACGCTACCCCAAGAAAGGCTTCCCTAAGACAGGAAAACGGTACGAAGAGCCCCAGTGCAGATGCAAGGCTCACTTGCAGAGGTGACAGGTGATCCGTATGATGATTCCCTGGAGAGCAATGTGACCTCACATCTCCATGGTTGCGGGTTCGATTCCTGCTCCGGCTGTGTGTGTACGTGTGGGCGAATTTCCTCCCAGAGTATAAAGACTGGCTATTGTCTCTAGCTTGTCTGTGGCGGGTGTTGATGTCTGTCAGCCATGCAACGGACCAACATCCTGTTCAGGGTGTACGCTGAGCCGGCTGGTATAGACCTCAGGCTGCCTCTGACCCGGTCTTATATAACTGTTTATTAAAAATGGGTACATAAGATATAATTGCTGAACAAACGCACTAAGCCTGGAAGATAAGAATATCAGATTACTGCAGGTGTCCAGACAGGACCAAACGAATGCAAACAATACTGAACAAACCCAGTGTCTGATTCTTTGTTAAGCGCTCTGGGGCCATTCAGGCAGCAGAGAACACCTGGATCTATTTTACACAAAGACAACAAAGTCAGCATTTACTGCTAAATGACAGAATATTTCCTGGAAACGCAGAACAGGCGCATATGTTACAATGTAAGCAGGACAGATATCCCAATGGAGAGGAAATAGTCATCTTTGCATAGTCGACATCCTTCTCGCCTACCACAAAGCAGGCCAATTTACTCGCAGGATGTCGCCTGGCTTGCTGGGAACGTGTAGGGAGGACTTAGATATATCATTTTAATTCCAGCCCCAAGGCCGAGAGCTTGAGCAAGCGCTGCGAAGCCAATCTCATTTGTTCACGTTCTGTGCGCGATCGCAGGGATGCCTTGCGCTTCTATTCAGTGTTTATAAAGTTCTCAAGATCTAAATACAAGAGCAGTACTGTATAGATACAGCCCATTTCAGGGTAACTACTTTATATATGTATTTTTTTTTTGGGGGGGGGATGCTACATTTAAAGCTACAACGTCTTCCCTTGGATGACCAGCATAACTGCAGTTTCACTATAAGAAAGAGACGACTCACAAACAATATGACAAAAAAACCAATAACGTTGTCCCACAACACATCCTAGTCACAGGCTCCCCAGTCCCTGTATCCATGAACCGATCGGACTGTTTTCTTTAAGTAAGTCGCCATCACTTCGACACGGAGCCAAGGCGGTCACCTGCAGTAAATGCACACACCCAAGCGCAGCAGCAATGCAACCCTGCAACCAGCTCCTGCAGCTCCTATCAACTTTTCCCGAACAGTTTTCTGTACCCATTTCTTTTTTAAACGGTCGCTTTTCTCTCTAGTTTTCCTGAAGCACTTTCACTTCCACTTTCAAGGAAAGACAAACGCAGCGCTGACGGCTGGTGAAAGCAGACATCGCGGCTTTAAATATACCTACTCAAGACTTACTTGCGGCCGTGCAAAAGAGATACGATCACCCTTCCCCCACCATCCTTATTCGTAGGAACAACAAGAAGCGTGCTGCGAGAATGGGAATTAATAATAAAAAAAAGTTACTTTACCTCCGGTCTATGATACAGTAACAATGCGTGATTCACTTATTTACCGAACCACCATGATCGCATGATTGCATCCCCTAAACCCATTACGGTGACCCAAATTCATGCACCCAGGCAAAGGCACGGCGGACCTAATGCTTATGGAGGGGGGTTGAGGTAGAGCAAAGACGCAAGGAGATTTTAAGCGGCGTGAATCGCGTGGTTTCTTTTTTCCGTTTTCCTCCCCGAAGCTGCACGTCCAACATCAGGAGCAGGAGGCCCCAAGGCGAGCGCCTGGCAGCACAGCCTCCTCTGCCCCAGCCACTGCGATCGAGGCAGGGGGGCGAAAGACAAGAGACACGGCGCGGATAACAACACCGATCGCAGAAACGCACACAAAAGCCCCGACATCCTAAGTCCCAGACTCAGTTAGGGACCCGTCGGCGCACACGGCCTATTTCCTACCTCCAGTTCCGTCTGAAATTTCGTTCAGGCTTCCCGAAGAGTCATGGTGACTGCCCACGCAGCCACCCATGGGTGTTTTGACTGCGCTGCCCCGCAAACCCCTCTCCGGATTTCTATCCCCCCCTTCCCTCCCTCCCCTTCCCTTTTCTCAACTGTTCCTCTTATAATAGAAATTGACAGCGCTACAGCATCGCCTGGGAAGAGGCGGGGTGTGCACACATCATCACGGGGTGACCGCTTTAAAGCGAAGACGGCCGGCAGAGCCATGCAGCATCGCCGGGCGAGGGGCGATCACCGCAGCCGAGCCCCCATCTGCGAGTCCGCTGTTTGCCGACCTTGGCTTCTTATTCCTGCAGTATTAAGTATTTAGTGGGCTGGACCCATGAGCCGTTTCTGTATGAACGGCACACCCTCTGTTTTTGATGCCGGTTGGGGGGAAACAGCTGAAAAAGTTTCACTGTAATCTTCAAATCTGTCGCTCTCTTTATTATCCTAAAAGCCTTTCCTCTTCGCTATTGTGCACATAAAGGGGGGAAAGTGGCAGATATCTGGGGAATAAAGTTGTTTGATGTGGGATGAGGCTCCAATTGTCTCTGCAGTGCAGTATAACGCTTTGGTCTGCTGCGCCCACGGCGTCTTTTTAAAGGAACGTACTTCCAATGAGCTTTGAGTAATGCTGGTGTAATCGGGGCTTGTAGCAGGTTTATTTCTCACCTATGAGCGGCAAATGAATCTGTCATCTTGGTTAATGCGGCACATTTAAAATGAAATATGAGGGGAGTTGCTTGGCGGAATGTACGCCGCTTAAATTTATATAACACTGTAAACGTACTTTATCCCAAAGGTCTAAATGTACCTCTGTGACGGACGCGAAGGTCTGTAAAGATTCTAGAACTATTAATAGCAATTAATTATACATTAAGTTTATTATAGAGTGGCACCGGCTATCTTACAGTACTAGTAAAGCCAGGAAATACGACGGCGATAACAACAATAATAACGATAAATAAATAAATCATTATTATGACGTGGGAAATCCAGAGACACTGGAAAAGAGGTGACAGCTGTCTATATGCACATACTGTTTACTTGCACCGAGTCATTGTTGTGTATTTTTGTATCCAGTTTTTATTGTTCGGTGTTTATTGTTCAGCTGCCCTTTATTCTTCTAGCTGCCCGATGATCCGCAGAAAGGCAATCTCGCTTCACGTGCGCGAGATGACAATAAAATCGACTTGTTTGTGCAGAAAGCTCGCCGTTGTTAGTGCTGTGGGTGGGATTTGGGAGAGGGCTGGTGAAGTAGTCAGAGAACAGATGCATGCACTGGCAATAGGCGATACCATGGCACTCTGTACAGTAGCAGCAGTAGCTCTAATTAGGGTAGATTAGACTAAAATAATAGGTCTTCAGTGTTGATTTTAAAAGAGTACGTTCCGGCTCGCGCATGCAAATGAGTTTAGTCAGATAAGTGGGCGCCAAGCTGTTCGGTGCACTGTGATTTACAGGGAGAGTCACAAGCCAGAGAAGAGGCCCGCGAGCGCCCGTGCTACCTCTGAATTGTATTATTTCATGCTCTAGCCCATTTGAATCTACTGGGGAGTGCAGGGGGTGTGATTTTCCCCTTTGAAAGCTGGTATTGAACTACACCGCTGTACTATACACGAGCACTTGTATTCATTTTCTGGGGGCTTCTAAACAACAGCAAACACATCTTATAAACATCGAAGATACCTAAAGTGACCTGATGTCTTTAGTTTAAAGGCTACAGTCATACGATTATTGTATCTTGCAGATAAATGGATGTGTATGTTTCTAGAAATAAAATATATACTTTTTCAAAGAATTACATATGGACACATAGGAAGATATTGGTCCGAGTACTAAGGCTTGTGGAACCCCTATTTAACTCTGAGTAGAATGAGCAGATTTCTGTATTGATCAGTCTCTTAATTTTGTATTTAATAGCAATTACTGGTATGGTGATGCTGCTGAAATTAATTCACGTCATTCAAGTCAGACTTCTAAATTAAGGTAAATAATAACTGCCTGCAGGCACAAAAACATTTCAACCTTTTATGTGTGATTAGACAGAGATATGTGACTATATTTTTTACCCTGTCTTGCTATAGTCACCTACAAAAATCTATAGTCATGGGAAATGTATGGCTCTGTGGTTTAGGATGCTGTGCCCATAACTGGAAGGTTTTTGGTTCCAGTCCCCTGGTCAGCAGAGTGATTTCACCATTGGGCGCTTAAGCAAGGCTTTATCCCCATTTGCTACAGAAACACTGTTCTTACATTCCCTATTGTACATTTCTTTGGACAAAACTGCTAAACACATTGAAAATGTCTCTATTTGCGGTTGGATTCAAGCCAAACTCCTTATTCCTTAACAGAATTAATCTTGCTTCATCTCCAAACACCACCAGTATCCAAAAAGTTTTGCCCATTTAAGCATTTTCCACCATATACGGTCAGTTCTATTAGGAAGGAAATAGAACTCACATGAAAACTCAAAGGAACTGTATTCAATGACAAAATTTAAACCCCATATCTCACATCAGATCAGGCCACAGTAGTAATATTGTATTTTATTCAAATTAAAGACAATAATAACCTGTGACTGGTCATAAAGGCAGGCTTTGTTTACTGACCGTACCAGCCAAAATCGTCTCCACTTCTCCATTTGAGCAACTCATCCGTTATTTTGGCTGGGGGCAGGCTGGAGATTATGACGGTGATTATGGGTGTGCGGAACCACGCTGGTGACGATGGGCATGCAGAACCAATCTGGTGACAAGGGGCAAGCCCTTTGATAATGACTTCATATTTATATTTGATAATGGTGACTTATTTTTGGAGACAGATATGAGTTTTCCATTCATTTCCTTTGCATCGCAACCACAAGGAAATTTCAGTTCGCAGTGAATTCCAAGACAGATTGTACACTTTTTCTGACCTTGGTTTATTTAATATGAGCAAAACCACATCAGTTAAGAAGTTCTTAATATGCAGAATGAATAATATACATGAAGGGATATTCAGGTGGTTTATTAAGTTTTACTCTAAACCAGCTGCGTAAGGACAGACAGCTGTCCTGTCATTAAGAGCTTCACAATCATTTGTACCACGATTCCTTTGTGTACAGGGCTAAGCTCAGATGTAAATATGTTTCACATCATTCCGCACGGCGGGAAACAGAAGCACATGAGACATGGAGGTTTATGAGATACTCTAAGGGTAGCTTTAACTTTACAGAAAAAAAGGAAATATCCCATAAAAATGTTAATGACCTTCAGTTAACTGTCAAGTTCACTTGCTGCATAGACTATAACTCTGAAAGTGCTTTTTAGTGTGGTATAAGTCTCAGGTTGTGGGATGGTCTTTATAATGGCATTACACATTACATTAGAGAAAAAACAGCCACTGTTTTTTCGGCGTGTGGGATAAAGCTGGCTGTCAGTCAACCCTAGAACCTTTTTGTTCTTACAAAGACAAGGCACTTCTGGGATCAGCCCAGTCACTCAGTCGTCCCGGTGACCTTCCTACTGTAGAGCAGCGTTTCCCAATCCAGTCCCCGGGGACCCACAGCTGATTCATGTTTTTGCTCCCTCCCAGCTCTCTGCCAGACAGTCCACATTTTTGCTCCCTCGCTGGGGCTGGGAAACACTGCTGTAGAGCGTCCTTGGTGAAAAGGTTACCGGAGTGAAGGTCCCAGTAATACACCTGTCAGGCTCAATAACATCTGCGGCGAGGAAGGTCAAGCGGTCACCTTACATCAGGTGAGCTGAATGCCACCGCATGCCGTCAATGACCAATGACCTCTGCCGACACCTGCAGACCGGTGTCATGTCACACGACGAAGGATCGCAGCATCCAGCTCAAGCTGTTCCCCACTGTGTAAAGACAATGACATCATGGGGTCATGGGTATAAGGGAACAGGTGTGTGTCACACATAGACACTCAGTGACTCTTTCCTGCCTTAACATGCACACTGCGTCTAAGTTTCAAAATATATTTAATACATATACAATATTCATTACCATACTTACATTGCAAAACATGCATCACCTAATTTACAAAATGTGCCTTCCTACACTGAAATAATTTTTATAGGTACGTTACATATATAATCTATTTAAATCACGTCATACTTATTTTTCAAAATACAATATGTACTCCAGTAATCCATTCACCTACGTCGTGACTGATTATCCTGGTCAGGGCAGTACGCAGCTCAAGCCGTATTCTGATAATACTTCATTAAAGTATGCAATTGATCCATTGAGCGTACAGTTGTGGACCCGTAATAACGTGAACGGTTTTAACAAAATGGATGACGTGTAAAAGAACACGTGGGCGTCGCATGTATACACAGATGTCTATTTCCAGCGCAACGTCGTACACCGTTAAATACGATGCCAAAAAATGACACTGCCACGCCGATATAAAATATAGGCATAAGCAAGCTAGTATTGGCATGCAAACACACATATGAGCACGAAGTTACGTACTATACATTCCCTGTCCTACAATATACTAGCATATCCTGAAGGTCTGTCCTGGTCGGACACACTAAGTTTCTAACCGATCACATAAAGCATTACAAACATTAAAACATCACCTACTTTGAAAAATCGTTACAGATATACCAAATTACATTATTAATTATTTTCCCCACAAAACTACGATTACACTACAACGATTGACCAACGTAAGACAAAACCAGCCCACGTGCAGCCCAGGGGGTGCAACATGATTTGACGCCCCACCAACAACAAAATGTGCAGCATTTCATGCACACAGAACTTAATTTGTTTTGGGGGGCGGTCAGATAAAATAAAATAAAATAAAAACACCAAGAAATACATAGAATAAGCATGCCCCAATATCCTTGGCTACAGCTTGAAGAATGAGAAAAGATCGATGATACATCCTGAAAAGGGTTTCCAGTGGTGCGCCCAAATGACAGAAATACGTGTAAAGGAATTTAACAAAGTGCAAAAATGCAAATAATACAGTCATACAAAACACAATAATTACATTCGTGATTCAGTGAAGGTGTGTGGTGGTGTTGCACTTGGAGTCAAGATATGGCAGAATTTCGTGGGGTTGCACTGAGCATGACTGGTGAAATAATGCCACGTGAGCGAATAGTACTAGGTAACAAAGAAAGTACTTTTAACAGAGTACAGTAGAGAGCAGATATAAGATCGCAATCGTAATTTGATGATAGGGCGCTTTGGAGTGCTGCCCTTAACTGGTGACTCGGAGCATAGATGATACGTAGCCACAGAATGGTGTACTAAGTGCGGGTGGAGCCAGTTTAGCTACTGCTATCAGGAATAAGCTGTTCCCAAGCTGGTTGAGTTGGGTTTGTGACGATGCTGACGGCTCCCGATGTCTGGCAGATATGCCACCTGTTCTCTCTTTATCCCTCTTAAGTGTGTGTTGAGGGTGATGGATTGATAGGATTCGTGGTCTAATACAGTGATTTCAGCTGTCCAACTGCTGCGTCATAAAATTAGTAGTTTTCCTCAGTTGACTTTTGTAGCTCATTAATATTTAAATGCAAATGTAACCCAGGGTACCCATTACACTGATAATAGATTTATCTAAAACATTTATTGTGCTTTGGGATTATTGACAGCCCTAAGTTTCTGAATAGTTCATAGAAAATGGTATTGCCATATTTGCTTTGATAAAAATCATCATCATCAAAAAGACAAAAAAATTGTTTTGTGTAACAGTGTCGACTAAGTAACTAAAAATATTTACTATGTATTATAAGCAGGAAGCTGCACTTAAGAGAAATGGCCACCAGATGGTGCTAGTGTTATGGCATTTGAAAACTGATTTCAAGCCAGTTTCAGTCAGACCAATTTGTGTGCTGCAGAATTTTCCAATGGATAAAAAACACATAGGAATACAGGCAATACACTGAAAGCAATAGTTAAGCTGTTCTGGTTAACTATTGTGCTTTTTGACCAAAGTGCATAAAGAAATCACGTTATGAAATTAATAGTCTATCAATGTTCTATAACTGCTTATTTAACACAGTTTCACACTGAGCTTGGATGTTTTCCCAAAAAGCAGAGAGTACAAGCGGATGGATGGTGGTCCACCAGAGGACATGCACACTGCTAGACCACAGTGTTACCTACTAAGGTATCACCCCTCCCTAGGTTTTAGTCTTTAGTAGCCCTTTGCTTAATTCTTCCATCCATCCAACCATCCTCCACCTCTGCTCTGTGTGTTGCGTTCCCATGGTCCCCCTTTTTTTTTTTTTTAGGTACTCCAGTTTACTTCAGGGATCCAAAAACACGCCTTTGGACTCACTGATATCTCAAAATGGCCCCACGAGAGCGATTTTGTGTATGAGTGTGTTTGTGCCCTGTGGGGAACAGACGTCCTTCCTGCTCCATTCACCTGTGGATTGACTCTGCCCCCCCTCCCCCTCCCCTAGGTGAAAGATGGAATACAAGGTTTTAGTGCGACCAGAGCTAAGAAACTCAGGACACTTTGTAAGTGATTCCCTGGGATGCGGCTCCATTTGCCAATTTATCTCAGCAAAGTATGTATATAAATGACGGGCAGAATATGAACATATGGATTTTCTGCGCAATTGTACAAAGTGGACAAATATTCACGCGTTATTTGTAATGTTACCCGTTGAATGATTTTATCTGTAGCAACTGTGGTACGTGTCCCAAGCAAATTTCCTTCGGGACAATAAAAGTTCATCCAAATTAAAATCTAAAAAAAAAATGTTTGAAGTTGTCTTTCATGGCAGGATGTGTATATTCGAGCGGAAAATGCTAATATTAGACCAAAGTAAGGACATTTTTTGTCCTTCAAAAAGTTACCAAAGAGGTTTTGAAATAGCTGACAGACTTTGACAGATATAATATCATAGTTTTACACCTAAATGAAGATGATTCACAATACACAGTTTTCTTGAACTGCCTATGTCTTTTTTCATGAGACCTTGCGAGAGGGAGTCCCTTAAACTTGTCTGTAGTCATGTACATGTATCTTTGTTCTATTTGCACCAAAGTCAATGATAGAGATCATTAGTGCAGGACAGTGGAGGAGAAACTCAATAAAATGTGCCAAAGGTAAACTGACCCACCGGAGACCTTCTAATTTAATTGGTGTGTGAACAAGACCGAGCGTTTTGCAAACTAAAGAACTAAATTCTATTCAGCTCTCATCCCACCTAATGAAATGATACAGACGACCAACTAATGTAATATAAGCTTATTGTCTAAGCACGAGTGCCGGCTCCTAAAATCCATACAGCTCCGTCGCATCGCACGGAATCTACGTGAAACGTTTTGTTAAACTTTACTTAAGTTTCTTAAACTAATATTAGCTCTCACGGACAAATTGTGTCTAACAAAGTGCCGATTATCATTTCCATTAAAAAGTGTAAATACAAAAAGTAGAATTACGTGGAAATGGCAGGCAGCTGTATCAGAGACCCAGAGAAGGTCAAAGTTCTTAATCTCCCGCTGGATTTCTGTTAGCCCTGTCCAAGCATTAGACTCGAGCCATCTGTCCATTCTGGCTCCCTTTGCACCCACATTTGCCGTAGAGTGACACGGAGCCAAATCCGCAACAGGATCAATTTAACAGACACTTGGGGTCTCAGTGATGCTGGGATTCCACGTCTTAGACGAGAGGGGCAAAGCAAATATCCTGGCAGGAAACCTTCCAAGGCGTTAGAGGTACACAGTCCAGCACATGGTGCTAAGGTGGTCGTTCTAGAGAATCTCAGCGGGCCAAATTCCATCAGGGACACAAAAGCCCTCGAGAAAAATTGCCC
>JABFEA020000052.1:5404306-5416226 GCA_019775915.2 Cyphomyrus plagiostoma
AACCCCTCCGCCCCCTCCCCCAAACCTTGCGGCTCTCTATGTCACTCATTAGATTAAGTTACAAGAACATGCAGGCCGTCAGGAGAGTGAGCCGACCCACCAGACAGAAGTGTCCGAAATGGAGGTCCAGATAAATGACTGGGACATCCTTACAATTAAACAACGCGTCATACGCTGAAAACAACACCATCATGTCTAACTCCGCCGATCCTTCCCTCTCCACTGAATCACTCAACAGAACGGGCGCCAGATTTTCAGCCTGTCCTGTAACACGTTAATGGGGGCCTTACAGTGACACCTGAGCTTTTAAATATCAATGTCCGTACATCTGGTGCTCAGTGAGCTCTCTGACAAGAGGGAATGACCAGGTCGCAGCAAGTCACAGCGAGCAATGACTTGACTGCTGAGTCATACTTTGACTACGTGGTTGACTGCTGCTCCAGCATGGGTTGCATGTGAAGCTGTGAAGTCCAGCAAAGACCCGCTACACACTAAAGTATGTGAAGAATTCATCAACGGGGCTTATAATATAAATTTACGAAAGAGGAATTATGGGATTAACAGAGGTTGGAATGTTGAGGCAAATTTCTGCAGTGTATAAGACACCTTTTCAAGCGAAAGTACACTTTCTGAGATGCTTCAATGACACGTCAACTGCAACAGCAGCCAGTGAAACCAAGCAGATCTGGGCCACTGTCATATGAATACAGTGACACGTGAAAAATTATCAGCATGTCGGAGAAATGCAAAATTGTTCAATCAGAATTCAAATCAAACGTCAAACGCAAAAGGAATATTAAGGGAAAATTAAATTATAATGCTAACCGAATGTGTGGTTTTAAAGCATGATACCCACATATTAAAAAGTGTGGAAACAATACTCACAATGCTCACAATACGCATAATTATCATGGATTTTCATTGCTATGGTAACACATATCCCATGATTCTGTCTTCAAGCATACATGATTAGAATGTATTCGATGTCTTCCAAAAGGTTTTTTGACCTCATAATATGGAAGGATCAGTTAAACGGCTGTGAAGTCACCCTTTGCGAGGGGTGCAGTCAGGAACAGCGGCGGGCTGTCTGGGATGCCACGGTCACCATGGTAAAGGTTCCCCCTCCATGGCGACCGGCAATCTTCTACTGTGGCGTCACAGGAATGTTGCCATAGTAACAAACTAACAAAGAAACATCAATTGCTATACCTTATCAACTTGCCAGAAACACACTCTGTAAGCTTAGTATAGCATAGTAATGTGCAGCATCCATTAATTAATAACCGATTATGAAGTATAGGGTTACAATCAGTTTTATGAAAATTTCACTACAATATTAAGGCTTACAGTTACAATACAGTGATACCTCGGTTCGGGAGAAACGGCAGATTACGCAAGAGAACTGCCTGGGATACAAACGTCATGCATGTAACTAAACTCTTCAGCCAATAAGGACAAAGGTGTGTCGTCACGGAGGCGGTTCCAGTTTGTGCAGCCGAATGAGGGGTCGCAATGCTTCTAACCGTAATATATTGCGTCAGGATCAGAATGCGTTGCTTTAAGCCAGCGCTGTAAGCAAGTCGAACACACCCAATGACTGGCCTGGGGAAAGAAACTGAAAGGCTGACTTAATACAGAGGACTAATAACAACAACCAGAAACAGCTGATCATATGGGGATCCCACATGAGGTTAACGAGGGGACGTGGCACACAGAAGGAGCGGATGATCGGGGTAGGACAGGGGTAATGTTGGGATAAGATCTTTATCGTATCGAAAAAAATGCTCTTCTTGTTTTATCCTGTCCATTTTGTGTTTAAATGCTTATATATATATATATATATGTGTGTAATTTTGGGGGGCCAGAACCAATTAATTGATTTTCCATTATTTCTTATGGGAAAAATTTGATCAGAACTCAAACTTTTTAGGATTCAATTCAATTGGAATGGATTAAGTTCGAGAATCGAGGTACCACTGTACTTTAATTCAGTGATTAAAGTCTGGACAAGGACATCTCTACCCAAATATTATTACCCAAATAATAAATGAAAACCCTGGTTCTGCAAGCAGAAAAGTCATGTCTGTTTCACATTTAGCAATCAGTTGCTGATGGCTGTGTTTGTCACTCAAGACTTTGGACTGCAGACCTTTGGACTGGTGAATGCAAATATGGTCTGTCCATGCGTGGCACAGTGCTGAACCCCGGGGGGAAATGCAGAGGTGGGGAGTTCAGGTCCAGAAAGTAAAAATCCAGTCCAAGATTTGGTTTCAACCAACCAGTTGAGTCCTCATAGATGCATGTGTGTGTGTGTGTGTGTGTGTGTGCATGTGTTTGTGCACCAGTGTAAAAGGGTTTAGTTTTTATGCACAGTTTTATTACAAGAACCAGGAAGTGTATCTAACCCTGAACACCGTTATTGTTATTATTATGCCGCATAAAATCTGGGACTCCATTAAACTCCATTTCAAAGACTCCTTCCCCTATGATAAGCCCTGGTCGTGACTCGTGGGACAGCGTCACCGGAGCAACCTTCAGTCATAGACGCCGCAGTCGCATCTTACTTGCGTCTTCCATTGCTGCCGACGCATATGGGCCAGCGCGTGTGTGCGCGTGTATCTCTGTTTGCGCGTGTGTCTGCGTGTGTTTATATACACTCTGATCCCAAAGACACTGCAGCAATGAGCGGCAGCATGATGCATCAGGTCAGCCCTCCTGCCTCTACAGCAGCGGTCCCCAACCTTTTTTGCGCCACGGACCGGTTACTTGTCAGACAATATTTTCACCGGCCTTTAAAGTGTGGGGCGTAAATACGACGAAATAAAATGATACGACTGGCATAAAAACAAATATAAATAAACCGCATAAAAATAAAACTCACCAGAGAATCTCCAATTTTTTTAATATTCTTTAAAAAAAACAGACTCTGATCGTCGATAAAACATTTTTTTTTTCTTTTCTATGCGGCCCGGTGGTTGGGGACCTCTGCTCTACAGGACACCTGCGTCAGGAGACGCGCTAGCAGAGCAACCAGGATCGTCAGACTGGTCTTCCGTAACCGTCTGTTTCGTCTGCTGAAATCGGGCAAACGTCTCATTACGATTACGGCCGAAACAGAGAGGAGCTTCTGTCCGTGGACCATAAGACTTCTTAACCTGGACTTACAACCACAGTCTTTAACAGTCTCATAATACGAACTACATTCATATGAAATTATCTGCTGCAGAGGTGTAAAAAGTACTTAAAAGTGTTACTCAGTTAAAAGTAAAAGTATTCAGCCAGAATCACACTTGAGTAAAAGTGAAAAAAAAATACCGTATTAAAATTGTACTTGAGTATTAAAAAAGTAAAAGCAAGAATTAAAACTAGAGATTCTTGTCTACGTTTTTAATCTCTAAAAACATGAAGTGAATGAACCACATACAAGGTTTTATTCTGCTTTAGAACTGTTTAGATTTAACCATTTAATTATACGACAAGGCACACCTAATGCAAATATGCAACATGCTACTCCAAGTTGTGAAACCTCTGGTTTAACTTGAGCAGAAGCCGATTTTCAAAACTGTGAGAGTGAAGCCTAGATCTGCATGAATTCAACTACAACGAGAGCGCGGAAGTAATACCGCTATAGGCGCCAATGTTCCTGTGAACTTACTAACGTTACCATAGCAAATAATTTACAGATAATTAAAAGCATTCCTAACATTTTATTTATTTGAGCCTTACATCGCAGCGCAGTTCAATTGGTTTGTTAGCAAGGACAAATAGAATGAAGTGATCTCCAAAAATGAGTGTTTAAAACGATTAACTTTTTGACTGCAAATAAAATTGTAAGGAGTAAAAAGTACTTTTTGTTCTTTAAAAATTTAATCAAGTAAAAGTATTCATTTTTAATTGTACTCAAGTAAAAATCCCCAAAAATAATATTTAAGTACAGTAATCAAGTAAAATTACTCAAGTACTTTACACCTCTGATCTGCTGACACTGCCTAGCCTCAGGATACTGTTCAGTATACAACACAACTGCACCTTCTGTATAATACACATGGATTACGGTACTTAAATATACGCACACTGTACATCTTCTATATCTTCTATATTTTCTATCTCTACGCACGTCTTTGGAGTGACCGGGTATACCTTCACCACATGTTGTTCTCGTACAACTATGTACACTACAAATAAAGGATCTGGAATCTTGAAGAGAATCGAGGACGTGCAGCGCGACACGAGAAACTGGAGAACGATGGCGGACCTCGGAGCGAAGCCGGACGCCCCGCCTTGAGCAGGAATGGCCCAGGCTGCCGACTATTGATTATACAAATTTAGACTCTGATTTGTAAAGCAAGCATAACAGTTCATCGAAAAAAAAAACACTCATATGAAAATACATGCGAGGCAGCTACTGTGATGAAGAAAAAAAGTGGGGTTTTTTTTGGCTAGAACATGAGGAAATATTGGTTTAGATAACTTCCCAGGAGGTTTTTTGGTTAAGGCCCTCTATTCGAAATACGCATCAAATCCCCAGTCAGCTCATTCGCTGCATTAAAACTGAAATATTACAATTTCTTTTTCAAAGTCTATTAGTATTACGACTATTTCTGAATAAATAAGGAAGCATTAGACCCACTTTCTTTATAGAGTGTCTGCGGTAAATTAAACCACAGTTTGTTATACATCGCACACAATAAACAACACTATAGATCATTTAATAACTTATTAACTGGATAATAACTTATTTTTTAGGTGACCACTCGCGTACCATTACATTTTGTTATCGACACAAGGATAACAAACGCTTCATTGTGAATGATTGGTTCCTGGAATCACTGGGATAGCTACAGGGGAATGTATATTCAAAATCAATCCATCCATCCATCCATCCATCCATTTTCCAACCATTTATATAGTACAGGGTCTGTGGGGGGGGGAGGGTCCGGGTCACCCCCCCTCCATGCACACGCACGCCCCAGCACAACATCCCACAACCCCATAATATTCATTCTAAATTCCCAATCACAGCTTCATTCACCGAGCGTGAGCCCCCCAGTTGAAATCTCCTGAAATGTGCTCTTTGGTGCTCGGGGTGAGTGAGGTCCCAGTGTTTGCGAAGACAATCATCCCGTGAAGCTTCCCTCACAAAACAAAAAAAAAAACAAAACAAAACATACGCTCCTTTAATTTCTCGCACATCTTTATCCATCCATACACTCCCTGAAACCTCTTGCCCTTGATGCAGAAAGCCGGAGCGGGTACACAGCGCATCATTAAACAATGCGTGCGAATCCTGGATTGTTTTTAGCGGCTATACGGCATATTCCTGCGTATCAAGCAGATGTACCACAGCGCACACACTTGCTGTTTTTTGGCTTCCTAGGACTGCACTGGACATAAGTTATAATGTAGGATGGGTGGATGGATGTATACATGTTTCGTTTCCCCATTTGCCCCCTTTTTTGGCATTTCCTGACGCCCTGGCCACGCCCCCTGGCTACCTCCCAGTCACGCCCCCTGGCCACCTCCCAGCCACGCCCCCTGGCCACCTCCCAGTCATGCCCCCTGGCCACTTCCCGGCCACGCCCCCTGGCCACCTCCCAGCCACGCCCCCAGGTCACCTCCCAGTCACGCCCCCTGGCCACACCCCCGTTCACTGTTCCGGCACCGTGAAAACGTCTATGCATGCCACTAGCCCTTACCCCTCTCTCATTCCCTGAAATCCAGGCATATATTCAAATACACCCCAAGCACAAAAGAGTGAAGTATTTACCACTTAGGAGTGAATGAGCAAAACCATCTACGCTAATGTGCCTGAGTGGAAGCTGCGCGGCTCGAACCACAAGGAGACACGTTCATTTTTGAAAGCGGAGGAGACACTTGCATGTTTTTCGTTTGTGTTACTAATGTCATCGCAGAGGAGACACTTGTTGCCCTGAAGAGGGACTGCTCCATTATGGCATCTCCTGAAAAGTCAAGCACAGCCTCAGTGTGAAGGTCTATAGGGTTTTTTTTTCATAAGTATTGCCGCCGTGCATCGAGGAGTGTCAATTTATTCACATATTTGGTTCATGCCTTTGTCCAGAACAACTTGCAAATAAAGCATCATAAAGCTGGATGTGTTGGGAGCAGCACTGGGGGGGGGCTCGGCAGGTTAGCACGATGTACCTGTAATCACAACGCTGTCGGTTCGACACCCAAATGTCTGTCAACTGAGTGATGTCATCGTTATTCCAAGGGCTGGCTGACCCCCTCGTCTCAGAAATGGTACGTGGCTTTGGATAAACATGTCTCTTAAATAAAGCACCTCGATTCAGGTTGAATGAGCAGTTTTCAGGTCAGAAAACTTCAATTTGTCTCAGACAGGGGGCGCCAGCAGTGAAGCTTGCACACGGCGCCATATGGGTACTGGGTCACATCCCAGCCACTACTGTACCTGGCATCGAGCGGCTTAAGTAAGCAGAGTGATGCACTCTTTATATACATTTACATGTAACACATGGAAACATCCATGCATTTCCTGTGATTACTTGCCCTATTCAGGATCATGGGGATCCAGGCTCTGCATTCGTCTCTGGGCAAATCTCTAATCCCAACAATAATGACCTTACCTCCTGCCCAGCCCTAACCTTAACCATAAGTAACCAACTTCATTTTTCATTTTTTGATTTAGACAGATTTTTTTTATAAAATTGAGTTTCTCCTTGAGGGGGAGTGAAAAAAATGGTCCCCACAACATCAAAATAAAAGATTTTTTATCACACTCTGGGGACATTTGGTCCCCTTAAAGCGATTTATGTGTACAATAACCCACAGACACACAAAAAGGCAGAGAGACAGACAGGCACATGCACAAAAAAAGGCAGAGAGACACCCCCCCCCCCCCTTACTGAAATATAAAACAATAGTCCGAAACAGGAATGCAATAAAACCATTTTCTTCATCATTGCATAGTGATATTATGAAATATCTGTTTATTGTTTTTTTTACTCAATGAAATTACTTTTTCAGCTCATTTTAGCAGAAAAACAATCACTGACTAATTCCAGGAATGAAGGACGCAGCGTTTACACACATTGTAAATTGGATAGGGTACAGGAAATATTCTGGCCACCAACCTTTGGATATTTTGGTGGTGGGTGTTCAGGATTTTTACGGCATCGTGTAACTGTTTATGTTATTGGTCTGGGAGAGTTGTAATAAACTGTAATGTCCTGTGCTGGGTGGCTGGGTGCACCGTGTACCCATGGTAGCCTACTCCTGTCTGAACTCCTATCTGTACTCCTGTCTGAACTCCTATCTGTACTCCTGTCTGAACTCCTATCTGTACTCCTGTCGATACTCCTGTCTGAACTCCTATCTGTACTCCTGTCGATACTCCTGTCAGAACTCCTATCTGTACTCCTGTCGATACTCCTGTCAGAACTCCTATCTGTACTCCTGTCGATACTCCTGTCTGAACTCCTATCTGTACTCCTGTCTGAACTCCTATATGTACTCCTGTTGGTACTCTCACCTGTACTCCCATCTATACACCCATCTGTACTCTTTTCTGTACTCCTATCTATAGACCTCTATCAGCATCTATCAGACCACTTTTCTGTAGTCCCATCTATACTCCCATCTGTACTCCTGTCTGCTGTAGCTAGTGTAAATGTGCTTATTGCAATGTTGTTTTCATTATCTCCTTCAAAGCATACTAAGAGATCACTGGGCAGCCAGGTCCCCAAACTAACAGTCAATATTGGATTTTAACAGTGGGGTTGTTAAGTGTCTTTGTGCACCATCAAGGAGCTTCCCAACAAGAAAAGATTTCCCAAACTTTCTGTATATTTATTTGTATCAGTGACATGAACATTAGACGGTGTCTGTCCCATTTTGGCTTTCTGTGTGAACTTTCCCTAACCTGGGGCAAGTGGAGAGTGGGGGCAGGGCAGGATTGGTGTATGGGCAGAGGGTGTGTGTGGGCCTGCCTGTGGGCCGCGTCTCACTGCATGGGCGGCAGGGGTGAGGTCACCAGGTGTCCCATGAGATGGTCTGAGCTCAGTTTTACTGCAGCCAACTTGACACTTTCTTCCCTCAGGGGTGAAAATCAGTGCAGGGCCTGTGAAGTCAGTAACCTTTCAGGTGGTTATGGAAAGGGATGGATTCTCTGGGAAAAGTTCCTGTCTGATCAGAAAATTTATGTCACATCTGGAACAGGGAAGCAGGTGAAGGGAGATGTGGAAACGCATAAACGGGGTTTATTCAGGCTGACACACTTAAAACACACCATAACATTAATGACCAGACTGGGGAAAACATACCTAATGCAGACTTAAATACACTGGACTAATGACAATGACAAGAAAGAGCTGGTAAACACAGGGACTCCACACGAGGTAGATGAGGTGGCATGGGAGGATCAGACGAGCAGGGCATGACAATTAAATGTTGCATTTCTGGTCAGGGAATAATTTTATTAGGTTCTTGCTTTGTTAGAAGTTGCTGGGTAGCTCCTGTTTCCAATCCTGCGTTCACCTGTACCCAGACATCCGCTGGAAGCTCAGCCCAGTCGCATTACTGTCTTCTCAACAGCACGTATGTCTGTAACGTGCTGTTTGCCTCACTCGTACGTCACTTTGGACAAAAGCATCCACTAAATACAAGTAACTATAAATTTAAAAGGAGCAGCTTTTGTCCAGTTACTGGTACTTTGGTGCAGTTGGCGGACATGATAGCACAGGCAGTGAACATCAGGAGTCACGGCAGGTCGAGTCAAACAGATCATAGAGGTGCTTTTTTTTTGGATAAATATAACAAAATAAACAAAGCTAGGCAGATGGGACAGGGGTCAATGAAAGCAGGAGCTTCATTTGCCTGACATCAGCACTCCAGTCCAGTCTGAGTTCCTAGGGGCCAAGACAAAAAAAACACAGAGAATTACTGATGTTGGCAGTGAGAGCCGGTGATCGCTTCTCATTGGACATCACAGTCACATGACTCTCCCAGTCACTCTTCTCATTGAGAGCCTTTTTATTGTGGGCATTTATATTAATAATACGATGCCTTTGAATGCCAAAAAAGACATATATACAAGTACCACTTGTGAATAGCAGTTCTGTTTCACACAAATTTGACTAAATAAGCAATTTAGTATTATTTTTAATTAAAAAAACAGTAACGCTATACAAATAGTACAAATATAGCAACATACCATTACTTATGCATTAATTAACCACAAACTAAGTCTTAGTTACATACTGATCTCATGTTAATTGATCATTAATAAATCGTGACGCATGTTTTATCTCAAGCAGTTAGTTTTTTTTTTTTTTTTTACTATATCTGTTGATTCTGTAAACATTTTTGAACTAGCAATGAATAACACAAGTGAAATACTGATCTCATGCTTGTTCATCATTACTGAACGATAATGATAACACATCTATTATGGAGTTATTACCAATTATTTGGGCCCCATCATGTAAAATGTTAGAAAAAAAGCTATGTTTCGTAAGAGGGCAGGGGTTTCCAATTCCTACAGGGCAGCCATGGCTCTGTGATGAACTCCCACTGTACCACTGCCGCTCCATTTGTGAGTAAATGCTATAATTGCCTCCTTTCTGACTGCAGGATCCAAAGACACAATTAAGGACACAGTTTCTAACAAAGAACAAATGTGGCCTCTATTCCACATTGGATCAATAGGGGAGCCGTAGGGTTCTGGAAGACGCATGGAGACAAGACTCTTACCGAAGTGGGAAACTGTTTGACGGCAAACATTTAGGGTCAATGCTAACTGTCCAATGCTCGCTCTCTGCTTTACCTATCACTCAGAATCCATACGTGCATCTTCTACATGCGCATGCTATTTTCCGCTCTGCTTTTCTTGTTGCTGTACGTCCATCGTTCCAAGTTTTTATTACCTTGAGTAAGTTAAGGAGCATGACTGCATCAAATAGTGAAATAAAAGCTGATATTAAGTATGCTATTATTATAATGCAATGGGAAATGGTGAAATGATGGTGCTACCCCTATTAGAGCAGCCTGTATAAACAGACAGAAGGCAGACTCAGCAGATAGCGGCTGCAATGTCATCCTGTTTCCCTGCGAAAACATCGAAGGTCCCAAAGTCTCGCCATCGCCTGGCGGAGCCCAGCCAGGGCCAGACACGCGAACGTCACGCAACGCGCAGCGGAAGGGTCTTTGGTGGCACGGAGCGACATTGCACCGGCCATCGAGGGCAATTTCACAGGAAGTAGGGCACCTACACAGGAAGTGGCTGAGGACACATCTGAGAGACTGTGAAGGAAGGGGCACGTTCATCCTGACACCGATGGCGACATCGAAGACTGCTGTCCCTTAACAGCTAGCTAAACCCATAACATAATGAGAGGGGTACAGGAAACGGCGCCTTTTAAGGGTAAAACCTGAAAGAAATCGTGTTCTGTGGGACTTTGGCCCGATTTCTGCCTTTTCCATACTGTCGTATCATACTATGATGCACACGGAAATGAACATGAATAAGTGGAAGGGGATTAAATTTAGTCAGAGCACCTGCGGACAGAAGGTCATGGGTTCAGATCCAATGTGACATCATTGTTAGGCCCCTGAGCAAGGCAGTAAAATATAAAGGAATGAAAAGGTAGAAGTCAAGAAAGTATGAGCTACATCAAACTGGAAATAATTAATCTCATATTTTACGGATACTGCATCAAAACGGCGCGATTACACTACATATTGCTGACGATCATGCCGTTGGGGTTTTACAACCGGATAAAACGGCATCTTGGGTGTAACGGGAATGGAGCTTGCTAGATTAAGAGAAATCGTACGGACATAGATATGGAGAGCCAATCAGACGCGGAGCTCTAATGGCAGCCAATCACGCGGTAATTAATCACGGTGGACTAGGTTAGTGAGTGAGCCGTTTCCTGCTTCTGCGGCTCGGCTCCCGTTTGCGCGGCGTCGCTGGCGTGACGGGCGCTTGATTACACCTTCATCACTCTCTTGCACCCGGGCCAGAGTCTCCGCGAATGTCGCCTGGGGGCAGGAGACCAAGGAAAGCCCTGTCGACAGAATCGCAGAGGCTATCGCCGGTGAGGACATTTCTCACATACCCAGTGGTGTCAAGACATGCATAGTAATGTAGGCCTGCCAGAAAATAACATCTCAGTCTGCCTTTCACAGCAATACGATTAGTAAGGACCCTTATAAAGGGCCATACCACCTTCCTTTTAGGGATTTTATAATGAGGTAAATTATTTTATTCAAAAATCCCCAAGTTTTTGCCAAACCTAACAGAGTCACGCCTATTTTCCTGAATAAAAAAAAGCAGACAGCCAGGATCGAATACTGACTGGAATTATTATATTCCCTTAAATAAATAATATCAGGGATTTTATTCACTTATAAACATTTGCATGCATTTTCATCCTACGTGCCTTACTGCCGTACCATGCTATATTGGCGAAGCTGTGCACTTCTTGATCTCTGGGAAGAAACGCTTAATTGAATTACACAGCTGTGGGTATTGAAGCAGCTGCTGCATATTAATATTCGACGGTGATGAGCTGAAGGATAGGCAGGCAGTGCAGAGCCTGGGAAAAACACTGTCTGTGTGCCTCTCAGACGAAGAGAAATCTCTGTGAGTTTCACGATGGTAAGTTTGAATGCATTTTAAAAACGTAGAAGAATTTCAGACTGAGATACACCTTGGCTTACAAATTTTCGATACATTCTCTTTTTCGATTTTTTTGCAGAAAACAACTGTAAAAAGTCAAATTTCACCCAAAAAACCCCACTTTATTACATTCTGGCTTCAGCAGTTGCAACTGGTGCTGCCGATGGGGGGGGGGGGGGGGTAAGGGGGGGGAGGGAAAAAAAAAAATTTAAAAATTTATGAAACCCATATTGGCCCGGGTTGGCAAGTTATTAAAAAAAG
>JABFEA020000052.1:5416302-5440076 GCA_019775915.2 Cyphomyrus plagiostoma
AGAGAGAGAGAGAGATAGAGAGAGAGAGAGAGAGAGAGAGAGAGAGAGAGAGAGAGAGAGAGAGAGAGAGAGAGAGAACCCAGCAAGCTAAATGAAATGAGAGTCTGAACACTTATGGGAACTCCTTCAGATTGTCGCGTTCCCTTTCCCAAGGATTACACCTGAATCAGAAAGAGGAGTGGTCTCAGAGGTTAGTAAAAGCACTTATCTTTCATTTACTTTGTTCTATGTAACAGATCTTTGAAAATAAAAAAAGACTGAAATATTGTTGGGTTTCTGATAAAAAAAAAAGACCGCAACCAATAACATCTACATTAAATATATGAAATGTCTTTTATTCGTCTTTTATAATCTGTCAAATGAAATTCCGATGTAGACGGGGCTTAAGTTGACTACTTTCGGCTTTTGCGTGCGAAGTACGTAGAGTTTTCGGTACCTTGAGAACCATACTGAAAGCGTATTTTTGAGGGATCTTTTTCTAGAGTGTCCCCGTCGTCACTGTTTCTCCCGTTATTTATTTATCACCACCCGCCGTGGATGTCAGATCATGGGGAGTACGGATGCAGGGGTGGAATTAAACGACTCCGCCGAGCTGAACGGCTCCTCGGCTGACGCGGTCGCCCCCGGATACGGCGGCGTGGAGGCGGCGCTCCTGGGCACGCTCATGTCGCTGCTGGTGCTGGGCATCGTCTTCGGCAACGTGCTGGTGATCGCGGCCATCGGCAGGTTCCAGCGGCTGCAGACGGTCACCAACTACTTCATCGCGTCGCTGGCCTGCGCCGACCTGCTCATGGGGCTGGTGGTGGTTCCCTTCGGCGCCTGCTACATCGTCCTCGGCGCGTGGCGTTTCGGCAGCTTCTGGTGCGAGTTCTGGACGGCGGTGGACGTGCTGTGCGTGACGGCCAGCATCGAGACTCTGTGCGTGATCGCGCTGGACCGCTACCTGGCCATCACCTCGCCGTTCCGCTACCAGGTGCTGCTGACCAAGTGCAAGGCCCGCGTGCTGATCCTGATGGTGTGGCTGGTGGCCGGACTCATATCCTTCCTGCCCATCCACATGAAGTGGTGGATCTCCGACGAGCCGGAATCCCTACGCTGCATGAACAACAGCCGCTGCTGCGAGTTCAACACCAACGCCCCCTACGCCGTCGCCTCCTCTATCGTCTCCTTCTACATCCCCTTGGTGGTCATGGTCTTCGTCTATAGCCGCGTCTTCCAGGAGGCCAAGAAACAGCTGTGGAAAATCGAGAGGTGCGAGGGCCGTTTCCTCAGCCGCGGCAGCAGCCTGGCTAAGGACAGCCGCGGCATCGAGGCCAGGAACGGAAAAAGGACCAAGTTTTGCCTGCGAGAGCACAAGGCGCTGAAAACCTTAGGGATGATTATGGGGATATTCACCCTGTGCTGGCTCCCCTTCTTCGTCCTCAACGTGGTGACGGCCATCTGGAAGATGGAGAACATCAAGCTGACCTTCAGGATACTAAACTGGATAGGCTACACCAACTCCGCCTTCAACCCACTCATCTACTGCAGGAGCCCCGACTTCAGGTTTGCGTTTCAGGAAATCCTGTGTCTGCGGAGGGTGTCCTTCACCAAACAGGGAAGTACCAACGGATACATATGCGGGGGGACCAGCTGGCTTAGTGATCTGCAGGCCAGGAACAGGTGCGACTCGGGAGCCAGGAATGTGGACGCAGGGACCCTGGAAAAGGGTGAGAATGCGCTCTCCCAGAAAACTCAAAGTCCCCCAGAGACAATCAAAGCTTTAACCACTGCCCTTTAATTCACAGTCACTAAAAAAGCTTGCGCTTCATTGGTAATTATTATTATTTTATTTCAAATAAAAGACCAAAAACACACACAGGTATAAAAAGGAGTTCTTTGTGCAGAGTACATGTTTAATTCTGGAAACTTTGCCATAAAGGAAATGTGTATATACAGGTTGGGCTGTGGGTAGTGTCTGTGCAAGCATGTACTTGATTTACGTGTAAACATTGTCCATTTTAGTAATAGGCCTATTTCATTTTCAGTCATCTACCTCAGTTTGTGAGAGAAAGATGTGAGATGTCCTCAGTGTTCTTATTTATGAAAAGCCAAACGCTCTTAACACTTTTACATCTTTATTTCTACACTCAATATCAAATTTCAAATCGTTTGATTAAAAGAACGATTTAATCCATTTAATTGACCACTGGTTTCAACGTGTTAAATTAATTATTTTTATATTCGAACAGAATCTGACAGCTATCTTGAGTATTCAGTTTGTTCTGGATAAACGGGGAAAAATGGTCAAGCTGAGACACATTCCATAAACATTGGGCCTTTGTCTAAACGAACAGATGACCGCAGGATAGTGATGGCGCAGCAAAGAAAGAGGGGGAAAAGTAACAAGCCGCTGATGAGGACAAACAGGTGCAGAGAGTGAAACCTCCACTTACGACGGGCGCTTTTTCCAAAGACGGTTAAGCGTCAGATACTAATACTAATAATAATCACAGCCATTCGGCATTTTCGCGAAAGAATCGTTCAGGTTGTCTTCCTGCTAAAGTCCGACCTTAGAGGCTACAGCTGCCCACACACGTTGCGTCATTTTTCACTGACTGGCGAAGTATTGAAAACAAACCAATAGCCGTGTTACTGCTGGAAAACTATTTACAATATATCCATAGCAAGTTCATGTATTTTTATATGTAAATGAAGCATCGCACAAGTGTTTTTCTTTACATGAATGTTACTGTCTTACTGATCTGATGCTGTTGAGAAGCTGCGTTAATTGTGCCCTTGTACTGTGGGGTGTTTATACAGTAGGTCTGTATGGTGTAGTGCAGCCTTCCACTGTGTCAAAAGTGCGACTATGCTGTATCGCTCAGAAAAGTCCGTTTAGGACAGGAATGTGTAAATTACTGCTATTTCACATCGATTTAGCATCTGTTTATCTGCATAAATGGCTGCTATTTGAAATCTAGCTAAACGTCGGTGAACTTCTCAAACATCTCGTTTCCCCACATAGCTTAAGTGGCTAGTAGTTAGAGATCCGTGTTTTTTTAACCTGTTTCTGAACCGATTTGTCGCATAAACGCAACAAAACGTGCAGCCTCTACAAACGACTGAGGAATTTGCTGTGCATGTTCAGAATGACGATGTAAGTGCAACGTGAATTGTGTTTATGTGGATCACGTTTGTTCCTCTCCAGTCACTTCGATGCACTTTTATTGGTAAATGTCGCCCTCTTGTGGTTGCACTGAACATTGCAGCCTGTCTGCAGCACATATCCCATCAGAAAAGCCCGGAATATGAATTTATAGTCTGTGAGTTTGTAGTTTGTATAATATAGTGTTGTGCCATATTGTTCGATATTGTGCTTGAAATACATCGACACAGCAGCTAACCAGCTGTCTTTGCATTCCTTAAGCAATATTGAAAGTAGATTCCACTAAAATTTACTGTTATCCTTAGAAACTGACCCTAATACTAAGACTGCATGCCTGTAGCAGAAGCGAAATCATTTCACAAGCAGCTTTTTTTTCTCAATTTCATACTTTTTCGTAATCTGACTGAAATAATCAGCTACACGGCACCAACAAATAAAAAACAGTCTTAATGGTGCTGTTGTTGCTGAGACAGTATCATGCTAAAATATTCTGTAAAATTAATAAGTGGTAGCCTGAACCGGATGTGCTTCAGTTTCCTCATGGTGTAACAATGGCGTGTGTACCTGTGGTCCTTTGCTGCTCAGGGGTCTGATCATCAGGCTATTTTTCTGACCAGCTGCTCGATGCATCTTTAAAGGCTGTTAAAAAAAATCTCTGTTGCGGCTGATTACGGAAAATTCAGCTTATTGTTGCATGCGATCAAATTGCACGTTTACTGTAAGCATTAAACCACGTACACGAATCTGCATATCGCTGCGCTGAGCAAAACGTCAGTGTTCAGAGATCACGTGATCACATATTTATTAAAGAAATGTCCAATGAAGTTTGTATTTCAGTAATAAATATCTTTAATGCGTATCATGTGGTAATTGTTTTTTTTCTCCTGTCCTTGCCTCATACACAGTCGCAAGGTAAATCACAGAATTTAATTTCCTGTGTCTTTTATGAGATGAAATGAAATTAACTTTTTTCCTAATAAAGATAAAATTGCCACAATAAATCCACACAGAGTGCATTCTAAACAGCACCTAGTGTTGTGTTTTCTGGTCCATTTAAGGGGCTGTCTCTCCTCAGTCAAACTCTCCCTCTCTCTCATACAGGCAGATTTTCAGCATACACCAGTTAGCCCCCAAAGCATCATTTTAATGGTGAATTACACAACGTTTATGCAGGATTCAACCGTGAATGCATGAGAAAATATGGACCAAGTAGCTCGATACCCGAAATGAAACACAGTATTTTGTGAAAATGAGGGGAGAGAGAGATCCAGGATCAATGTGCTTTGTTATTCTTAAAAACAGAGAAAATGGTGAAAGACGGTCATTATGGACCCACTGGACCAAACTAGAATTCGGTGAGACATATAAGAAGCATGTTTAAGGCCCTTTCTCACATATATGTCTGCAGCCAAACGCACAGAGTCATTTATCAAATTACAGTGTTTCGCTTCGTTGCTTTTGAATCAGATCCGGGACCATGAATGTCGGTCCGGCGTAGAGCCAAAACAAAGTCTCCCTTAACTGACGGGAAAGGGAAGGGTCACGTGATCACATGACGCAAACTGGAGCCTGGCGCTGCGATGAAGCACATATGAGAAAAGTATAATAAAGTCCCTACAAAGTAGAACAAACTCCGCAAAACCAGAAGGGTCTCCGTTTAATCTCCTTCTGGGTCATCTAGGCTTTTGCAGTAAAACGATGTCAAGAGAATTTTCTTTTATTCTCTGTCCCACTGGCTGGAGGAGGTAAAAATTGAAAACATTATTCCCAAAAAACCCTCAATACGAAATTCATTTTAGAACACCTCCCTGTTACTTGGTTTACTTTAGAATAAGCAATTAAAAGAAAAGTTACATTCAGCTAAATTCAAGAATTTCTAAATAAAACATTTAAATATTTTGGAGAACGAATACCTTTTGTTTCCTTGTATATAATTTATATTGACAGTGGCTATTGTTCTATACTACACACTATGTCGTGTTATTTTTTTATTTACATTTAGTTTACCATTTTCACAATCATTCTGATTTGATGATTCTGATTTAGATTTTTCCAGATGAATGAATTTGGTTGATGACGTAATGTTTTTATATCTGGGAGTTGCTTGGAGAAATGCAGAATAATTTCAGCACGACCAATCATGGGACTTGATCCAATAACCTCCAGGTTGACATTCTCCACCCTAATCTGTTCTTCTGCGTCTCTGCCCCCCATCATTCTCTAGGCATACAAGGCCGGTTATCTCTGGAGTTTGCACAATGCCGGAGCTGCGGTCGTAGCTTCTGCAGGTCTCCTCACATTAACCCCGCTCGATCAACGTGAGTCAGCAAGGAGCTTAATTCAATTCCATGCAGAGTTTCCAGGCATGAGCTACGAAAGATGCGAGCAGCGTGCAAACAGAGACGGATCACCGTAGACGAGCAACATGCATTATGCTGACGAATTGCTCCTAGCAAAATGGAACATATGTGTATAACAAAAGAGGTGAATGTTTAGCTGTAATATTTCTGTGCTCCGAGTCTCACATTCAGGCCAGAATCTTTATAAGGGAAACTCCATCACCCAGGTAATTAGAAGCCTGAGTTCCACATGTCCTGAACTCACAGTAAAAAAGTCCTGAACTCACAGGAATTTAGGCTCCTGTTTCTGATTGGCATGATAAACCAGGGATACAAACCAAAACCAAACCAAACACCCATGAAAACACTACAGAGTAATGCATGTTCTGCCCTGTAACTGTGTAATATTATAGAATTATGACCATAACTCCTGCTAAATATGTCCCTCCATTCATCTTCAAATCAGTTATGCCGACCAGGGTTACAGGGATAGCGTATGATATGTTACCAATAACAAATAAAATAAAAATATTTTCTCTAACACATTGAAAGTTGCCAAGACCACACTGTAACATTGTAACAAATTGTGTCTCCTTTATTGGCTCATGACTTTTTTTCGCACAAGGAGAGTTGAGTCAAATATAACCTCTGAAGTCTCGATGTCCTTCATCCGGCGCCAACAAGGTGGATCCACAAGCACTGACTTTCATCTCGTACCTCTAAATACCTGCACCTGTATCTCACCTGATTACCTGCTCAATTCAATATGCATCGCGATCGGAGGCATAGAGATCGGGATGGGGGTGTGCCACAAAATATTTAATTAGGCTTCATTCATCCCCCCAATAAATACGTCTTTTTGGTTAATTTATCGTGCTACTCCCCCATATCCAGCTGTCTCCTGTACCACTGAATGTGATAAACTTGAGATTAAGCTAGCTGATAGCTAATATTTTTATTATATTTATTCGTTATAAACACAAAGTGCACATTCACAGGCAATAGACAGAAAAACATAGACAGACACATAGAGATTCCCATAGAGTAATGTCGTGAATTACCTGTCATCTATAATTCATAAATTCTGCTTAATAAACAAATTCTGCTTTAAAATCCACATGCAGGATTAATGTTAATGAATCATTAATTAGTCATCTTACCATTATATTTTAAGCAACTTACCAAAAAAAAAAAAAACGCTAAGATTTGCAATTTTCAATAGTTTTAATGGCACTGAAAAAAGTGAATGAATGCATATCTTACATACCCAGGTCTTTAACCTTTTTAATATAGATATATGAGTTGAGGGAAAATGCCAGGGGAGAAAGAGGGCACCATCTGAAATATGAATCTTGCAAACGATCACAGATATAAACAATGAAATACTTGACTATTGATAGAACTATATTTGTATTCAAAGTTTATTTCCATCATAAAGGTTAAATATTGTGGAAGAAAAATGATTGACACAAAAGTTTAAGTAGCAAAAGTTTATTATTAAAACAGTTCTGCTGGGTTACATCCCCAGGGATAGGTATGCTGAGATGCACTCACTTGTATATATAGTTTCAGACATTTTTCAAGAATCTAGCGGTGCTTCCAGACGAGTATATTAAAGTGATGAGTCAAATCTAAATTTGTGGACCTTAAGACTGCGTGATTAAAATCCACCGTCTAAAATTTGAACATGAAGAAATAAATCTGAATCTAATCACATCAAAATGACACTGATATGGAGAGAAATTATGAAACGGAATCTGTAGCCAGTAAACGTTTGAGAACTGAAATTATTTGCCCTTTTGCAACCTTTGCAGGAAGCTGGTAGCTGAAGTAACTGCTTTTTTATGAGTGGTGTGTGCTTCTGAGCAATTTTCAAGAATTAACATACATATTGCAAAAACAAAAGCAGGCCTGTACATCAAACTTAAAGGACTGGTGAGTTCTAAAGCACAGCTGGTAGATGGAATCCTGCATATTTACCCATAAAATGAGCTCATATCACATGCACACTCTGCATAAGAACTCTCGGTTCACTGTGGTGCATTAATGGGAAGTAAAACAGGCTGATTAATCATGAACCATCGATACCCCAGTCATGCGTTTTAAGGGTGCACTTTGCTTTCTGGAATGAACGTAAAGAACCACAATGGAAGCTGGGCTGTGCTGCATGAAAACAGCTTAAAGAACCTGCCACTCATTTCAGAAGAACGTCCTGGAACATCTGGAACGTGGCTGTTCCCATTCTAATCAGAAAGATAGGATTCATTTCTGTGGAAGGCTTGTTACAACACATCATGTAGTAATGCTGTATAATGTAGTGACTTGACAAAATGTTACAAATTTATAGTACATTAAAATTTTATATTGCAACATTACTGTTACTACTATTATTACTACTACCATCATTCAGTTAGTTACATTCTATCGAGTTGCTGCATAGTGTAGCATTATTACATAACCTGTTGTTACTAAGCTTTTTCGTGTGCAGATATGCACCATACACAAGATATGTTCTTCTCAATAGCTTTGGTATTTTATAAAAGTAATCTCTGGAAAACCAAAGAACTTAGTTGAGTATTCTTGGGCACTAGCTGTGCAAGGACACCGTCTTCCAAAAGTATAAAGACCCTGGAGTTTTAATGGCTAAAAAAACAGCAAAGCCTAGATACAATCAGACAGGAATCCGTCCAAACAAACTGCAACAACTTCCACCATTTTAGTTCCGCTAAGGTGTCGCGGGACAGGCATCGAGAGTGCATTCCCCTCATGGCTACCTAAAGTCCACCTTGAGCTGTCTCTGTGCTGAAAAATGAATTCTGATGGAGGTAAAATGTTCTGCACACAGTATTCTGGATGGATATTCGGGGTGGACAAAACTGTAGTGAAAATGTGTCTTGATCTGCGGGGGTGTGCAGAGTACCGGCGACAGGAACTGAGATCACTTAATTGCTGACACCTGAATAGTGACACAAGGACCAGGAACAAAGCCTCTCATCAAAGCCATCAGCAGAGCCTCAGAACCCAGAGGATCCTGTTCTAGATCTAACAAGGAACGAGTCATTTTACAGTTTAAAACAGAGCGATCAGCAACATGTTGATGTGATTTACAGAAAAAAAAAAAATCTGCCACAGATGCAGAAAATAGTGATAAATGGGAAACCCTGTAACAGACAGAGAACGTGGCTTGACACTATTTACGAAAACAGACCTTCTGCCAAATGAGCCATAGCTGTAAGCTGACACAGCGCCTTGTCAATAAGGCACTTTCTGAAGTGCGCGTCAATGACACAGGAAGGGGACCTCGTATGAATGAAACCTCGTACCATGAGCTCCGGGCAACATCTGGAGTGAGTGACTCGCCGGCAATTTTCAGGTGCCGTCAACACGCTGGAAGCATGTGGACCAGAGATGGAGGTCAGAAGGTCGCTGGTTTGAGCCCAACCTGAGCAGAAGAGTCACATGTGTGTGGGCCCTTGAACGAGGCCCTTAACCCCCAGCCCCATGGGTACTGCTGCTGGTGGCTGTCAAGTTCACTCTCACCTACGTGCGTGTCATGGAGACCGAGATGGGGTAGACAAAATGAGAATTTCCTTGTGGGCAACAATAAAAGTGTTATTATTATTATTATTATTATTATTATTATTATTATTATTATTATCAATATACTAATAAATGCAGATGGCTGGCACCTGTGTTGTCAACATGCCAGAAATGGAATCAGCCCAGAATTCCACCAACTGATGAGGAGGGCAAGATCAGCAAACAGCCCAGTCCCGGTTCTTCTGATTGACGTTGCGGCTCGTTCCACCAGACAGGAGGTCCACATCTCTAACCAAACACCAGAGAAGAGGCAGGCTTGTGGCTTAATCTCACACAGACGGAACAGAGCGTCTAATAGACTTCAGAGGCCAAAGTGGCAGCGATTGAAGTTCTTCTCCATCCTGAAATCGGTGAATTAATGTCTTGTATTCCCTCGCACTTTTTATGACTGATATAATGCAACAAAGATAGATTAAGGTAACATCACTGGGATTATAGGATATTCCAGAAGCAGCAGGGATTTCCTTTAAAAAAAAAAACAGCAAGAATCGACTAAACAAAATGAGAGATATCAGACGGTGCCTTTCAGAGTCCCAGGGTGGATTGGGGTTCACATTATTACATTTACATTTTTAGCACATGCTTTTATGCAAGGCAATATACATAAGAAAGGAGGGTCAGCCAGTCAGGATCAGTCAGTCCCTGGAGCAACTAAAATTTAAGGGCCCTATTCAGGGGCCCAACTCTGAAATCATTCTGCCGACCCTGAGATTTGAACCAGCGACCTTCCAGTCACGGGGGCAGCATTGAAACCCAGTGGATATTCACCACTGCTTTGGTACCAAAATAAATATCTTTCCCCATTGAAATGTACAGAGGCGGCCACTTCAGGTCCAGAAAGTAAAAATCCAAACCACGATTTTGTTTCAACCATCCAGTTGAACATAAAGAGTCACAGTCGCAGAGTATGCAACTGGTTGGTTGAAACAAAATCCTGGTTTGGATTTATATTTTCTGGACCTGAAATGTCCGCCTCTGGAAATGTATAATAAAGTTTCATTGCAATGAGATAATACCTTGCTGCTGCTTCTTTCTGTAACAGACGCTTGTATCAGAAAATGTTTCAAAAAAGGGTAAGGGAGGCGTGCACTGATTACAGCGCATTGCTGCACCCACCACACAATAAGCCACCTCAGGGATGAGAACCTGAGTGCAGCCATGCAGTGGGTGATACCTCAGCACCACACCAGTCCGAATGGACTAGTGTGAGGTTTTTTTTCCGGTGGCTGGAGTGCCAGTCCTGCCACCAACCCCCAAATGTCCCTGTAAATTAGAGGACCTCCTTACAGGGCTGGATGTAGATTAACATCATACCCGGGATGAAGCCATTGCAGGTTAAGAACCTTGCTCAGGGGCTCAATGGAGTAGGATCCAGGCATTAATGGGATTCGAACCAGCAACCCTCCAATTGCTGGCACAGATCCCAGGCCTCAGAGCCGCCACTCCGCCTTGTCAAAAGGGACCAGGTGTTAATCCGTCTCTATCTTTGCAATTAAGAGAGCAGAACACAACACTGTCTCTCTCACTCTGTGTCTGTTCACATAGAACCAGAATATTGCAAATGTTAAAGAGCACATTTACAAATGATGAAATGTGGAGTGAAAATGAGTTCTTGTCCCTTCTCTGTGACCATTTATCTGGGTCGTGCAGAGGGCTGGAGCCTCTCTCCGGGAATGCCCAGGGCAAATGGAATATTCTGAGACACCAGTCTATTAAATGACACACATATAATTTCACAGAAAACCGTTGGACTGTGAGAGAACGCTAGAGTCCCATAGTGACCCCATGTGGTCACAACGAGAACATGCAGACTACATAAACATATAGCCATTGGTAGGATACCAACCCGGAGCCTAAAGAACAACCCATGCTAACTGGTCCCTGTTTATGCCAGCAAAATCACTTAACGGGTGCCTGTGGGGTTAACGTTAATTGCTGCATATCATGATTATTGTAATATGAAATGCAGATTTTATTTTGGTGCAAGGAACCACAATTAATATATGAATTCAATCAAAGAGCCAATTGAAAAGGCTGCCCTTCAGGGAACAGCGCCACCTGTGGTCAGAGTAATAGATGTCAGACTAAGTTCATGTAGCTCCCCCTTCCGCTCCTTGGTTATCCCCAGAGGACCTGCTCATGACTACTTTGTACCGTCTCTGTCCTGTTTACTGCACATGGATAGTTAGTTAGAACTAGTTTTATATTCTTAAACATTTAGTTAGATTTATTTATGGAAAATTTCTGTTTCATATTTTTTCTTGGTATATTTTTTATCTTTATAATGCACCATGGGGGACCTGTGTGGAACGACATTGCAATACACTGTATTCTGTGTTTGTTGTTGTAGTGACAATAAACCAATCTTAATCTTAATCTTAATCTTAATCTTAATCTTAAAACTTGACCCACTACGGCTGCTTTCGATCCTATGCACTCAGAAAAAAAAAAAAAACTTCAGCCCTGCTGCAGATTCATACCCTCGATGGTACAAAAATGTTCCCCAGAGACAATTTCTGTACATTTAAGGTTCCATTTACCTGTATCTGGGGTATAATTGGCAGACCCTTGAGGGTACAGCCCCACTGACAAGTAATTGTACCCTCAAAGGCACAAATTGGTACTTTTTCCCGACAGTGCAGAGATGTTCTGGTAACTCCCCTGTACGTGAGAACACGCTCTTTCGTCATCTGTTCTTCTCTGTCAGGGACCAGGCTGGCCTTAATTGTGTGTATGTCTTTCTCTGTCTGTCTGTGTGACTGTGCGCGTCTGTGTTTGTGTGTGTGTGTGACTGTCTGTGTGTCTGCCTGTGTCTGTCTGTGTACGTCTGTCTCTGTCTGTGTGTGTGTATGTCTATCTGCATCTGTGTGTCTGTCTGTGTGCGTCTGTGTTTGTGTGTGTGTGTCTGTCTGTCACTGTCTGTGTGTCTGCCTGTGTCTGTCTGTGTGTCTGTGTGACTGTGCACACTCATGTTTGTGTGTATGTATGTCTGTCTGTATCTGTGTGTTTGTCTGTGCACGTCTGTGTGTGTGTATGTATGTGTATGTGTGTGTGTGTGTGTGTATGTGTGTGTGTATGTGTGTGTGTGTGTATGTGTGTGTGTGTGTATGTGTGTGTGTATGTGTGTGTGTGTGTGTGTGTGTGTGTGTGTGTGACCCGGCCTTTTGTACCACACTGCCTGCAATAGGCTGCAGGCTAATACAACAACCCTGTACTAGGTGGATGCTTATGGAAGACGGGGAAAGGATTACTTTGTTATAGTGGCATTATTTACCTTTTTAGCATAAAATCAGCTCGAAATGCAATTATAGTATTTTACTTTTATGTTACTATTTGTGTTTGAGCTCTTGGTATCAATTTTTGTTTATACATAAAATACATTTATTGAGCCGACTATTCTGACATTGAGATATTGTGTAATACGCTCCCGGTACACTAGATGTCGCCCCATTTACCTTTACGTTTTCGAAGATTTCTTTATGTATAAAAGGGTGTCTATCCGTGTGATAACTGGATAATTGTTATTAAAATAAATGTGTAACAGTAGCGAGATATTCAGTAGAAGCAATACTACAAAAACAATTTAATTAAACATAAGAATATGAAATAGCAGTTACTGTAGCTATGCAATAGAAGGCAATATTTTAAATTAAATCTCAAAACTTAACAGAAATTCCGTTTATACTTCAGCCCAATATAATTGGAGAGCAATGCAATCAATTTCGCTTTTGTTTTTGCTCGTTTTCGTTTTATCACTTGGAGGGTTTTCGCCCTTAAATGCTCGCAAACTTGGCGTGCCGTTTATTGGCAGTGGGCGCTCGGCGCCTCTTTTTCGGAGGAGGTCTTACTTCCCCTTAAGGACAGTCAGTGTCAGGCTACCTCCCATGAAGGAGGCTCTCTCCGCCCGTCACTTCACACTCGGCTGAGCCACTTCGGGCTCCGCATGTCAGATGCCTGGCATTTGGTGGAACCTCAGCCCGGAATGGGTCCGGAACGCGACGCTGAAAGCCGTCAGTCCACGGAGCCCTGCGCTCGCCGGATGGGATGAAAGCGGTCGGCGCGGTCTCTTTATCACGGTCCGGCTTCAGTTAAACCCTCATTAAACTGAATGTAAATGTACATAAATGTAAGCAACAGTGTTATACCAAAACGGCATCCTGTATTCGCCTTTTTTTCACGTGGAGACCCTGCGCCGTAGTGAATGACACCCTGCTAAACACCGGGAAATTACAGGCTCATTATTGAACAAGACTGATACCATCAGCGTCCGAAATATTAAGCGCGAAATTAATAATAATTTTAATTCCGTGTTTTATATTTTAGGGGGTGGTTGTTTTTTATTTTTTTATTTTTTGGTAATCGAGGATTTCCATACACGCCGGTAACCTCGCATCATGAGTAGTAGTGGTAAGTATACTGCCTGCTTCTTCGGCTCATGTGTAAATCATGGATAACACAGATCGCCTTTAAACATAAACCTATTCTGTGTTAGGTCCGTCAGCAAAAAGCCATATAGGATTTTACCATCTCATAACAAATATGTATTATTTTATTTTAGCCATAGCGCGATGCTTTAATATTTAAGGTGAGGAATTTTCATGTGTGTATTTAGCGTGCTCGTTTCTCTTTTAGGCAATTAGTATATAAAGGAAAGTACTATATAATCTGATCTGCTGTTGATAAGTTTATTTTGAATCGATTTTAAGGTATTCTCTTTATCCTATTATAATATGCCAAAATGTGGCTTCTTATGTTTCTGTGATTATGCATAAAATTAATTGGATGGTCGACTATATGTTAATAATTTGCTTTCACACTCTAATGGACTGCAAATACATTTTTGTTGTTCGGTTATAAGTGATATGCACCAACTTTATGCTGTCAACTGTCACTAAAACAGATAGGCACCACATCGAATGATGGGCAGTGTACAGTGTAGCCTATATCTGGACAAACCTTGAAAACTCACAAAGGCCCTGTTATCCGGTTGTATTTTTGCCAGTCACTGGCCAGTCTGTACCTTTATTTACCAGCATAATTATTTAAAATGTGCTTCGTTGGACTGCTAAAATGTAAGGGATGACCAAATACTGTTACTACGTGTCTTTCTGGGGAGACACTGTATCAGGTGGAGATGTGCTCCCAGGTGATTTGTCCGTGATTTGTCCAGAGTCTTTGGAGACCATCTGTATGAAATGTCGTCCCAGTCATCAAACAGAAATACTGTGTTAGCCATGTGGTGTGCTTCGTTACAAAGTAACAGTCTTAATTATAGTGGGGTTTAAATAAAAGTCAAGCAATCTGTTACTTATAAGTGATAAGTCAACATTTTGACAGAACGGTATTGCGATTTCTCTCGTCCCTTGTTGTAATGATGGAAGTTTCATTTGTTTTATACGGTTTCATTTTTTGCATGTATGGTGCCCTTATAACATGTAGATAAGCCAAGGAGCCTATCAATGGTGCCATTTAATTATACATTGGAATTAGTAAACGTTAATACGTCTACAAGCTCTAGTGGTTTGAGTGAGTTAACTTTCTACGTGAGTCATTTGTCTCTTCGCTTTTGAAGTTGTTGGCCTGCCTGCAGTGATGAGTAAAATGAAATCAGTTTTTGCACTGTACTGCCCCCGAGCTGCAAATAATTTTTCAGGCTGGCTTTGTTGCAAGAGGACAGAGAGCCTCCTTAATGTAACTCAGGTATAGAGATTCACCTTTCCACGAATATCCAGGCTGTCCAAATTCTCATTTGACTGAGGTGGCTTACTTTCGAGCGACATGAGCACACATGCCCCTCGTTCCTAGGAACACAGTGCAGTTTATTCTTCCTGTAGGAATATAACTTAACACATAAAAACAGAGATGATTCCCAGATTTGTCTAGGCGGAGAGACAGGGGTGTTTTTCTCTACCCGAAGCCCGAGACGTGTGGCTTGTTTAATACGTCTGCATGCTGGACCTATTAAGCTGAGCATTTTGTGGTTTATTAGACGTACAGTATGTTGTAGCCAGATGAGTTGTCCTAGTACCAATGAGAAGGGCATTTCAGTTAAGGGGGATGTGTATTGGGAATTAAAATGACATTGAAAGCTTCCCTGCATAGTACAGTAGAGGTCAATGTAGAGGTGACAGGTCCTCGGTGAAATTGCACTCATCATTCAATTTATAGCACAAGTTCTAATACTTAATTACTAATGACAGTACAGATAATCTAAATGCAGGTGACCGCACTGATGTAAGGTGTGGCTGTTTAGTGGTATTAACATTGAAGGAAGGGCATTTTGCAATTATGCTTCAATGCTTCATGTGAGAAGGTAAGGAATCTTCCAGATGAAAATGACACAATTCCACCCTTCGGGATGCAGGCCGACAGATTAACTGGGCGTTCTGATGGATGTCAGATCACACCCCCCACCTCCAGTCCCCCCGTCCCAGAGTGTGAATTTAGCCTGAGAAAGTTGGCCGTGTTTGTGGAATTCCCAAGGAGACGCGGCGAGTGTCAGCGGAGATAAGTCGAGTGCGGCGCGATAATTCAGGGTGGCGACATACATCCGACAGTCAAAGACCTTGGAGTGTGGAGATGAGGGACGAATATTAACAGTTTGTGGGCATTGCGAGGAGCCAACATTTCACAAGACGTGGATTTCTGAACTGGCGTCCTTCAATAATATGTGAACCAACAACATACTGCGTTTAAGGCCTCTTCTTATAATACAGATATATGCAAAGCAGCCCAGCCTTTATAATCTGGAGAAGTGAACCATACATGGATGTTTGGATGGTGGAGGTGACCAATTGTAAGGGACTGATATTAGTATTCCTAGAAGACATGATGTATCTGCCAGTCCTCCAGCTTTAACCTTTCAAAAGCTAATAGTGGGAGTGAAGTGATATTACTGACGTTAAGAAAGGAGGGTTGGAAGCGAAGTTCTTAAAAGTAGCAAAATTTTATGGCCACAAGTAATGCACAGGCCTCACAAATCCTGTGTGCCTCCACCTCCTCTTAATCTCTTCTTTCATCGGGCTTTGACACCCAGTGAGGTGGTTTAGGGCTCTTTGTCTATATCCAGAAGGTAATGGGATGAAATCCTAAGGCTTTTCTCAATTTATGTGCTGCTTTTGATAGTGCTGTCAATAATGGTAAGCTCATAAATGTTAATAAGATAACCACAGATCATGAACCTATGGGTAGAAGCTGATAAATCAATTATTCATGTTCATATTCAATTTTGTACTTAATTTTTGGGGAAAAAAATATACTTGCCATACTCACATAAGCAGCTGAGCATTAATTTAGGAAACTAATATTCAAGTTTTTAAAGCAGGGCTGGATTAAGAGTGTTAAGTGGCCCTGAGCAACAGCTCAGATGACATCACATCAGGAAGGAACAGAGTTGAGTGGTGGCTCACAAAATTTGGAAATGAATGAACAACTTTAATTAAACGCCATCCCTAAGCCTAACCCTAAACTTAACCTTAAGCCTAACCTTAAGCCTAACCCTAACCCTAACCCTAACCCCTGCCCCACAGACATACTCAGATGCCTATGTAGTTAATCCTATTTCGTTCATAAGTGCCAAATTACTGGCAAGTTCTATTCATAAAGATAATTTTTACCCAAACTTAGGTGTTAGACTTATACAAGTAAATTCAGAAGTTTTTTTTTTGCTCTGAGTAAATTTATTTAGGGATGTAGGGAGAAAATGTTAAATTTTTCTTTCTCAAACAAAAACAGAAGAAAACACTTGACTATTAGTGTGCACAGAAACTCACAAAGTAGGAAGTTTCTTACCTCTTCACAATGGACTGAAATAAAAATAAAAACAATTTATTCAATTTATTATTTAGTCATTCTGTACAGCCCACATTACTGAGTTTAAAGTCTCGTATGGCAACCTTTCTTCTCAATGATCATCTTGAGCCTGTTGTCCATTGAACCTTTCAAGTTGTTGATTTGATCTCATCCTACACTGGCTGAGGCGGCTAGTTCCACCTCCCAGAGGCTGCTCTGAGAAGTGAGCTGCTACCTTAGAAAATCTCACACTTTAATAAGGCCCAGTAATTCTCAGTGAGGGTTAAGTCAGGTAATGAAGGGGGCCAGGTCATTATTCAATCACCTTTCAAGTCTTTCTTGGCCAATCTATGGAAGACTTTGATCTATGGAAGGGGCATCGTCCTTCAGGAATATCATAACCTTTTTGAAAGCTGCTGACTTCTTCTTGTACCAGCGTTTGAAGAAGGTATCTTTGAATTTGGCAGAAATTGACTAATTTTCTTAGGGTCAGTGCAAGTCAGAAAGGTCTTACAGGTTCATCACTGATAACTGCAGCCCACAACATCACTCCTGCACCACTTTGCTGGTGCCTGAAGAAGGTGTCCATCCACTGGCCCATCTACCTGCTCCCTCAGGAGTCACTCTCATCTCATCTGTCCACATACCATACGTAAATTCAGCCTCGAGACGTGTCCGTGCCCATTCTTAATGTTTTTCCTTGCATGCCTTGTTGAGTGGAGGGTGTGTGTCAGTCTTCGTGACCTTAGCAATGTCACGTAGTGCCCTGTGCCTCACACTTCCGGATTCCACTCAGAATGCTTCTTCCCTCTCTGTTGCCTGTCGGCCACGAAACACTCGATTATATGGTGTTCGAGTTTGACGATTCACATTTGCATCCCTCTGACTGGAACTTTGTTATTTTGTTTTTTTTTTATGCTCCCTGCAAGGTCCTTTTTTGCCCAATTTTATTAGTAATAATAATTTCCTTAATAATTATGTATCATACAACTCCCATACAGAGCCAGACACCGGAGGATAGTCTGTTTTTAAACTGTTCATTCTTAATTGCGGACTAATCTGGACTGGAACCATCGGTCAGATCAGAAGATACAAGCGAAACATACACTTGATCAATTATTCTGCACAAGGTGTGGATCACTCATCTTTTAACCGCTTATCCTGGTCAGTAGTGCCAGAGGACTTGTATTTTATCTCAGGTAGCACAGAAAACAAGGCTTCCCTCTCCAGGCACACATACTCACATCCCAAGTCACACTCTCTGGGTGACCTAGAGACACCTATCGGCTGTAAGTGTATCTCTTTAGGTCGTGGGAGGAAACCTGACTGCCCAGAGCACAATATGGGTAGGACATGCAAGGTCCACACAGACAGATAGACTGGAGGTGTGAAGCAGCAGCGCTAACCACTGAGTCAGTGTGCTGGCCTCTCAGTATCTGAAATAATTGAATTAAATAGCCAAACCTGCTGAATGTAATCTAGAATTGCTTTCAGTTAGCACCCCATCTTGGGTTATTCCCTGCCTTGTGCCCATAGCTTCCAGGATAAGCTTTGGATCCCCGTGACCCTGAATAGGACAAGTGGGTACAGAAAATGTATATATGGATGGATGGATGGATTATTAGGTAGTCCTCATTTTTGGTACAAAACTTAAGAAATGTCATTGTGTGAAATCAGACCAGTAGCTTATGGAATTAAATGGCTTTGCTGAAGTCAAAGGAACGTCAAGGGTGCAGTATTTCTCATTATCTGCCCTGCTCTTTTTCAGGGTATGTTTAGTAAATTACATCTGAATTGTCCAGCATTGAGTAGGCTGAATAAACTCAATTTGTATCCCCTTGTATTAGACAAAAGTGCGTTTTATTATGAAAAAAAAATGTTTATTAATCAATGCAGACTGATCTTAAGGCTCGTTTGACTGCTACTATGGCTAGATAGGGGGCTTGAAGATACTCAGTGAACAAAAAGGGGTGCTGCTAGAAATGTTGGGCCTTTAACCACAGACCAACCCCAATATGTCCCCCCCCCCACCCACATGGTGCCCCAGTTTACAAGCCTTAACGGTCTGTGAGATTTCCATTAAGCATTAGAGAGTACCATCCAGATCCATTAACAGCTGGGTCTATCTCTGGAGGTAGGCCGTTTTGTCATGTTACACATGTGCCAGAACACTGGCCCAATTGGATTTTGCAGGCCTCGAAAAAATGGTTCATTCGTGGATGTTTTTTGCCAAGTTGGGCAGGTTAAATCTGGCATCCCTGGCCTGTCGCTCTGCTTTGGTTCTCCAGTAAACTGCCCCACAGCTCCGGAGGATTCACACCGTGGCTGTCCTCTCCCTTACCCCCCCCACCTCTGAGCTGGAGTCTGGTGCGGAACATCGTTTCTCGACCAGGCAACTCTCCGGGGGTGATGCAGTCAGGCATGGCTTAGAAACGCAACAAACAAATAATTTTTTTCTGTTGTTTTTCTTGTTTGAATCTTAATTCAATGTTGTGGATATTAACATTAGCATGTAGCTAAACATTAATCTGTCGTTCAGCCACTTTTCCTGGTCAAAGTCACCTGGAGACTCTTCCAGACAGGACAGCACACTAGGCTTGGGCACACTTTAGACAGAATGCCCGACGATCACTGGGCATATAAACACACTTGCAGCCAATAACTTTGGGCAGTTTAGAGGTGCCAGTTAGCCTAGCTACATGCGTTTTGATTTGTAAATGCAAACTCCACATGCACAGGACAGGGGCAACATTCTAGGTTACTTACTGTAGAGCACAGTTTCCAAATCTGGTCTTCAGGGACCCAGAGATGGTCTATATTTTCGCTCCCTCCCAGCTCCTGGTGGGGAGCAAAAATGTAGACTGTCTGGCAGGGGACTTGGAGGGAGCAAAAACATGGATTGGCTGTGGGTCCCTGGGGACCGGATTGGGAAACCCTGCTGTAGAGGCTGGCCAGCCAGTTTTCTAGTATCTTTGAGTCATCCCGCATTTTTGAGGCCTTATGGGGCTCCCATAAATTGGATTATCAGCTGGGGTAATGGCCCACTCAAGGGCAACCAGTTTAGGAGTCTTCCCTTTGGCCGGGAGCATTTTTAGTGCTGTAGTTTAGATTTAGAAACACTCTCGGGATATCGCTCGGTCCGCACCCTCACGCAAGCCCTGCTTGGGTTCATTCGCTTCACGGGAAACCTTAGCAGGCACCCCTCAGTGGAAAGACTGCTAGAAGCTTCTTATTAAATTTTCTCATTAACTCTGCCCTGTCCTGCGTTCTTAATCAGCAACAGCCCAGAACCCATTTATTTGTCTTCGGTTTCTCAAGTATGTACATGTTGCATTTACTGACCATATTTCCGCCCGTATTCCAGTACGTGCTGATGCACGAGGTCTGATAGAAGCCAGACTGTGAGGCGTTTTTCCGTCTCACCGAACGGCTGCTCGTTCCCCTCAAAGTCTCCGGCCCCTTGACCTTTGCTTTATGTGACCATCGGAGCGGGAGTCGGTCTCATGTCACAGGCCGTGGCAGAAGATCGGTGACGCTCAGTCCTCACCCTCGGCTCACCAATCAGCTGTCTGGCCTCCCGGGAAAACCCATGACCTTCCAAGACGCCCTTCTACGCAAAGAATATCAGCGACTTGATTACGTGGTAGTAACATCTCTCTGTTCCACTGCCATTGATCGCATTTGAGACTCTCCGGCAGCTTAAATGCGGCGCGCCGATTTACTGTCTATGCTGTTATTGCGGGTCACATGATCTCGATAACGCTACATTTTGCTTACCTCCTGCTCCAGACTAAGCACGCTATTTCCGTAAAGGGACTCTGCTCCTCCGCTTCAAGCCTGGATGCTTTATTACAGCGCGTCCTTGACAGCCTCTAATCAGGCACTCGCAGATATCTAAACACATTGCAGGTCTGATTAGAGTTTAGAAGGGAATTAAATAGGCAGCCTAGCGCTGGGCTGAGGGCTCTGCTCTGTCATAAGGGAGCCGTCAGCCCATATTACAGAGGCCATTACCAGTGCTGCCAAGACTGTCTGGCGTGTAGTCTTGATTTTCCCCTCCCTCTTCCGGCTAATGGAAATGATATCCCTATTTGGATAAGCGGAGTGTTGGGAAGTGGGCGATGGGGGGGGGCGGGTCGGTCCCCGTGGAGAGCCAAGAAAACCATCACGGACGCAGACTGCAGCCTGGTTTTTCGGGAAGGAGGAAACACGTCAGAAGCACATAGTCAGATACAGGTCCCTGCTGATGGCGGGTGACAGTCTCATCATGCAGGTTCAGCCTCAAGGTCCCCAGGGGGGCCCTTTCTAAGCAGACCTCATCTTGCACAGTCCAGTGCTCCCAGCTTGCGGCTGAATGGACGTCCCCGACCCTCCCCCGCGTTCTGTCCCTCGCCCGCCCATCTAGATTCCTGTTCACTCAGGCGTCCGGCCTGACCTCTCGCTCCGGCAGGCCTTCCGGAGCCCCTCGTGGATGGCGCCGGCATTGCTGTACTGGAGATGGAAAGTTCAGATCCAGAGAGCACAAATCCAGACCGGGATTTTGTTTCAACCGACTAATTGCGTGCTCTGTCACTGTGACTCTCTACACTCGACTGGTTGGTTGAAGTGAAACCTCGGTCTGGATTTGTATCTTCTGGCCCTGAACTTTCCCCCTCCATGCAGCACCACCCCCAGCACCAACTTCCCATAGCTGGGACTCTCCTCCATTAACATCTTCAGCCTCATACATGATGCATGTACCAAAGCCTTTTTTATATTAGATATTAGATCAACATTAATCCTGAAAGACATTGTGCTTATTTCCAGACAGGTTTTAAGGCTTATTATGCATTTTTCATGACAGAAACAGAAAAGAACACAAAGTGACAAATAATTTTTTTCGTTGCCAGTTTTATCCTGTCTTCAAATGATCTGCTTATCTTTTTTTTTTAGCCCCCTCGCCACTTGCTTATCTCATCCCGAAACAATCCGCCGGTTTCCATCCATCTTCGCTCCCGCTTCCTGATGTCCCTTTCGGACCGCTGCCCGAATCGCAAGCCTCCATATGGGCACGACATGCGGTGCTTTTGGCAACTCCCCCCGGCCTCTCCACCAATCAGCACGCCACCTGATTCGCCACCCGCGAATAGACTCTCCCCTGGTCTGTCCGGTCCTCTGAGGTTTCATTATGTAAACGCAGTTTCTGTTGCACCCTGGCGAACAGGCCTTCTGGGTGTAGCGCATTTTTTTTTAATGCATGCTTCCCTCTGCACAGACTGCATTGGAGGGCGTCCCAGTCAAGCATGGCCTCCTGCAGCTGTGAATGCAGGGATTATGAATCTTCCCTTCACCCTCTTTCTCTCCCTTTTTATTGCATGCAGTGGCACCGATTAAATAGACTTGGAGATACACAATAGGTTCCTATCATCATATTACAGGCCAGGGTCGGTATTGCTGCATGCACCCATGCGCACATCTATGTGTATATAATTTGCTGAAATGCTGCCTCTTTAATGTTATTCCTCAGCCAGCGTTGCTCTGGGGGTGTGACCGGAAACCAGAAGCCCGTTTGTATCGCCTCTGAAATTACCGCGGTACTACGTTTTCTTCCAGGGTGCACTGCAGCAAGCACCTCGCCATGATAAATAACTATATTCATTTGCCTCTGATGACAAAAATTGATACGTGTCGTATGGGATGTTCCGTTTCGCTCTGTGGGAGACTATAGAAGATTATTCTTAAAAGACAAAATTTAAGGCACGTTACCTTAGATTTAAGTACACATTGCTTTTTTAACATTATTCATTTATATACCTAAATATTAATTGGTGCTATTCAGATCACACAGGGTGATATCTGTGTTTTTAACTGCGCTGTTCTAAGATGATATATGCCACACTGTAAAATTATGATGAGGACCGTACCTCTAAGCCATACCGACAGACTCTTCATGTTGTCAGAAACTCAGATTTGAATGCTGTAGGACTTATTCTAGCTGGAAAAAAAACAAAAACAAAACGTTTTAAGTGTATACAGCGGAGGTGGAATGCTTTTCTGTGGGATGTGATGCTGATCGCGGTATGTGACGCGGTGACGGCTTCGAGGAATGAGGAGTAGCTGCAGTGTGACGCAGCGAATGATGCAGTGCGGTGCGGCCGCGAAATGACGGACGCAGTGCCGGCAGGGTGGGGCGGCGTGCCGAATCGCTGGGGCGACGCTGTGAGGCCGCGGCAGGGCGCGGCGACTTTGTGGCGCTTCGCGGTAAAGGTTGCGGCCGCGCAGTGCCAACGCAGTGAGAGGGAGGCCAAGGCGAGCAGCTTGCCACGCCACTGCGCCCAGCGGGGATGTCAGATGTCAGCCCTGGTTGGTCAGCGCCCCCCCCCTCCGGCCACGTTCCGCTCGAGGAGATCCGGACGTGATTTCGGAAAGGCGGCGCGGACAGCAGAGATGCGCGCGCACGTAAACGCGCGGAATTAGCGCGGCGCTTTGGCGACTGTCCCGGCGTTTTGTGTTCAGCCTCGAAAGTTTGACACCTGATTTGGCGTCAGCTCTGCGGGAGAGGCAGCTGCAACTCGGCCAAAGCCGGCAGCTGACAGGCGGCCCCACCGATTCGGCAAGCTCACACACACACACACGTTTTACATTGTGGGGACCGTCCATTCATTTCTATGGACGTAACCCAAATTCCAACAATCATAACCCATACCCCAGCCAAGCCCCAACCTTAGCCATGAGTAACCAAACCAAATGCATGACCTTTGGCATTTTTAGTTTTTTGATTGCAGTCGCAGATTTTTTGTAAAATTAAGTTTTCCCCCCCCGCGGGGGGGGGGGGGGGGCGGGGGGGGGGGGGCGGGGGGGGCGGGGGGGGGGGGGGGGGGGGGGGGGGGGGGGGGGGGGGGGGGGGGGGGGGGGGG
>JABFEA020000052.1:5444449-5462093 GCA_019775915.2 Cyphomyrus plagiostoma
TAATCTGAGCAGAAATCATCCCGACCCTGTACTGAAGGAGTGGTATGGAAATGGATGGATGGATGGATGGATGGATGGATGGATGGATGGATGAACACCAGTTGGTTCCATCATATGTATAGTCGAGCAGATGATTGAGTGTAACATACGTGCAAACACACAAACTATCCCATATTCTGCCTGCACATGGACACATAGAGGTGGTAGATGTGTGAAGCTCTTCTTCCTGTCCCCAGCAGTGCCCTATCAGCACAGCCCCATGGGAAGTAGGCGTGGTTCCACCGTCATCCACTGCTTCCGCTGCCAGGAGGTCTGCAGGGGTGAGGTGGTCCGCGTCCAAAACACCCATTTCCACATCAAGTGTTTCACCTGCCACGGTAAGGTGCCATTAAGTGCGAAAATCAAGGTTGGAAACATTGTCAGCTGAGAAACTGATTATATACACAAAATTCTCTATCATTGAGCAGTCTTAATCCTATCAATGTGAAACAATCCTGTATTTTATTTTAATTTCAGCTGTCGTTTCATTTCAGCTGCTTTCATTCCAGCAGCTAATGTTATTTAATTAGTATACTGTATAAGGTGTATACACTGTATAGTGTAATGCTTATAGAACCGTAACTGGCAGATTGATAGAAAGATGCATCACAAACTAATGACTGCAAAATGGTAACAGGAAATTGAGCAGCGTGTAGACGCCACCGTCTCAGAAATGTGGACTGTCAAGTTTGTTCAGCCACCCCGTTTCTGTTATTTAAAAAGCTGATGCACACATGGTTTTGGTGATTCTTAGGAGTGGTTGCTGTGGTAACGGTGTGAAGGGGCAGCCTCCCTGGGTGGGGTGTCGGCTATTCTCAGCAACACGCTCCGAGCAAGCAGCCAATTGGAGCGCTTCTTGTAAGCTCTGAAGAGACTGAATAGAGGGCAGTGGAATCACTTTGTGTACTGTGGCATCCAGGAATCTTTTGGAGTCGAGTGAATTTGTCTAGCATCATTTCTTCTTCTGCCATATATTTTCGTGGTTTATACCAGTTCTGCCCTTTATCACTTTAGCATACATCATTACATGTTTTCATGTCTTAAATTCACCACCCCTGTATGACTGGATCATTTGAGGCTTGCATTGCTACACTCTATTTCAGTTCACTTAGGTTAGACTCGTGGGAGTTTTACTCACACAAACATGTTCTGAGGGCAGAAGGAGAAATGATTAGCTTAGATAATTAACCAATCAGATTGTAGAGGAGGCGGGCCCAAGTGACTAGAGGAGACAAGAAGATATCTGATCTAAAATACCATATTGCATTTTATTTTTCAATAGGAGGCAATCTCATAATATACAGGACAGGAGGAAAGTCCCCCAGCATTCCACCCCCGAACCAGGGGAGAGAGGTACCCAATGATTTAAAGGTTTAAAAAATTGTTTGGGGGCTCCGGATGTAAAAACATGGGCCAAATTGCGTCCCATGCTGATTTAAAATGGAGCACGGCATTTTATTTAATGTGGGACGATCCTTTGAAGTACAGGACGAGTGGCAACTCTAAGTTTAAATTTAATTAAACAAATTTAGTTGAGGTTCTTTTTAGCAAACCCCCTGGGACTCCGTGTGACCCTATACCCCAGGGTGAAGGGCTGCTTTACTACAACAAAATCCCTGAAGGCATCTAACCATTGCTAATTCAGGTGTCAGGGTTCAAGGTTAAACACCGGAAAGAGATCAAATGAATTCTCAGTGTCGGTCCTGCTCTTTCAGATGGGCTGCATGTGCCCCTGTACCTGTGTGTCCATGCTGGGCCATGTGGCGTGTGACTCATCATGGAACGAGGTCCGAGTAAAGAGTCACATCTTTTTATGCCGATAACACTGGCTAGCGAGCCACAGGCTTAGACTAGCTGTCACGTTCCATGTCGGTGAGCGAGCGGGCAAGCAGGTAAGTCCAGCCAGAAGTCGGGTAGCACAGGAGTTTTATTGGAATGACCGGGATACACAAACCGACAGGACCAGTGTTAATGACAAGTCTGGGGAAGACGGACTCAGACGGGGACTAAATACAGGGGAAAAGCTACGAGTCACAGGACACAGGTGAGAACAATGAGGAATAAACGCAAGGTAACGAGGTGGGCGTGGCACACATGAGGATCGGATGGAGCGCGACGTGACACTAGCGTCCAGAACGAATGCAAAAGCAGTTTCATTCTGAGACATTCTGTGTCTTTGTGCTCAGATACACATCCTGAATGGACAGAGAGACACAAATCCAACAACCAGCACAATAAACCGAAATCGGCTCATCTACTGAAACGTAGCTTTCAGAAAGGCGGCTGCTCTGTGCATTACGCTTCCGCTCTGCAGGGGGGCTTTGAGATTACATTTTTACAATGGTTTTCTTTCCTATATGAACATGCCATCATCGCGCCATTTGAACAATAAACATCTACTGATCTATTCCTGCTAATCCAAAAAAGCCGGTGCAATCCAGCCCCAGTGGCCGGATGCATTTGGTATATGCATCAGAGTACAGTGGGCAGAATGCTGGTCTCCAGGTAATAACGCAGGGATTTGAAATTTCCAGAGTTTTTTTACTCGTTGATTTGCCTGGAAGGCTTGATTTTGGATAGTCGACAGAAATGGCATCCCCCGAAGGACCTTCTTGCGAGTACAAAGAGGGTACGAAGTATCCACACAGGTTTTTGTGGGGGTGTATAGCAACAGCCATTTTTTTTTTTTGGAATCCTGTCCCGCCTGTCCCTAAAAATGTCTCACAAAAATATCTACACAGAACCACTGCTGTAAGACCACAATTAGCAAAAACTCTACCCACGCCATTTTGTAACGATAACTGAGTAAAAATTGTACCTTGGATGCTCCGTCACGGTAAACGCAGAGAATTATTTATATTACATATAACACTACATTTGTTTTTAAATTTGCTGTAAGCTGGGTATCAAAACAGAACATTTTCTAATTATGTTCTTCCATTCCAGAAATAATAATGTTTAGGACATGCAGCAGATAGCCAATAAAAAGGTCTTACACAGTGCTAAAAAGAAGCCAAATCTATATTGCTGAAGACTCACATACCATCTAGTAATTTCCACAATGAATTCCATGATAGGGATATACCACATTCAGACCCCATGGGTAATATCCAGGCAAGTAAAATTTTATTTGTTATCTGTCTTATGTACTTCTGGCTAAATGTATTTCTCTTTTATTAATACATTATTGCCTTTGAGGGATAAGAATTAAGCTCTAATACTGTTGTTGTTGTTTATATCTGCCTGGTGTGTTGTGGACGGAAAGTACATTATATAACTAAGTCATGCAAAGATTCCAGCATACTGAGCTGTCTGTCTTGCAGGCCACAGTCCATTAGTAGTGAAAATTGAACAGTGCCACTATGTACCAAATGGCAAGACTATGAATTGGAAAAGTCCGTGCAAATGAATGATGAAATTGTGAGTGGAAAATGAAGGAAAGGTTTGTCGTATTCTGATCTGATCTGGCTTCAGCTATGGAACCCAAACCTCCTCTTTTTCTATACATGGATATTTTTAACCTTGCAGCTATTTTAAGTGTATTTATTCTGAACAGTTTATGAAAATAAACTAAATATAGATAAAATAGTGCTTGTGTGTCACTGCAAAGAGTTTTTATTCTTTAGCCCTTTGTTTTAACACTATAACTGCCAGAATTTTGTCGACCTCCTTCAACTACCAGTAGCGAGGTACTTTGCTGTATCACACCTTTCTTTCGTTTTTGCTAACGGGCGTTATTGTGTTAGCATACTGCTCACTCATCAAGAAAACAATGGGACGGTAAGTAATCAGCACATTGGCAGAGTTGCTATCCCAGGAAAGATATGAAACTCATAATCCAGTGGTGTTTCTGTCATATGTTTTTGCGCTCATTGGTTACGATAATGTTGTGATATTTATCTTAATTCTACACCGGTAATAAAACAATAGAAGTTTTAATTGTGAAACCTGTGTCCCTTCACTTAAGATGGTAGCTGGTTTGTCATTTGCGAGGTCAGTCACGTTCTCATTACTTTCAAGGATACAAAAGCAGATTTAAAAATCTTCACTGCCTTAAATTGTCTACTGAATGAATTCCTCCCTGTCCGTTTTTGTACTTTTCATGTCGACAATAGCTAAGTGTTGTGGAATAACATGCAGCCTTTTGTTAGTGTTTCTTCGGTTTCAGGAGAGCATTTTTCCAGTTTATATTGATTTCAAAAGTTCACGCAAATGTCCTTGGAATGCGTCCAACCACACGAAACGGTATTCCAGGGAGAGAAGGGGAGTGGAAACCCAATCATTGTATCTCATACGGCCAGTAATGCGTTCGCTTTACCCTTCAGCAGTTTTTAATGTTAACACAATGGGTGTAAATGAAGCAAGAGAGAAGTGTTGTTTTGGTGGGGGTGAGGGGGTGACTGGCAAGGCAGGGTGGAAGTAATCTGTCCAACAGTGGAAGGGCGATGAATACGTGTGAGGTCCCAGCCAGCCTTTTATATTGCAGACATCTCCTTTGACTCCAGATGCACTTTCATTCAGCTCTAAATCAAACATTAGTCAGTTCCTTTTCCCTCCTTCCACTCGGAAATTATTTTCATTAGAGGTATCCATCACTTAACCCTTTGGCGCCGCTTTCCCTCTGCTCAGACTGCAGCACACACTTTCCCATGCACCGTGATATCCGATGAGCAGAGATGAGAATGTAACGGAATGGTGTTAACAGCATCAGATTGGCTGGTCCAAATGCAGAATTGGGCAGGTCAGGTCCAGAGAGTAAAAGTCCACACCAAGATGTTTTTTATTTAAACAAAATCTTGATCCAGACTTTTATCTCTGGACCCGAACTACCCACCTCTTTCCAATTGTTGTCAAATGCATGTGGGGAAGATGGTTTAATGTTGTTGTATTTTTTCCTTTTCCTGGGAAAGGCATCGATGTCTTAGGGGTTAAGTCAGAGTCCCATCCCCTACACGCCCCTAAGCAATCATTAAAGGTTTAAAGTAGGTTTGTGGTGAGGGGATACTATGACCAATGACCCACCTCTCATAGATTTCCAGGGTCTTCTGTTTGAGATTGAGATTAAGGTGTTTTGGGAATTTTTCTGATTGCCTGTCTGTTTCTTCCTGAGGTTGCCAGTAGAAATACCTTTGTCATATGCCTCTATACCATCAAGATGTGCACTAGGACCCATACTGATGATACGTGTCACAATGGATCAAATGGAAGAAGATTCCTTAGCCTGAAATTCATACTATTTTATTATATATTTGTGATATCAGCTAAGATACAGCTTGGCTAACATTAGCATTGCTCAAAAAAGTGCTCTACACTAAAAAGTGGATTATCCAAAGGCAAGATGCAATTAAAAAATATATGACATAATTGTTACTTTGGTTCAGACCATATTCTAAGCGCCGAGAGGTCATATACTGATCCACCCTGCTGGAGAATATTCAGGTTGTGAATTGTGGGCATTTTTCTGGATTGTTAACTGATAGTAAGATTTTGCCAACTGAAAATGCTGGAATGTGTGTCAATGATCCAAAGGAAATTGTTACCAAAGCCTGTGGCTTCAGGGTGAGAGGGCGTGTGTCCTTGAGGGGCCTTGTCGAAGACATCATTTGAATTATCTTGATAGTCTGTGGAAAAATGTGAAAAGCGCTGTCCATAAGTGGTTCTTAAAAAGCTTTAGAGAACGTGGGCAAATCTGCTATGTCAGAAGCCGTTTTTTTCTTCATGCATTACGGTAAATGCTTCAAAAGTCTCGTCTAATCACAGACTTTACTCTGGCTTGTACTTCTAGACACTCCCTGTGTTTGCGTTTTGCACTGACATCAACGTCCAATGTTTACACAGCAAGATATATTTGTAGAAGCGATATCTAATTATCATTGGTGGACTTCTGTGTGCATATTACATAAGAAGTAATTAACTCTGCGCTCTTATTGGCTGTCATGCACATAACTCTTCCGGATTACCACTATTAACCCCACAAACGAAGCTGGGATGTGACAGAACAGGTTTATTTTCTCTAGCTTACAGCTCCTAAACCACCCCCTCTAGGCCACACATATCTCTGTCAGACATGAAAAACATTTTATATTCCGGAAAGGTCCTGGCTGGAGCTCAGTCGTTTCTCCATGTTTTTTTTTTTTTCCTGCACAAATCAGCAGTTTCTCTGCACAACAGCTGCATTCCGAAGAATGCGGATTATTTGCTAATGTGACACTTTTCTTTCTGAAAGAACAGCTGCTTAAATGTATTTTTTAACATTCTCCTTTAGTCTTTATATAAAGAACGAGACAGAAATAGACACTGAAAGGGAGGAATAGGGAGAGCCAAAGCTGTAGTTTCTGTCTACATATTGTACACTACAAGAAAATAAAGGTTTGCTTTGCACTGGATTCCTCACAGAATCGTCGTAATGGTTCGCAGTTACTAGCTCGCTGAGAAGTTGACAATAGCTGTCAGGGCTGGTTATTTGGTAATCGTATAACTTTGCTGAGCATGATGCAGCCGTTTTACGCATCATTACAGGGCAAAGTCCGGCCTCGAAGATCATCGACGTCGTCGTGAAATGATTGGTCCGCCGTGTGCGGCCCCGCTGGTTTCCTGCCGCAAACGGACCAATCCCGTCTTTGTTTTTCTAGTGTCCAAGAGAACGAGAAAGGCGATAATGAATTTTCACTCGCCTGCCTGCTGGGTGGTCTCTATACGGAGTGGTGCATTGTCGGGGGGGCGGCTCCTGCAGAGGGTCACAAAGGGCAACAGGTGTGAGCGTGCCCCATGAGCCTGCGGGTGGCGGAATGTCCCCGGCGACAGCCAGCCAAGCTTCTAGGGTGTCCTGAGAACTCATGACTTAATGAACGTCATCTCCGCAGATGGCCCGGCCAGGTGCTCGTGGATGTGGCCTGCCTTTCTGGCCGTATAGCTAGAACTGACCTGCGCGGCTCTCAGTTCGGCCTCAATCAGCCACTGTGCAGGTAATAATGCTCAGCGAGAAAGAGTTTGGTTACTTACTAACACGTATACGTACCTGCTTTACCTGCATAGACCAACAGATACCGATTATCCATGCTGTGCAGAGTGACATCGGTGTATATAAAACCAGAATGCTGTTTTTTTATTGAATTTAAATGCATTCTGGCCGCATTCTTAGGCATTTATCAGAAGTGTGCCCTAGACAGTAGTAAACTGAAGATAAGCAGTACAGTTAGGGTGCACCTGAAGTATCTAGGTTACTAAATGGGTGAGTTTTGTAGATGGTTTGTAGAGATACTTAAGATGAGATTTGTGGGCTGATGAATAGTTAGGCTGAGGCCAAATTGTTAGGCCGTCCTGCAAGTAAAGAATTTTAATTGTGTCTGTTGGTTGTCCATAAACCGTAATGCAGGCCTTGCCTCCCAGTTACACCTTTAAGTCTGAAATTAGCTCTGACATCGAGCCTGGTATAGAGCTGCCAACGTTACACGCAAAGCCAGGTGCTTGATTTTTAGAGTATCGACCAAGTTGGGTTATCAGGGGCCACACACACGGCAGGCCGAACATCCATCCAGCTACACCCAGTTGCCTCCTGTTCCGCCTCCCCGGAGCCCCAAAGCACACCGTCAGTTTGATTAATTGACACTGTATAAAAGCACCTGGTTTTCTTCTCCCTTCTTGTGGGGTGTCAGGTTCCCCCCCATCCTGAGTGTTTGGTTCCTGGTCTGCTTCCCCCTGCTACCTCTCCTGGTTTTTCCCTCTTCATCCTGTGGTTTGGATTCTGGTTGATCACCCTGCGCCCGCTGTATCGACTTTGATTTTCTGCCCATGTTTGGACTACGGATTTGGGTCGCTGTTCGGATTTGTTTGCATTTGTTTGTCTTCATTGGGTTTCAGCCCTTCGCCGGTTTGTGGACTGCAATTCCAGAAATAAACTTTTGGCTCTTACACTTGGATCCTTTCCCCATCCGACATGGAAATGTTCAGCTGGTGCTACTGTAGCTCACATATATTTTTCTTCTGGTTGGAATATGTAGCGATGATCTCCAGATGTCCAGTGGTAGGTTAGGATAAGGAAGTTCAATCGCATGGTCGCTGAACGACATGTTAGCATGAACAAAACCAGATGATGCTCAGGACCTATAATCGCATGATGGTCTTCTACTCAAAAATACATTCCGTCCATCGCACTTCTAGCTGTTTATCTACTATGTGGTTGTGGAGGGTCTGGAGTGTTTTCCAGGAAGCACAGGGTGCTAAGATGGGAAACATAAGCCTACCTCTAGATACACTAGTGGCCAAAAATTGTTATATTGCAGAACTTCATTCAGCTGTTGCTCCACTTGCTTATTTATTCATCCAATATATGATATTTATAACATCCTTTGATTGTTTATAATCATTATCGCCAATATTTGTGCAGTGATTTTTAAAGCATAATGCCAGAAATGCTAGACGTTTCCCCGATATTGGCCACTAGTGTTTCTGCAGAATAGGCAGTTGCTTAAGGCCCCTGGAATACCTGTGTTACGGAGAAAGTGAAATGATCATCAGCTTCCTTAGTAGGGGGGGCCTCCCAAGTAAAGCTTTGTCTTGGGCCCCTGGGCAGGAAGAGCAGACTCAGCCAGGGCACATTCAGTCACACATTCTGAGCTTGGGGACATTATACTTACACAAAAATATTCTGAGAGCAGAATGAAAAATGATTGGTTCAGAGAGAAATGACCGATCAGATTATAGATGAGGTGAGTCCAAGCAACTAGAGGAAGCGGGACCAAGACATCTAATTGGTTGGTCTCACTTCCTCTAGTTCCTTGGACCCATCTCCTGTACAATCTGATTGGTTATCTCTCTCAATCAATCTCAGAACCACTGTCTGCGGGCCCACGAGCACGTTTTGAGTGATCTGGAGATACTGGTTTGCCTGGCCTTGTGTTCTTGTACTGAAGAAACACATCACAAGGAGAAGATGCAAACTGCTGTGTATAAACCTGATTAAGGATTTGTGACAACAATGTTTAGTTTAGGATCAGAACGTACTCAGTGAATGTGATTCTATATACTGGTTCTATATAACTGGTTGGCTGAAACAAAATCTTGGCCCGGATTTCTGCTTTCTGGATCTGAACTTTCCACCTCTGGTTTTTTTAAAGCCCACATTTGAGGGAACCCAGTGGTGCTAAAAGGACATTTAATGAAATTATTTAGTTTAGGGTTTTGTCATCCTTTTAACCATCCATACATCCATTGATCTATCCATCACTATCCAGTACCCTGGTAACCAGGTAGTTAGCTTTTGAATGAATGTACTAGGTACCCAAGTAGAAGATCAGTGTTTCCCAATCCAGTCTTTGGGGACCCGCAGACTGCCCACGTTTTTGCCCCCTCCTAGCTCCAAAAAACTTGGATGTCTGGCAAGGTGCTGAGAGGGAGCGAAAACATGGACCGACTGTGGATCCCCGAGGGCCAGATTGTGAAACACTGGCCTAGAGTCTACCTCCGGACGAGCTGCAGCATATCCAGGACGAGATGCAAAAAGTGTTAGTTCGTTTTTTTCCTGATTTATTTTTTATTTTCTTACCGGGACTCACGCCTGAGCGACCGTGTCCAAATGCATTTCTTCCTTTCTGAAGCCGCGGCCCGGCGGGGGGGCGGCGGTAGCAGCATATCGTTCTGGATCTCATTTGTTCCGCCCTGAAAAATCGCCCAACTTTATCTCCTTGCGCATAAAGGCAGGCTCACTTTGAAAAAGTTCAAAGGGGCGCCTGGCACCTTGCTGCCGGCGCGGGGGGAGATAAGCCCGGCTGCCTGTGATGATTTCCATATGAGGCACGGCCCGTCCCTCTTTGCTGCTCGGCAAACCCCATCTGAGCCTTATGGCATATTCAGTCCCAGTTAGCTCACTTCCATTACGCTCCACACAGGCATCCAAGTCTGACTACTCCTGATTCTCGATTACAATATGCGTAATATAATTTTGGAAAGCCAGCAGTAATATGAAGCAGCCCATTTTGCTTAAAGTTAATTGTTTTGTTCCGTTGCTGTTGATGTTGATGGTAGTATGATCACAGTGATGATAATTGTTCATTATCACTGCACATGCACGTCTTGGCACAGTAACAAGCCTGCCTCATCTAGGACAGTGTTCCCCAACTTGGTCGTCGGGGGAACCCCCAGACAGTCCACGTTTTTGCTCCCTCCCAGTTCCCCAACTTGGTCGTCGGGAGAACCCCAGACAGTCCACATTTTTGCTCCTTCCCACCCGATCTGGCAGTCCCTGAGGACCAGGATGGGAGACACTGCTCTCCGGGACCTCGTTGTCTCTAAGGAAACCAAGGAATGTGCAGCTATCCTCTGACAGCAGAGGAGCAGGACACCCATCCCCCCCCCACAGAGCATCGAAATGCCACTGAGCTCAGAATCACTGCAGCAATAGGATCATCTCTCACAAAGCACAGTTTTAAGTCTTTCTTCTTTAAGAAATGATGTGTCATAAAACTGATTTCAAGAGTTGTGGGTAAATAAAGTAAAGAATATTAATTATTGTGTAGAACGGCTGTTGAAAATGTAACTAGAGCTAATCAGTAACATTGCTGTGGAACATACATTTGCAATTTCTTACATATATAGACAGTTATTGTTTCAGAGTGTTTATTTTTTAATTAGCATGATGAGTCAGTGGGTATTCCTATAGTCTTACAACTCCTTGGTTGTGGGTTCAAGTGCTTCTGCCAGCTCCACTGTGCAAGTGGAGCTTATACATTCTCCTCATGTTAGGTAACATGTGTCCTACCCTGTGACGGACGGCCATCCCATTCTGGGTGGCCCCTGCCTCCTGCCCGTTGGTCAGCGTGCCCTGTGATGGACGGGCATTCAGATCAGGGTGGCCCCTGTCTAATTCACCATGCTTGCGGGAATAGCTTCTTGGGTCACCGTAACTCTGTATCGGATGAGATGGCTGTATATAACTCTTTCATTTCTGCAGTAAGGCGCTGCTTTTCCCGGAATTTCAATGGGGACCATTTTCTCTTGCATGACTCAGCGTATGATACAGGGATTGAAGTTTAGCATGGTGTGCAGTGTTTATGAAACCTACCAATTAGGTTTCCGCCATGACACTTCTTTTATTTCAGGGAGAGGCAGGGAATCATGGTGACCACCACTGGACAAGGAACAATCCACTATGAAAAGGGGCGGAGCACAGGGGTTCATATTGATTCAGGGAAAAGTCTGAAATTATATTGTCATAGAGGTAAAACTACCATCAAGTACTCGTATGCCAAAGTACTCACAGTACTCATTGACCAAAGTACTCATAGGCCACGGCTCGCATCAGGTCAGTAATGAAACACAACAGATTTTTCATAGTGCCTCATTCCGTTGCCTTTCCTTAATTTTGGCAGGACCGCATCAAAGGATGTTAAAAATTTGGCCTGGCATTTAATGACTACCATTATTTTTTTTTTTTGTGAAAGTTCAAGGTAACTGACAAACTGAGAAATAACAAACAAAGAAATCCCATTCATTTAAAACGGCTATTTGCAGAGATCTGAAGGACTTCAGCGGGAAATGAAACTCACACACTTAGATTTGACACCGAGTCAATTCTGTATACAATGTGCAAACACAAAGCCGAACTATTAAACAGTTAGACTACCAAAAACTTTATTACATCATGCATAATAGCAAAAGTGTATTGGAACAACTGAACATGGTTAAATTCTTAGGAAATCACACAAATAAATAATTTAATTCTGAATATCTTAATAGCCCGTCAAAAGCTTGCTGTCTGACTGCACGGTGACTTTCACTGTAATGCAAGTGTCTTCAGAACAAATCAGCAGCAGATACTCCGATTTTTTTTTGTTCCTTTTTTTTAATATACTGATTGATTTTGGATGTGCTTTTACTCAGGGAACCCTGGTAAGCCTTCCAGTTTCACTGACTCGTAGGATTTTGTGACTTGCTGAAGCAAATTGGGGTCAGGTGTCACTTGGGGGGTGGGGGGGGGGTCAGGTGTCACTTGGGGGGGGGACATGTGTGTTGCTCCAGGGCACAGCTGTTCTGTCTGTATGAATTTTGGTGTCCGGCACGGAAGAGTAGAAAAACCCTGAGAAGAGTCTCTTATCAGTGCGTTTCCAGCACCACAGCTTCATGCCGGGGGGGGGGTATTCTTTGCGTCGCAAAGGCATTTTCTTCTTGGAGCCACTCAGACTTCAGGAAGTGCTGTATAGTGCCGTGTTACTGCGCACAGTTCAGGAAAGCAGGGGACTCGCCTTACAATACAGAAAGCGTTATTATAGGCTCCTTCCCGTCTGCAGGATGGTGGAATCGTCCACGAAACTACCCACAATCGCCAGGAAACGCTGCACCATAAATGTAATTTCCTCTGCTTTTCCTGCACTTCTGCCCCAGTAAATTTTGATTGCCGTTATTAATATTGCAAGTTTTATTGGACATGGCGACATTTTGCATATATATTTAGAGATTCCACTGCGTTCCTCATTTTTCTGATTGCACAATGCCCCAAAATAATGCACTGCTAATCTGCACTTGAACTCCATTTCACTGAATTCCAGATGAATTTGCATATTAATTCATTTTGCGAACAATTTCTAGTGTCACGGGTGCATTTGAATTCTGATATTTACACTTTTTCATATATGCTCACGCAGGGTCATGGCAAGAGAAATGACCTGAGGCAGATCGCAATCCAAAGGAATTAGTTCGAGTTAAGTCTAAGGTTAACTGGATTAGATTATCCTTTACCGTTTTACACGTCATAGCGAGTTGCGGAATGCGAGCTACGGTGCTGCTAAAGCGCAGTAAAGGGCTAATTGTATTTTATTGGGACGAGGAAATGTTTTCAGTCAATGCTAAATTAAATGTAACTGTACTGGTACTACAGTGCTCTAACGATTCACCTCCAGATCCTCTGCACAGAGACACAGTCAAAGTTAATTTATTTGTTATATTATTGTAATTTAACAATATTTTGAGTATCGAAATAGCCATAGGAAAAGGAGTTGACTTAACGTTTCCACGCTTACATCTTTCATATGCATATGCGCAGCCCCGATTGCGGACATGGGTCCTTTCGCATTAGCAGTAGAGCAGCGCTGCATCTCCTGCTCTGAGCAGGGTGGGCGCGGGGGGGGGGCTTACTACCAGGAGAACACCGTGTCTCTCACTGCCTACTCTTCCTGATAGTCATTCCATACCAGCTTGTTCCTTCAAAGGGGGGGTGGAGGGAGGGACGACCCAGAGGGGGCGCCAGTCCATCACAGGGTACACACGCATGCACGCACACACACACACACACACACATGCATAGTCCATGTGTTCATATTTTTATCGGGATTCTGCATTAATTTCTATGCGCATAACCCAAATACTAACAATGACGACCTTAACCCCGACAAAGTCCTAACCTTCACCATAAGTAACCAAACAAAATACAACAATTTTGGCATTTTTTGATTGCAGTGACAGATTTTTGTTTTGAGTTTAAATTGAGTTTTATAAAATGAGTTTCCCCTTGTGTCCCCACAAGGGCAAAATACCAGGTTTTTATCACATTGTAGGGACATTCACACCCTACGGGAATCTGTGGGCACTAGTTTACCCAGAGCATCCTGGGTGTTGTTGGATTGAACCAGAAATGCCAAAGGAAGGGAGACTGAGGGAGAATGTGGACATCACTCTGCCAGCAAGCCGCTGACGATATGTATCAGAAGTCAGTCTTAAATAAAAGCTAAACCAAGCAGAGTAAAAGCTGATGAATTGATATACAGCCTTTCCAGGGATTACGATGATGCTACGTTCCGACAAACTTATCGAAAACATTGTAAGGTAAAAATGCATTTTAATCCAATACACCTAACCTAAGAAACATCATAGCCTAGCCTAGCCTACCTTAAACACCCTTGGAACGCTTACATAGCCTACAGCTGGGCAAAATCATTAACACAAAGCCTAATTTTTTAAAAGCATTGAATTTCTTGCGTGATTTACTGAATGATGTAGAAAACACGAAAACCATTTAGCCATCATGAAGTCGAAATATCGCGAGCCATGGGCCATCCGTACAGGCAACGTAGGGGCACAGAGCGCCTCCTAGGGGAGACTCTGGGAAAGGCATCCTGGGAGTGTCCTGTGCCTTCTCCCAGCAGGAGCGTCAAACTCAGCAGCTCAGGAAGTGAGGTGCATCCGGGGTCGGCGCGTTGGCTCCTGTATCGCCCCCGGGGTATTATTAGTACAGGACGACGTAATTGCAGGGTGTCAGGCTATAAAATTACAGGCCCGTGGAGTAAGAATGCATGTTAGTGTTCAGGTTGCACAAGATTAATGGTCACCGTAACTGTTAGATGAAAAGGCCACTTTGGAGACTTAAAGAACGCAGTTTAAGTCAGGGGTGGGCAGTCTTATCCCGAATGGGCCGGTGTGTGCGCGCGCGGGTTTTTGCTGCAAGTCCTTAATTAGATTGCTAATTAGAGGACTGATTGGCTGAGGAGTCCTGAGTGGCCGGCCTACAGGTTTTCCCCAACGCCTGCACACACCGGCCCTTTGCGGATAAGATTGGTTTCTCCCGCTTTAAGGATACAAGCTCCGCCTCTGAGTCCTGCAGCAAAAGCATTAGTCAGTGTTAGTTCTGTAAATGTTTGTGAATATGTGTGTCGATACGTATGACTAATACTGAGGCAAAATGGCCCTGGTGGGGCTGACCTTTATTGTGCCTGTACACACCGATGAAGTCACTGTGATTCATCTAACGTTTACATGAAGGAAGCTGCAAAGATGGTCAGATAGAAACCAACTCTTTTTCATCTTAATTTGCTTAATGTTCAACCCCATCTTTGGGATTAGCCTCTGTCCAGTTCCCAGATGCCGTTTTACTGGCCGCCCAGTAGTTTTCATTCTTATCAAAGACCCTCATCTCTGCTACATTTTTAAATCATTTTTAATGATTTTGCGTGTAAGAAACAGACATGCGGGATTACGGGCAGCAGAAATCGAGAGCGTCAATTTGCCGTCGGTTTCTGTATGTCAAACGGCCCGGAGCGGGAGCTGTGAGTGAAGTGTTTGCGATGGTATTTCCTTTCTGAGTTTGCAGAAGGAGACAACAGCCGAGAAGTAAATTCAATAATGGCACCGGCATCAGTCTCTAATCAGAGGCTCCCTGTTGTGTGGTCAGCAGCTAAGCGGTTCTGATGACAGCAGGAAACCTGCTGGTGGAGTGATGAGCTGCTATTTCACTGCTGTGGTTCGAGTGGAGATAAAGAGACAGACAGAGTAACAGTGGTCGATATATAAAACATATGTGGTAACACTTTACTTAAAGCTATAATGCACTATAGATACCTTCATTACGCATTATAATGGTCAGTATAAGCGTTAAAGATGCTTTGTACTGCATTATGAAGGCATCTGTAGTGCATTATAGATGGGCGCGTCCTAGAGCATTCATAAAGCATAATGAACATGCTTGTAACCTGTTATGCCTTTTAGTAAATATTTATATGAATCCATTGTAATGTGTTATGAATGTGTTCATAGTTTCTCATAGGCATAGCATTGAGAAAGTGTTACCACAAGCGTTGCATGGAGCCATATCTCAGCCGCCCGTCGTGGACAGGGTGCCCAGCACCCCCTCCTCCTCCTCCTCCTCCTCTTTTTCCGGTAATCCTACCCTCTAAGCCCCTTCTGTATGTGCCGTTCCTGCAGTCTGCAGCTGTGACCTGGCCCGCTCTGGCTTCTTCCAGAAGAACGGCGAGTACATCTGCACGGTGGACTACCAGCGCCTCTACGGCACCAAGTGCGACAGCTGTGGCGACTTCATCACGGGCGAGGTGGTGTCCGCGCTCGGGCGCGCCTACCATCCTGCCTGCTTCGTCTGCAGCGCCTGCAGGTACGCCCCCGTTGACCTTTCACCTTTCACACCCTCCGCTTCTTCCGCGGGGTTGGCTGCAGCGCAGAACCGCACGTTTAAATGACAGCACGGCTACATCGGTAGCCTGCTTGTCGCTCCAAAAGAAAAAATGGTTCAGTTCCCAGACAGGATCGGAACCTTGTTTAATCACAGTTCGGGTTAATTAGCATAAGGGCCTCTTGAATTCAGTCAGTCCAAAGCATATTCATCTTTCTATAATCTCTATAGGGTTGAGTCGGAGAGCCAGGATTTCCAGGCATTCCTGCAGCCACCTCTGACCCAGCAGCAGACATGGCTGCATCCGGTTCGAGGAGAGCGTTACTCTGGCACAGCCGTGTTTAGAGGATTAGCCTTTGCTAACCCAGCATTTAGCATATATCGAGTTCTCTTCCAGCTTGCCACTCCTCCTCTTTTACGTTAGCCCCTGCACCCCGGGGGCGCGTGCACAAATGCAGGCCCCCCCCGGTGGGACATTGGCGCCACGGCGCTTGTCTTTATTCCCGCTATTAACCACGCGATGCGCCATCCTCCTCCTGCGCCTCCCTTGTGAGAGAGCAGCGGCGCAGGAAAAAGCGCGCTAAATGCGGGCGATGCATTTGAAAGGCATCAGCCATTGTTATGGAACTGCTGCGCCAGTTCAGACAGGGGGAACTGGGACCTCGGCGCACTTTCGGTAGAGTGGGGGGCAGACAGATGGGGGGGGGGCTGTTTTGGGCCAGAAAGTCAGGTGACTGGGACAATTTATTTGATTCATTTTCAACTCTCTTTACAGTTTACATTCGCCTATTTTTGTCACATATCCATGTCGTCTGGTCAGCGATCCTTAGCAGACACCCCGCTCGCAGTGTTCCTACAGAGTCCTTCTGCATCCCACGCATCTCCTAACAACCTGTGCTGGAGAATGATGGGACGGTGTATAAAATGCCTTCTTTTCTGATATTGGTCTGCTAATCCACCCTCATCTGCACTGACTGGTCCTCACAGAGGAGCTCGACAAGTAAAGAATGCCGGATGGGTCGTTGAACATCACCATAACGCGTGTATACAGGCACTTATTGCACATGAGTATAATAAGTGAGTATAATAAGCCTGTGAATTTTGTGTCATGCAAGCCAGGTATAAAATACCTCGTGTTATGTGACTTGCTCCTTATATGGTGTTAGGATTCAGGTCATAAGTGGTACGACATCCATTACCACCGTGTTGGGGAGCATTGCTGCATTATTACTGCACAACACTTCCCTCGAGCGGGGGAAAACACTCATTAGTAACTCGGTTACTACCGAAGTATAAATCAGTAACAACTAAATAAGCAACATAGTAGCTACTTGTGTTGAAAGACGCATCATGATTCATTAATGACGGACAAACATGAGATCGGTATTTCATTTGTGTTCCTCATAACTTGTTCCTTCAGTGTTAGTTTCAGTGGTTTACAAAGCATTACAGAATTAAGATGTAGCAACAAATATAGTAACTGCTTGAGATAAAGCATGCATTTATTTATGATGAATTAACATGAGATTAGTATGTAACTAAGGCTTAATCTGCAAGTAATATTATAATACTGCATTATTTGTGCCCTGTCAAGTAGACAAGTGTTACCTGTGATTGTTGATGGTATTTTATTTATACTCTCGGTGGAGATTTTTGAAGAGCAGTCAGTAATCGCTGTAATAAGTGCAGTCGCGTGACAGAAGGGGTCTGCGGTCT
>JABFEA020000052.1:5466634-5495805 GCA_019775915.2 Cyphomyrus plagiostoma
CCCCGCCCCGCCCCGCCCGCCGCCCCCCCCCCCCCCCCCGCCCCCCCCCCCCCCCCCCCCCCCCCCCCCCCCCCCAGGAAGCTCTCCGTAGGTACATTCTGAGGTCCATCTCCAGATTTACCCTTATCAGATGAGCTTTAGTATTAGCAAATTTCTAGACACTACAGCAGGGTTCTTCAAATCTGGACCTCGATTCCAAATCCAGGCCTTGTCTTCAGTTCTGCCAGGCAGTGAGTTTAATAATTACTGATTCTGATTGGTCGGAGGCTTCACCCCTGACTGACAGGTAAAGGAAGGCTGGAAAACCACCGTGATTTGAATAACCCTGCACTATAGTCTCAGGTAAGGCTCAGAGGCAGAGTAATCAGAGGCAAAGTGCTTTGAGACCAGTAGGGTAGTGAGGAGGCTCCTCCCACTAAAGCTGGGGGAGGTTTAACTCCTCAGCTCTGTGTTTTGAGCTCCACGCCCTTGAGGGATCCATCCAGGTTCTCCGGGTTCCTCCTGCAGTCCAAGGTCAGTTAGGTGAACCAGTGCCTCTAAATTGGGTGTGAGCGTGTGCCCTGTGTTTGACTGGTGTCCCATGCCACGCTCCAGGGTCACCGCAACTGTGTGCCGGATAAAGCAGCTATAAAACACAGATAGATGGATTCCAGGCTACGTATCTATATACCAGGCTGCAGCAAGTACTAAACGACGAACTGGTTCATTACCCAGTTCCTCAGGATCAATTATCTTCTCAGAATACCAAGATCCATGGAATTCATCATTTTCACATGACCAGGGATCATTTTACACAATTTCACTTCATACAATTTACAGTTTCCAGACATTTTTCTCCTCTGCATCTTCTAGTCCACTCAGTTAAACAGTCCCAGAGATCAATAGTTGTACTCTGCTGTACTGTTAATCTCTTTTAGATCGATGACGCATCATATAAATCTCTCGCAACACTCTGTATAATATTCCCAAAATGCATTGCTGATTGAGTAACGCTTCCTGACATCAGTGCTTCTCTTCTGTCTCTAGATGCCTGATTGTCAGTCCTCGGGAAAGATTCAGTTTCTGAAGTTTCCGGCTCTCGTAGAGTGTGACTAATCGGTTTTGTGAGAAGCAGAACTAATTAAGCAAAGGCATAATTGCCCATGTCATTTAGAATGATTGTAGGATGATGAAATGTCTTGATGAGGTGCTGAAATTATACCTAGCTTCGTATTAATTGACCCGTATCTCCAAATGGTGCTTATAAATTCACCTTTGAAAATAGGACCCCCCCCCCCATATATGTGGTAATTTTTAATTCAGTTTATACTTCATACCTTCTACAGTACATGAGGTACTAAATTATTGGTCGGAATATGTCAATGAGAGCTTTAAATAGCTCATCAACCTGTGTGTGTAGGTGTGTCCTAGTGTGAATCAGGCAAACAGAAATGAATCTTTTTTCCAGTCCACCTGTAGCATTGTGTGTGTGTGTGTGTGTGTGTGTGTGTGTGTCCACGGCTCAGAAAGCAGTTTGTTTGTTTATTGGAACTGTAAAATTATACACGCTCATCGGAAGGATGTTGGCTGGGTTCCTGATTCAGGGTCCCAGTTGTTACAGAGTGATTTCTGGCAGCGGCTCCTCACATATGATGGTTGTGGGGGGGAGGGGGGGTACATTTTTGGAGGTACCTTCAGCACAGTGTACAGTGTACATTAACCCAAATCAGTTGATCAAACTCTTGGCTTTGAGCCGAGAGACGCCTAAATGAACCTAAAGGAAAGGTGGCAACCACTCCAATGAATTTTTCCTATATATAATAATGTCCCTGTATGCCGACAAGTGAAATGTGGTGACCTACTCCCCCCCTGGCCCCCCCCCCCACCGCAGGTGGCCGATTCAGCAGATGACAAATGGCACCAACAGCGGACTGGGAATTGTTGGTGCAAAGATATAACATTTCAAACCTCAGGTGTCCATTGCTGGCGAAACCACAATATAAGTGCAGCAAGCAACCCCTAAAATCAATGTGTTCCAAAAGAAGAAGACCGTACAGCAGAGATGATGATATGATGAAGACCTCCCTGATTTTCAATCAATAGGGCAGTCTTGGGGAGGTCACACAACTGAATATGAAGCGAATTTAAAAAAAAATGACCTTACTCTGTGCGCGAACAGCGTTACAGGTAGGAGTTATCTACCTCTGTAAATCTGCAGCACCCCTAAACGCCCCCCTCCCCCCCCCCCAAATTGAGGTCAAGGTGCCTCATGTAACCGTCCTTCCTCGCACTTCTTAGATTGCGCTGGATGTAAGGAGGAGATCAAGCACGGACAGTCGCTACTGGCCTTGGAGAAGCAGTGGCACGTCAGCTGCTTCAAGTGCCAGTCCTGCGGGGTCGTGCTTACTGGGGAGTACATCAGCAAGTACGTGCAGCCGCTGCAGTGGCCCCCGCTGCTGTTTTGCGCCCAAAGTGTCGCATGCCGCCCGACCACTTCTCTTCCATAGTCACCCAACTGTGAAGTTGACTGAAGTCTGACTTCTTTTTTCTTCCTCTTCCCCGTGCTCCTCCTTCAGGGACGGCATTCCATACTGCGAGGCGGATTACCACACGCAGTTTGGAATCAAATGCAGCAGCTGTAGCAGATATATCAGCGGACGAGTGCTCGAGGTGATCCAGAGACCACATGCCCTACTGTGAATGGAGATGTGACCCACTCCGGTGCTTTTTCATCTGCCGCTTAACTGCGGCAGACACGATCCAGACTGACGGGGTGTCCAGAATTTGACTTCTGCATTTTATAGTGGAATCTTTGTTCTGCGTGTGTTAATGTGTTAATTTATGTTTGTTTTGCTTTGTTCTTACTGTAAAAGAAAAAACCTCTCTTGACATCCCTCTGTGGTTGCCATGGAGATTTTATTGGCCCCCCACTCAGATCGTAATCATCTATTGGCTGTTGTTATCGGCTCAGTCAGCATTGTGAAGCCGTCCTCGTGCTTGTTTTGAAGTCAAGATAACAGACAAGATATATATGTATACCTTTACAGGTTTGAGGCAGAGTTTAACGTCCCCCTTTATTCATTTAACAAACTTTTTCGGAGCTGTCAACCGAGATAAAATTAACGCTATTGGAGATTGTAGCTTGGGAGTCCGTTTTGGGCATGTGGCATGTGAGGTTCCGCTTAGCCAGGGAAGCGCAGATTGAATGGGTGTTCGGAGATGTGCGCCGGCAGACGCCAGGATGCCCTTTGCAAGTGTCAGGGTTCTGCTGACTGCACATTCAGCTATATGCGCCTGCACCCCACGCTGCGGTGGGAAAATGCCGGAACGTCACCGGGAAGCGGCCATTGGAGTAACAGCCTGAGAGAGTGAGAGAGAGAGAGAGAGAGAGAGAGAGAGACTAAATACTCGAAAACGGGGCTACAATTTTAAAAAATTCAGCTTTGGACAGTCGAAAACAGACAAACAGCAAAACAGGATGCATAACCTTTGGTATTATGTAGCTAAGAATGGCAGAGTTTAAGCGAGAAGAAGCGAAGACTGATCGCTGAGGCTCGGACGTGGGCCAGATATCGAATCACGCTTTCTCTGTTGAGTCATGCTCTCTCCCCGGGGAGTTGACAGTGTGCTTCACTGTCTGTTGCATGGAAGTGCATCCTTCATCCAGTGCCAATTTGACCTTTCTGCTAGAGTAGCACTAAAGCTAATTTAAGGTGTTCATTAAAGAGCAGCCATAGACAGGAGTATAGATGAAATTGGTTGACTTCAGACGAGGGTTCCGCACAAGTGTCCAGAACATGCTTTTGGGCCACTTCCTGGGTCTGTTCCTGGTTAGAGGAAGGAACCAACACCTCCTCACACCTTCTCACATCTTCTTTTACCCATATCCTCACATCCCACATTATATCCCAAAGTCTAGCCTTCTTGAGACACTTAATTTCCAGGATTCTACATTTGGGCTGGAAGCTCTGCCTCTTACACAGTGTTCCTTCTCCCTCTTTCTTGGTTCTTGGATCCGCGTTCCTCTTTCTTGGTTCGTGGATCTCACCCTTCCACTGCTCTCCCTCGCAGGCCGGAGGAAAGCACTATCACCCCAGCTGTGCGCGATGTGCCCGGTGCCAGATGATGTTCACGGAAGGAGAGGAGATGTACCTGAGAGGTGAGGAGCACAGACCTGTGTTGGAAACTATAAGATGAAACAGACTGTGAAGATGTGTGCTGTGTATGTTGTGTCAAATGAAACTGATTTGCTGTTATCCACATCGTCACATGGCACTTCACCACGCCTCCTTCAGTCTTCCTGGCCCAGAAACTTGCAGGTGTCAGTCCACAAATGGGGTCTTTGCTAAAATCAAAAATGTTCTGAAGTCAGGATGAAAAATGATTGGTTCAGAGAGAAAACCAATCAGATTGCAGAGGAGGTGGGTCCAAGCAACTAGAGGAGGCAGAACCAGCCAATCAGATGTGTGATCTGTAATGGCTTGGTATCAGGTCCAGAGTGTCCACGGCTGTGTCCAAATTCAGGGGCTGCACCCTTCTAAGGCTGCATCTGAAGAGCGAATGTGTCACAGTGGTGCGGCAAGGCTGCCCCGTTTCAAAAGATCCTTCAAATACAGCCTACAAATGCATCCTGCTTTTGCCAAGTCATGAAGGAGCCACCTGGTCAATTCTTCCCATGATGCATTGCGCAGGGGTAAAGTGGGTGTGTCCCAGCTAGACAATAGGAGTGGCACTTTGGGACTCGAGGATAAGGGTGGGAACAGCTGGAGACACAAATAGGAAATTATTGTCTCATTTGGTAACGCGTTCCATTTGCCTTTCAAAGAATACAGCCTACAAAGGCTACACTTTTGTAGACCGCGTTCTTCAAAGGATACACTCCCTGAATTCAGATGCAGCTTACGTCATGTGCCCAGTGCATTCTGGGAACCATTCCAGACCTCCTTCAGCCCTGTATTATATAAGTAGTTAAGGAAAATGGATGGATATTTTGCAGTTTATAGCTCCAAGTTTAGTTTTTTTTGCTATATCCTGACTAAAACTGGGCTAAAATGTGACTTCTTTGAAAACCGAACAAGTTTCTTGATACTGCATAGGCAATTAAAAGGGCAGTGCTGGGGCTATCATCATTAGCATCGCATGAGGCGGTGGAAATGTCCCATAACGAAGTAATTAAATTGGAGAAGCCCATCCCTGCTGCACAAGCAGGCTAATTTGGAAGATTCAGAGGGGAATTTGGCCCGTAAAATATTCCATATTTGTTCACCATTGATTTTATGTCTTGAGGAAAATGTGGTTAAGGGTTAAGCTATAAGACGGATCGAATGATTCAGCAAAATTAGCAAAGTGAAAGAAACCCCTGAGTGATCACCTGAAATATTGACCCGGAGTGCGAACAAATTAGAATTCATGGTGTTCATGTAGATAAGCCGGGGCTGTTTGTTTGTCTTGCACATTGATCTTACTAGAGTAATTGTTGCATTTTCAACGTAAAGCAAAACCGCTTTTTTATAAACAGCGTAAGCGATTCCCTAGGCAGGAAAATAAACCTACCACACAGAGATACTTACAGAAGGCTTAAATAGTTCCACTCCAGGATTCAGAGGCCTGCTTTCTGATTCATAATCACCTTTCCTCACTGGACCCTGAGTAATCCTAGCTGTTAGCGTGTGCTCTCGATCTTGATGTGGATTGTCGGCAAGGACGAAGTCGGGGTGATTTAGTGAGTGACCTGGACTGTAGATGCTGGATGATGATGCAGAGTATTGATTTATGGACTCGACACATATTGCGCTCCTCTGTGGCGTCACAAAAGATTTATGTGGCCGAATGCAACTCTAAATAATACTCAGGTGAATCAAATGTAATAACTTGGCGTCAGCTGGTAGTGAGTCGATGGAGTTATTAACAATCGACTTAAAGCCATCATCATACTGCATTATAGATACCTTCATAATGCATTATGATGCATTCGTAAGGCATTATAAACAGGGATATGATTATTAAACATTATAAACGGTATAAACATTAAAGATGCTTTGTACTGCATTATGAAGGCATCTTTAATGCATTATGATGACTGCTTTAAATAAAAAACAGTTTTATTATTACATGGAAACACAGAAATGATAAATAAGAGAATCACTATCTCACACCATCCAGATCCTTGTGAGTATGCGTGTGTTGGAATGAAGGAGACAGACTTATGGCCTGGGTTACTAAGCCTCTCCTCCCCCCTCCCCGGAAGCACCCTGACTGGTGGCTGTAACTCCAGGCTCTGATGTATTGGCTGTGCCTCGGCAGAGACAAACCTCGTAAATCCATCAGCCCATGCAGAGGCAGCCCTGACGACGAGACGTTTAACGTGGTCGAGAGGGGGACAGATTCAGAGCAGGCGGCAATCAAGACGTACCATTGTCCATGTCAAGGTCCCACTCGCTTTATACAGAGAGAATTTGTTACTACCCATCTGTAGCAGCTCTGGTAAATATTTTAAAGACCCCTTGCCCCCCACCCCATTAAAATAATGATCTTAAAATCATGTCGAACTCAAGGTCCGTTTTTTTTATTTTATGAGTGCCAGCGTGTCAGCAGCAGCGATGAATAAGCCATCATTTTCACATACGGCTCTGTAAACGTCTAGAATAACCCCTTCGGTTTGAGTAGCTCTGGTAACATCTGCTAGCAGCGATTCTAAACCTGCTACCCACGTTTTAATAACACTAATTAAAAAAAACTGCCAACTCAGCAAAAGATTTCATTATGGTTTCCTTGTTACCTTATTTATGAGCCGTGTGTGTGTGAGAGAGAGAGAGAATGAAAGAGAGAGAGAGAACTCACTGGTTAACAGTCCGAGGCGTTGTACAGTTTCAAAGTTCAAATTATTTTGTTGACCGGCACAGTTAAGTAGCCCACCAGGAGTCTCCTGAGTCTCCTGATTGGCTGTGATTGCTGCCGAGTCTCCTGATTGGCTGTGACTCCTGCCGAGTCTACTGATTGGCTGTGACTGATGCCGAGTCTCCTGATTGGCTGTGACCGGTGTTCAGCTTCATCTCTTTGGTGCCCAGTCACCTCAGGATTGGTGTGGGGCCGTCAGTGCCAGTGTTTGAGAGACGGGGTCGGTTTTGCCCCCATTTTGTCATCTGCAGACGCGTCCAGATGGAAGAAGGCCTCAGTGCAGCTTGGTGAAGGAAAGAGAACATGCCTGACCGTATGTTTCCCTTACAGGCTCGGAGGTGTGGCATCCACTGTGCAAACAGGCTGCCAACGCGGAGAAGAAGCTGAAGGTGACGCTTTTCTACTTCAAAATTACGTTAAAAAAAAGTACAAGCTGTATAATTCTGCCCTCTCCTTCCCACAGCAGAGACGCGCCTCCGACGTCTCCATCTCACCGCCAGGCTCCAGCATCAGCTCCCCGAGCCGGGCCATCTGTGTGAGTGACGCCCACGCTGCCCAATCAGACGCTTCCGTTTAGGTGCCACGCCGTATCTCCACCAATCCCGCGAGGAGACCCGCGGCCCCATCGGCGTGCCTGATCTGCACCCTATCAGATATTAGGGTGACACGCTCTGAGGCCCGCCCTTTCCGAAGAGGAGCTTGTCTATGTTATTTTAGCTTTGGTTGCCCTGGAGACATGCGGAGTATTTTGTTTCCACTGAGCACAGTGATAGAGGAGAAGTGCAGTTCCGTGATTGAAATCTCTATCCATATGGAAATAAATGCCATCCATCGATCTTCCACCCACTTATCGTGGTCAGGATTGTGGGGGGGGGGGGTGGTGGCTTATGGCACAAGGCTGCTGTATACCATGGAAGAAATGTCAGTCTATCCCAGGGTATATGCACACACACAGACTCACACACTATGGGAAATTTAGAGATACCAGTTAGCCTAACAGCGCGGAAGGAAACTCCATTTCACTCTCTTTTTAACAGCCAAAGCCCTCCAAGTCTAACTGTCCCCAAACCTTCTTTTGTTCTTTCACTCTGTGTCTGTGTGTGTGTCTCCTCGTTTCAGGCCAAACTGGAAAATGAGATCTTTAAGTACAAAGACTATGATGCTCTGTCTAAGGTTAAGCCCCTGTATGACGGCCGGAGGCCCAGTCTCACGTCCTATGAGACGTTTCACAGATACACCTCCAATGACAGGCTGGAGCGTTCTAGCTACGGGGAGGTACTGCTGCTCTGCTGCTCGTGCATGTCCTGCCAGCTCAGCCCCCACCTGCACGCCCCCCCCACCCGCCCCGTCTCTGTCCTGTCGACTTAACTGTTTATGGCTCTGCGACCGTCCTGCATCGCAATGTGCTCTGTGCGACATAGAACCAAATCTACCGCTCATATTTTCCGGCAAATGCCATACAGCGGACGATTATTATTTTTAAGAAGAAAATTAAACTTTACTTTCTCATATGGCGCCTTTCACAACAGTCGCCCCAAGGCGCTTCACGTGGGTGTGTTGTGATATATTACAGCATCACAAATTTGGAAGCCCTCTGATTGTAATGGTGTAAAAATTAGTAACAGCGCCTTCAGTATTGTGTGATAATGTTAATGTTACGTTAACACATGCACAAAGTGATAATTCTGAGATAACCTTTAAGTGAAAAGCTTCACAAAGCCATTAAACTTACATGACTCCATGTTTGATGTGTCCTTTTCTAACCTGCTGAATTATAGCTGCCACTGGGTCAGTGTTTTCCCTTCTCATAAACCACAAAATGCATGTATTCATTCTTCTTAACGATTAACACCCGTGAGAGTAATTTCAACACCGGACGTGGAGTTATTGTGAAAATATCGGTGCCAAAGATGCTACGACAAAAAAGAAATGTGGACACCTTTCATGGTTCCACACAGATTAAAGACACAGATAAATCATGTGTTGGTCATGCCAAGGGAATTCACTGGACACATAGTGACTTATATGTCCTGTGGCTGTGTGCTAAATTCCTTACGTTCCTCTGGCTGAGAGAACGGTGTCTTCATCTAGATTCCAGTAAGCATGACTGGTTTTGGTAACCGTTAGCAAAAGCCGGTCACCTGTGTGATCTCGGGTCCTCATACCAGGTCTTATTCTCTTGTTCTGTTGTGCACCCCCGCCCCCCACCCCCTAGCCTCTGGGGATGCTGTCTCCATACTCTCAGGTAATTACCCCTCACCTGGAATCCGACACGGTAGATGCCAACGTTCTCCTCCCTTAGGCATTAGACGGGTTTCCCTTGTGTCTGGACGTGCCTTACTCTGTGGCCTGTCACACGAGTGCGCGCAGGGAAACGTCAGCGGTCCTTGGAACGTCTCCTAATGTCGAGCATTTTTCAGCACAAAGACGTACGCTTTATTTTGAACTCCTGAGTGAGCTTTGGTAGCAGCCTCTCGGAATTCGGTCACTGTCTTTGTGATTTCAGCAATCTGTCTGGATTGTGGCCGTCAGACAACCATTACATTTGTGTGTGTGTTGCATGGTCTTACACCTGTATTGTCTTATCCCTATGAGCATGGTTAGGTGATTGAAATCCATTACATTAATCTTGTGCCTATGCAAAAAGATGTGTCATACGGGAGGATGCATTTCCTGGCTGTCATCTCCAAACAGAAGGCAGCTCACATGATGCTTTCTCGAGGACCAGCTCCCATCAACTGGATTTTTTTCGTTCTCTGGTAGGAAATTTACGACGGTATGGACCTGCGACATCGGCGATCCTCCACCCCTGGGTACATTGACTCCCCCATGTATAGTCGCCAGGGGTTGTCCCCCACACTTCCCCGCTCCCCTCAAAACTGTTACCGCATGGGTGAGTCTGCATTGGGGGGTCTTCAATCAGGGGTGGTTGGTCTTCACTGAATATGATGGTCTAAGAGGACAGTTCTTTTCAGCCAGTAACTTTGTGTCTTTCCTGGCTTTTACGCTCAGTAGACACCCCACACGTTAATACCTGCCCAGCGTACACTTTTGCCTGATGATCAGAATTGAGGGGCGGGTTTGAGAGCTGTCAATCACTCTCCTGCGCTGTCATTGGTGGGCTGGGCTACAGGTAACGAGAGCGGAAGGAGTTCTCCTTATTACGGTCACATCGACGCCAGGGCCCGCACTCCGACTACGTACCAGGCGCCCAGGCATTTCCACGTGCCAGGTAAGTCCCTCCCGCCACAGGGTTCCGGCTCTGCTCAGGACTCCGGCAGGGATGTGACATCCCAATGTTCTCTGTCTCTGTTCTCTGTCTCTGTCTCCTGCTACCTCCCTCTGTGTTTCGTGCTTTACGTATCCGTGCCCTCGCCGACCCGCTCCTCCCAGTCCGCCGCAGGCTGCTTGTGCTTCTTGGTTCCGGCTATTGCCGCTAGCCATTGCTGTGGCTCTTAAGGGCACGCCGGTTGCCTAGCGGCCGTGCTGATGGGATGCCGTTTGCCCCTCCCTCGGGTGTCTCCCAGTCGCGGCACAGACGTAGCAGCAGAACCGTCGGAACCGTCAAGCCAAAGGAGGCTGAGGTACATTTATACAGCCTGGCGCTGGGCTCCTTTATCAGGTCTTACCCAACGTGGGCAGAACAGTCATGAATTTCATGGGAGCTGCATTAGCGGTTCTGAGAAATGCGGCCTTCCCATCATCTGTCAGCGCGCCCTCGTTCCTGTACCTGTCACCTCTCTGCCGCATGCCTGGCCGCACCAGCCTTAAGTGGCCTGGAGTTGCTGACTAGCCGGAATCTTCTACATCCCGTGCTTGTCATCGGAGAGCTGCCATCATCTCCCCCGTTCCCTTAAAAATCTGAACGTATTTTCACTTGTTGTATTGTTTGCTTCTAACTCTTCCTTTTTTTAAAACCTCCTTTCTGCTATTCCTTGGATTTTCCAGGCTATAGGAATATCCCAGAATTAGCTAGCAAAAGGCAATAAAGTCCTATTTCCTCCCCTCCCAGCCCTTCCAAGTCGAGGCGTTTCCATGTAGAGATGTCCCCAGTAAAAGCCAGTTACGAGACATATGGAAAACATACTGAAACTGGGACTCTGAGCTATGAATGATATATTTAACAGCTTAGAAGGTGCAATACAGAGATGCAGGGGTCGGTGCCATCTTTTAGAGTGGCGTTTCCCAATCCAGACCTCCGGGACCCGCAGACAGTCCACGTTTTTGCTTAGCAGGGAGCAGGGAGGGAGCAAAAACACGGACCGACTGTGTGTCCCCGAGGACCGGATTGGGAAGAAGTGCCTTTAAAGTGCATATAGCATATATTTCCACCAGTGGATGGAAATTTGTGCTAATCGCATTTCATGAGCCAGTGTCCCTTTCCCGACTAATTTCTCCTCCCTGTTTAATGTTCCACACTCCATTCTTTTTCTGTCCTCAGCCACTGGGGAGACCAACATCTACAGGAACCCTCCTATCTATAAGAGACATGGTACGGTGTTGGAGATGTGATCATGCTCCTCCTCTCCAAATGAGCTCAGTGCTCACTTCCTGTCTATGGGGAGATGCTTGAGAGTCTAGTGTGCGGAGTTGTGGTAGCATAACTGGTATCTTCTCCAAGTCCCCAGTGCAGTGTTCTGGGGGAGAGCAGTGGGAATACATCTGTAGATCTTCCTATCATCTTAATGTTAATAACATGGACAGAATCTAACATGACGTGCGGATCGTGCATAGCAGCAATGCATCGTGCTCTTTGCCGTCTTGCGTTTTCGTCGTGCATCCTGCATGCCTGCAGTATAAGAGGAAGAGAGACCTTTGCTTACCTTCCCGCTGGTCCTTGGATGATATTACTAGCACGTGCTGGTATGGGTGCAGTCCAAACTTCATAGATGCTGCTACGAGGCTTTAGCATTATTGACTGCATAAATCACTGCTTAACGAATCTACGTGCTGCGTGGACGTTCGCACGTCAGACACTAGTACGTGCGTCTTCTTCAGATATTAGATCATAGATAAGGCATTTGTCTAACGTTATTCCCATTTATACGTATAATAGTCTTTTTCTGGTGGAACTTGTGAGAGTGCATCTTTGCATATGAATAGCATGTCTTGGTTTGTGTGCTGTGACATCACTGAAGGCCCATTGAGTTACACTGTGGCTGCTTCAGAACCATATATGCGCATTTGTCAGTGAATAGACAGACCATTGGGTGTTTCCTCGACTCTGAGTTGGACAGTGAGTTTGGTTTAACTAATCCTAGAGCCAAAATAGACATACTCCCACACATGCGGTGTTTCTCAATATGCATACTTGGCCGTGCTTGTGTCCTCGTGTACCCGTTTTACGACATGTTCAACTGCCGAAGACCTGTTCCAATACTCAAGAACAGAAGTATAAAGGACGGCAAAAATCTCCAGATGTTGTTCTTGCTCCGGCCAAATATCAAGGATACACCAGTTGCATCCTGGTCAAATGAGACCTATCCCACGAGGCATTGCGCCCCAAGATGGAAGGAAAGCAAAGACCACAAAAGACCACAAGTACGGTCCTTGCGTTCTTGGTATTGAGAAACGCCCATGGTCAGTGCTATATGCTGCAGACAAAAAAGAAATCAGAAATGCTTATAACTGCTTGGGTTGTTTACTCAGATGTCACAGCCCTTCTTAATTTGTTTGACGCAAATGCATCTTGAGATGCTATAAATACTCTGTGAATAAACTTCAGTCTTTCAGACGGTAGCTGGTACAACAAGCACGGTTTGTTCTATTGCACTCACCAGAACACCATCCACTCTGATTTAGTCTAACTATGCTCTTCTTCTGTTCTTCTCCGTTTGTCTTTTCGATGTATATTTGCTGACTTTCTCGATGCCTACTGATGGACCTCCCTCCGTAAGTATATTTCCATCGCTTATACCTTCCATGCATTCAGTATCTCTCTGTTTCCTACACAAATCTACATGCCCGAGAAGTAAAAATCACAAATTTGAGCACCTTCTCCTGTTTCGTTTCACAGAGACATTCCCCCTGGACCAGGTTCTTACTTCCACCTGTTTTCTGCACAAACATAGTCATGATTGATGACTAGGCATGATGAATCGCTCAAATCTCTCTGCTTTTTTTCTTTTTAACAATTTAACACCCATTACCAATTTTCCTACCCGTCTAACTTTACACGCATGCAACAAAAATACATTTATTCTTGCTTTTGGTCTTTGACTCTCTGCAGTAATAAAAGTGAATGCTTTAGCATCATATTAGAGGCAGTAGTATTTGTGTGTGGAAACAAGCTGCTGTCTCTACGTCACACACACAAACACAAGCATAACTTCCCTGCTAAGCGGCAGTGGGGTCATTTATGGCCTTCAGCCTTAATTTGTCCTACATTGCTCAATTAATGTGTAAAGGAGGGTCCTTGTCACAGTTTCCACTCTTGCCACCCAAAACAGTCAGCGCTCGGCCTCTTCTCTAGTTTGTAGATACTGTAACAGCCCTGTGCATTAATTAGCACCTGATTCACTCCTGGTGACATTCATTCGTTAAACAAATAAACACTTAAAAACAGATGCAAACGTCACATACGGTGTTTGACAACATGTAGTCAAACACATTTCTTGCTTTTAACATCTTATATTCATTTCTTTACTGCCATTTAGTTAGTTACAGTATCTGTTAACGTATTCAGTGATAGTTGTCTATCTATCTATCTGTCTATCTGTTATATTTAACTTACGATATTTTCTACTTATGATGGGTTCATTGGAACATAACCTCATCGTATGTCCAACAGATACTGACTGAGATCAATTAGAGCTTTTCCGTGGCCTTTGGGACCCTCAGGATATGTGTAGCAAATGTTGCAATTCAGTTGATATGTTGCAATCGTTGATATGTTGCAATAAGTACTTTTCTTGTTATTCATGGATCACACTGTTTGTCGTTCTGAGCTGGTCTTTTCTCCATAACATTCAGAGGTGGGTAGTTTAGGTCCGGAGAGTAAAGGTCGAGACCAAGATTTTGTCTCAACCAGCCAGTTGAATATTCCGTGACTGTGACTCCATGACCATGACTCCTTATATTCCACTGGCTGGTTGACACAAAATCTGTCTGGACCCGATCTACCCAACTCTGCACATATTTGTTCTCTCTCAATCTGAGCCATAAAAGGCAGCAGTCCTGTGTGGGGGAGTCATCTCTGCTTCCCTTTCACTGGCTCCCCTTTCTCTGCAGACCACCCCCAATGCCCAGCCTCCAGGACCCAGGTCGGCGAAGACGCCCTCCAACCCTCCGAGTTCCCCTCCCCTTACTACCCTGACCTCTACCACCCCCCCGAATCCAGTTACTACTTTGCAGACTCCCCCAAAGGTACCTCTTCCCCCCCCCCGCTTGAATGAAAACCACATTTAAACTATTAATTACTCCAGTCCAGTGATTTTTTTAGTGACCCCCCCAGCTGCAGGTTAACCGCAGATCATGTCGATTTAATGATTTATTGGCAGCCTATAACAGTGCTTCTCTCTGCCTCTCCTGACGAATAGCAATCGGTCTAGTCTCCTTTAACCGGGGAGTCAGTGCCAGGAAGTCATTGTGATTTTTCGGCCCCCTCCCTGGTCTCAAATTTTCATTAAATAAAATCAGCTGTGTTTCTGGCGTGGGCAGTAGTTTCTGGTAGTCGCCTCCCCGTTCCAGGAGCTGATCTCAGATGGGGTGGTTTGCACTGTGCCCTGTTGATAAAGGCCTGTCATGTGCACGCAGGAGTAATTGCTTTTGATCCAATCCAATTACGACGTGCTCTCTGCAAGCTGCACTTACCCTCTAATTCCTGCTACCACATTCCGCTAGATAAAAGCCAGAACCATGAGATTGCAGTTCTGTTTGTTTTCTAGCAGTCGCGTTTGCTGTGGACGGCTGTCAGGCCCCTGCCACTTTATGCTTTTCCATTTCAAAAGACACACAAGATCTTATCCACCTTTACATTTGCTGGAGATTTAATTTACTGTTTTTTTTCCTTCTCTCTCCTTCCCCGTTTTGCATGTAGTTTTCCTGAATTACGTGACGGAGCTCATTAGCTAAACACGGGACGACAGATTAATGTTTCCCTTTCAACGAATCGGCCAGATTTCTGTTTAATAGTGTGTTTTCTCCCGGTGCCTGCCAGTGATTTCCGGAAGCCGTCCAAGGTGACCGTTCACATGTCACTGCATCTCTGCCCACAGCCCCTCGCGCCCGGAGATTTTCCTCGGGAGGGGAGGACGAGAGCTGGAATCACAGCCTGAACAGGGTACTGCCGTGAGGCTGTCTGGCTCCCTCCTGTCCCCGTCATCTCCCTGTGCTCTGTGATGTGTGTTCCTGTCTGTTCTTACTCCATGTGAAGCATCTACAGGCGAATGTTACTGCACCCATTCCTAAGCTGCCGAAAGACACGTTTGTTTGTTTGTTTGTTTGTTTTTTTCTCCGCAAGTCGCTGTCTGTTTCCTGCAATTTTTGGTTCTTCACGAGTGACAAATGAGACTTCACTGCAGAGGCAAACAAAAAATTTATTGCGTTTATGTAACTGCATCCTGCTTCAGTCTGTTTTGGGATAACACACTGTTCTAGTAAATATTTTATGGATATTGCAGTGAAATTTTAAATGAATGACCAGCTGTTGTAGAATGTGATGACTGTCTTGTTGATTCACATCTAATTCCTGAAGATCACAATATAGAAACATATGTGCAGATAATATGAGAGCTGGGTGCACGTCGAGGAGCTTGTTGTTGAACTGCTTGCTTTGATGTACACTGATCTCATACAATATGGGGATAAATTCTTATGTTACGGCTTCCTGGTGACACTCAACAGGATTTTACTGCCAAAAGCAGTACAACTCGGATAGTCTAAAACATTAACAAGGGGGCAGTTATTTTTACTATTAAATGCGTAAAAAGAAAGAAAGGAATTCGGGGAGGGACAACCACCTTGGGAACGAGGGGGATTTTTGCGTCGCCACTCCTTTGCACACAAACCACTCCCTGGGTGACTTACTGGTCCATCCCATTTCAGATCCAGGGTGGAATCGGCAGGATGATCCTGAAGGAGGAGATGAAAGCCAGAACAAGCTCCTATGACAACGACCCCTGGAACAATGCGCGCAGTTCCAGGAGCAGCAGCAAGGAGACGCTACACAGTATGGGCTACAACTACACCATGAATGGCTGTAAGGAGGCCACTCTCAGCCAGAGACGTTGAAGACTGTATGAGAGCTTCATAAAGCATTCATGATGCATAATAAACACGGCTACAGCATGTTATGCCTTGTTTATAATGCTTCATGAATGCGTTATAAATGATATATGTATAAAAACATGGCCTTAAGTGAAGTGTTACCAAAAATGGTGCTGCCCTCCAGCAGACCTTACAGCAAACAGCCTTCACTTTGCACGCTTTACCGCATCCCAGAGTACCGTTTCCGCGCGTTGGTGGCGTACACCTGCTCCTACCCATGCTCCATAAATCCAGCCCAGGGCAGACGAGATCAGTCAGAGCGAGGAGAGACCTCCAGGCCGCAGCAATAAATCTTGGGTGATACCAGTTATGATTCTATGATTATGTGATCTCTGGAATTACAGCAAGGGCCTCTCCACTCGGAGGTGGGGGGGGGGGAGGGGAGTACTGGGCTTTCCTTTTCATCTCCTGCCTTTTCGGTCACCTTTCTATAACCTTCCTAAGGAAATCGATCAAAAATAAATCACTATTTCCCAGCAATGATTGTACATCCATCCTCAGCTTCAGAATCTCCCCTCCGAAGCCATATAATGGTCTAATCTGGTCAAAAATCCCATCCATTTGCTCTGACTTAAATATCCAGAGTGACCCAACATTTGATCGACGGGCTCCAGGATGTCAGTTACCACGTGCAAACCCCCCCCCCCAAGAGCCTCGTGAGTGTTTCTTTTGCTACTATAGTGCGCCCTGCATTCACACGTGCTAAACTCAGCTGTCTCTTTAGTCATTTTCGAACCTGATGATAATGCAGGCCAAATGGCTACAGTGGGCTCCTCAGATCAGGTCAGGGATAGCGCCTCCCCATGGCAGCCTGGGGTAGTGCGGCCGCTAGGACTGTACGCGGCCTTCATCTCTCGTAGTAACAGGTTAGCAAAAGACCCCGCGACTTCAGACTGACGTCAACCGTTTCAGACTCCCGAGTAACAGGAACTGCACACTGTAATTACTCCAGTGAAAATGTAGGCCCACCAGTGGTTAGTGTGAGCGCAGCACGGCATCTGGGAGAGCGGGGGTGTGCAACGCGGACTACTTTGCGTAAATCCCCTGACGGCAGCTGTTCTATCTTGGATGACCTTTATTGCAGGAGGGTTCTCTGAACCAGGCCTGCTGAGATCGTGCGGCTTCTTTAAGAAGCTCAGAAGAAGAAGTTGTTTCCCTCTGAATATCTTTACTATACTGGATGTAAATGGATGTCTGTGGTTCCGTGTGTGTCTGAGAGTGTGGGTTACGTATGTATTACGTTGTGGGGATCAAATTCCCCTACAATGTGATAAATACCTGTTATTTTGATGCCGCAGGGGCCATTTCTTCCATCCCCAATAAGGGGGAACTCAATTTCATGAAATCAGGGACTTCAATACAAAAACTAAAAATGCCAGAAGGCCTGTATTTTGTGGTTAGGGCAGGGTTAGGGGTTAAGGTTGTCAGAGTTAGCTTTAGCATTTTTCCCCATATAAATGAATGAGCGGCCCCCAAAAAGATATGATTACACGACTCTGTGTGTGTGTGTGTGTGTGTGTGTGTGTGGGTTTGTTTGGGTCTGCCTGCATGGATCTAACAGGGTGTCTTTTCTACCTCCTTCCCCTCAGCTCCACGCTCACGCTACAGCATGGACAGCGGTGAGTGAGTCAGCCTGGGGTCAAAGGTCACATTGGGGGAGGAGCGACCCAGAGCAGGCCTGGACGTCAGCGAACCAGAGCCCTGCACATGAAACCGGTGTCTTTGTCCATGCGATCATGTGGTCTGCGTGCAGCCTAGCATTAGACTCCCAGGATAGAGGGCCAGTGAGATGGGCCATTGTTTTCAAGATAGCATGCAAGCGGTGGCCAATATTTTGGGAATAAGGCCTTTATCCAATCATACACAGGGCTTTTATTTAAAGGGGAGAATTGGAAATTTAATGCATGCTGTGTAGTGAAACATTAAGCGCCAGTGGAATGGCGGTTAGAATCGTGGGGAATTTTCACATCATCCCCCAGCTGGACTGTAAGTCTGTGTATAAACATCCACACCCCCCCCCCAATGGTGTTGAGTTTACACCTATTATTGGCATTATCCGAATTGGCATTTACTGGTGTCACCTCAGCCCTCGCCAGTCAAACAGGGTCGTCCACCGTACCTGTGACTGCCCACTGTCTGCTTGGCGTTTATCACACTTTGACCTGCCTGTCTTTCTTCTCCTGCAGGCTCCTATGTCTCAAAGTCGGCATCGTTGCCAGGATATGGCCGGAACGGGCTGCACAGGGTGAGGCCGGTGGGCATGATGGGCGGGAGCTACTTTGGTTCAGGGTTATGCTGGACGCCAAATTCTACAGCCTCATTATGATTAATGAACATAATTTTCTGGAGCAAAATGCTACATAGTGTAGCTCAATAAGTAGGGCGATGCACTAACAATACAAGGGTTGTGGGTACTGTTGGACAAAGCCACGCATCATGATCCATTGTTGTTTTTTGACCCCATTAGATGGTGCTCTTGGTTTGCTTTGTGCCCTTTTGTGAGCAGAGAGCACCATCTAGTGGGCTCAAATAATACAGCAAACGGTTCATGAAATATTATTTTGTCAGTGGTTGTTGGTTCAAATCCCAGGGAGTGCACATAAATTATTGCCCTTCCCTCTACTGCAAGTCGTATAAAAGCGCTTCGGATAAAAGCGCCAGGTAAATGTATGTAGTGTAAATATTAGCTAAATGTACAGTCTTACTTGATGATTATTAGGTTTTACTTGAAGATGGATGGATGGATGGATGGATGGATGGAAAGAAACTTCACAGATTCTCAGAGGAAATCACAGGGTTATTAAAGCAGTTCGTCTGGGCCATTTAGCTCATTTAGCTCTGTCATTTCACCTTCCTTCCTCTCCCGCAGCCTCACAGTGCAGACTTCTTTGAGCACAGCAGCGGCAACACAGAAAGCTGGGCATTCCGAGGTAGGCTGCCGGCTTGCAGTGTGAGCGGCCTGTTCCAAGCATGGTTATTCGTACGTGATTAGCATCTACGGTCTATTAAAGATTAACATGCTGTAGCCAAGCAGTGTGCTCTGCAGCAAAAATATCTATGTGCTCGTTCATGTGGTGAGCTTCTGTAAGAGTATTATAATCATCTGGCTTTCTCTTTTTTTCCCTTCCAACAGATTACAGGGTACGTATCAATATTTATGGTACAGGAAGTCAGCAGTGTGCAATCAGAGATCCAGGGCCCACAGAAATGAGAGAGGCATGCTAGTTCTTACTGAGAAAAGCATATTGAAATCCTAAAGAGGGCTGTGTCATTGCGGAGCGTCATAAGCTTAGGGGGAATCTTTTGGCCAGTATGCCTTGTTTGGATGGCTGATTTTTTAGTGGGCTCTCTAAGACGACTCCCTGGGTTAAAATAAAAGACGTAAAATGACGCCATATTATATTCATATGATGAGTTTGGCTGAGGCACATAAACCGAAGCGTATCGTGTTGTTTAAAGGCCAGTGGTGTCATTTACTTCTTAACATCATGTTCCTGCAGATTTATCCTTACAAAGCGCTGGTAGTGACCGCTAGGGGGCAGAACAGACTGCCGAATGATGTAGACAGGGCAAGATTAGAGGTAAGTGCAAAAAGACCTGTGTAATTAAATCATTTTAACGGTCTAAATAAGCGGATATGAATGAAAAATCAATGTAACCCAATTTTCCTTGGCTATATACAGTAACTTAGAGAAATATAGGGGAGACTTTTTTTCGGAACAGAATTCCCTAAAACTACAATTTCCTGCTCTTGTTTCTTCTGGCTACCAGCGTCATTTGTCACCTGAGGAATTTTACCAAGTGTTTGGCATGACGGTGGTGGAGTTCGAGCAGCTGGCCCTGTGGAAACGGAACGAGCTGAAGAAGCAAGCGAGACTCTTTTAGCACAGATGGAGAGTAGCTCAGAGGAATGGAGCGGGCCTGGACTCGCGGCTCGTCCCGGCTGAGGGAACGGCGCCGTATCAAGGTCCGTAAAACATCCCGACGCGGCCGCGCAGGAAAAACAGACGGCCGCTAACGAGGAGAGAGAAAGCGGCCCGAGACGGAGGTGCCGTCCTCTTCCATCGTATCGACTGCCACCCGCTTCTCCTTTTCTCAGTGATGTTTCACTAGTTTTATGCAGAAACTGGATTTGCCTTATTTTAGGACAGTGAAGGACATACCAGCAAAAGGTGAATGTTTATGTTATATGAGCCATATCAAAATATGGGAGCTGATGATTCCTCCTAACGAAGTACATACATTTACAAGCGACATCACTGAGACATTTTCTCATTTGTGGGGAAAAAAAATCAATGTCTTAATTAATATAAGGAGTGCTAGAGACATATTTTATCATTGGAATAATAAATTTGTGCTTTAAACCTGTACTTCCCTCAGTAAAAATGATTTGATTTGTATAACAATCAAGATGAAAAGTGCATCATGGAAAAATTATTTTCGAAGCATCACTTGGTGAATGTGAGTGTGTCAACCATTGTTTAGATTTTATTGTTATTTTTCAGTATTATTCCTTTAATTCTTAAATTAAGTGAATGTATGTTGAACTGTGTGAAACTATTGGGGACATAATCATTTCTTCTGGCATATTTTTAACACTGTGCTCAGTATAACGTATGACTGGATTTTATTGATCTTTTCATGCTTTTTAGCACATAAAGAATGGAAAAGAAGCTTCATTTAATATATACTAATTTATTTAAGCTTTCTTATAAATTAATCTGGATTTTTATTCACCCATTACATCATGGCCACAAATTGCAATAATAAGGCTCATCACACCTAATGACTCTAATAAAACGTTATGCAGATTTACATTTTTTTCTAAATTGATTTATTATATATTTTTTACACTGCTTATCGCATGTTCACCTTTTATCTTGCATTTTATTTAAATTTTTCCTGCGACATGAAATGAGAAGGTATATTATTACATTTTCGGGCAAGGAAACTGAGAAATATGAAATGCTTTTCTGAATGCCTTTATTGGATGATTTTATGGTGTTGAATAATGTCAGAGGTAATTAAACTTTTGTGTATAAGAACATCTTTAGCTATATTCTTAGCTAACACTAAAGTAATGCAGCAAACTCTATACTGCTTTATAGCAAACGTGTTTGTTGACAAGTTTAGGTCCTGAATAATTACTCTATAATCGGCTGGAAACAATTGACTCACTGATTTTTAATTTTTTTTTTTGCATTTTATCTGCATCGAGCATCAGTTCTTATCATTGTTACAGAGCTTTTTAAACGCAAACAGGGGTCAGAGTTGGTCCTTTTGTACTCTTCCACAATCGTTGCTTTCTTCCATTTACGTTTTTGTATCTGAATGCGGAAATCTGACTCTACTTAATATGTCAGAAGTATTAGTCACACACGTATGTGTTATTTCCAATAAAAAGCCTTTCATGCCTAATTATGTATTTGTGATCATTTTTATATTTTTCTAAATAAAGTCATTGAGTGTATTGTGCTAAATTGCTCCACTAAAATTATATGGAAGATTTAATGAAAGATAATCAGACTCGGTTAATAACAATATGATATGACCATTATAAAGACAATAGCTAAAGACACCAAGTGTATAATTTAATGCAAAAAAAACTAATAATAACAAAGATATTCTGTAAGTATATACAGCCTGAGAATTACTTTAATTAAGAAATAGTGCTGAAATATATATGTGCACAAAATATATTATAACGTCGAATCCTTCCCTTAGAAAAGGGGTTCACATGAATCTTGTCAGCTCAGTCCAGAACGACCTTGAACGGCTGTACGGTCTGATAAAGTCTTGTAGGCATTTATCCTGGTGCTTGGCGGTACCAGTGTATCTGAGGCGAGCCCTCACTGGCCCCCCAGCGGAAAAGGGGCGCAAAGGGCCGAGAGCTGAGTCAGTGCAGATCGCTGGCGGCAGTTATGGAGCTTTTGGGTCAGTCAGGAATCAGAAACCGGCCCCACCGTGGCGGATTACTGGAACGATAGAGCGTGAATCTCTTCCTTTTACTTTTCGTTGTAAACGAGAAGACAAACCTGTTTTTGATAAACAAAAATGCCGATTAAAACTCAGGTTAGACTCACAGTTTATTATTATTATTATTATTATTATTATTATTATTATTATTATTATTATTACGTTGATGTTGTTGTTGTTGTTGCTTTCTTTATCCGGGAGAAGCGCTCGTCTTCGGTTGACCACAAAGTTAGCATTAGGACCCTGTGAGTTTATAAAGGGAGAAGGAAGTAAGATGCCCACAATTTGAATGACTCCATTAACATCTGCCGCTTGTCCTGCGCACGGGGTTGCATGTCTTGCCTGGAAGCCGCTGCTGGTTCCCTGCGATAGAAACTTCGGGATTTTTCCTGCATGGACGCGGCTGCTGTCAGCTGTAAGTGTCCGATGCAACGGTGCCTTGTCATCTTCGTGTTTATTGTGCGGTAATAGTGTTAATCAGCTGTTGGCATGTTGTGCAATTATTTACAGAAAAAAAATTCGTAATTACTAATTGTGATGAACAACAGCTAGTCATTTGCGATTGAATCATTACATTGTTCGTAAAAGTTAAGCACAGCTCATTTTAACTTGATGGACTTTATGGAACATAAAAATATGTCTCATTTTCTACACCCTGATCATATTCTGGCGGATTGAATCGTGCTTCGTAATATTGCAGGTGTTTGGAATCATTTGGGTGACTTGAGTTGGTTTTAATGCTCAGCCGACTGAAATTATAACATGTTGCTGTTGACTATGAAAAAGTAATCAACAAGATCAGCTCTGCCTTCATTTACTTCGGAACAGTGCCTGCCATGAAATGTGTGTCTATCAGACAATATATGCATCTATATAGCCTACATAGAACATTAACGACTGATGTATTTTGAGTTTGTATTGAATGGACGTTTAATTCTGTGGTTCTGATGTCTGGGATTATGGCGGTGTTGCGTTTATTATAACTCGAATGCTAGCATAACTAGCCAGAACACGTCTGCTTCATTACACCTGCATTGTCAGAAAAAAGTACCAGTTTGTGCCTTTGAGGGTACAATTACTTGTCAGTGGGGCTGTACCCTCAAGGGTCTGCCAATTATACCTTAGCTGCAGGTAAATGTAACTTTAAATGTACTGAAAAGGACTCTGAGGAATATTTTTGTATCACTGCTGGTACGTTAATGATCTATGTACCTTGGGGAACAAAAACATACCAGGGCTGTATCCGTTTTTCTGACAATGTATGAACATTTGTTAGGCAAATAATCAGGACACTGTTGTTAAACTATGTAACAGCTTTTCATACTAATATTTAGTGATTGCTTTCATCCATTCCTATCCTGATGAGGGCTGCAGGGGTGTGTTTGAATGCGATGTTTAAATTTACCTCATACAGGTATTCATACAGTTACCGTCATGTGTACATCAAAGGGACAGGCATTCTTACGGTTTTGTGTGCGTCTCAAAGCAAGCCCTGTGTTTTGTTATTGCGCATGGATGTTTATCTGGGACACAATGGAAGACAAGTTACATCTGGAAAAGACTCCTACACTTTAAGAAACCAGAAGGTCGCCTTCAGGAAAAAGTATGAGTTCCCTCAAGTGATTTTTAACATTTGAGCCAAAATATTTTCGGCCCAGTATTTAATTTGTTTTTGTTACTTTGTTTGTTTGCTGTACGATGGAGCTATGCAGTAAGGACATACTGAAGTATGGACAGGCAGAAAAGGAAGCAAAATAACTTCATTTCATCTCATCTAATCCATTCATTCCACTCTAAGCAAATCCGTTAGTGCTTTTACTGCAGCTGCATTTCATGCCGATATATGATTTTAAATACAGTAATCGCATCAAATGCACTTGGATTTGTAGATGCGTCTTTCTGGAAAGTTCTAAGAGGCTTTATGTTGAAGCAAAATTATTTTATTCTTCATAAAATGATTACTGTTGTCAAGCAATTAATGTTTTAATAATGGTATAAATGACAGTTTGCCTCTCTTCTGATGATTGATATCTAAGTTGTTCTACTTGATATCTAAGTTGTTCTAGACCACAAGCCTCCTTCTCACCAGACCTCTGTGGCCATGTAGGCTGGGCCTCTCCACTCGGACATGACGTGGGATTTCCTGTCGACGAACGTGGAACGTGGGCCTGGATACTCCTATCGTCCTCCCCTGTGCCGTTTTACGAAACCCCGGGTTAAACCCCCGGGCCTCTGCCCCCCCCCCCCCCCCTGTGTAGGCCTGTGGTCTACGTTCGCTAAGCTGCCGTTAATAGCACCACGACCGACAATCTCGGCTGTGTTTCATCGCTCTTCATCACAACTACAAACCGGTCCGTGACTCCGTGGAAAGCGCACGACGAGGCGTGGTGATGATTACGACGCTGATTTTTAATAATGCATTGAGGAAATGAGTAGGAGCGGGATGCTTTGAGACATTAACCCTCTGATGCATGAATTATGAAACATTCTAATGGCGGAAATGCAATTCCACCATAGAAAGTATCGCATTTGGGAGAAAATTACTTTTAAAATAGCTGTCCACTGTAGTGACCGCTATGCGCCAGAGGGTTAAAACAGCTTTTCTACCAATCCCTAGCCAGTATAGTGTGACAACACTGAACAACACGTAACTGTGTATTACAAGTCAGGGTGAAGTTTTCTTTATTTTTCTTGCCGTTTTCATCATCGATAGACAAAGCCTGATTTAAAGCCCCGTTTAAAAGCAGCAATGAAAGCAAACAGTTCCTTCTCTATGCTTTTTGCCTTGAGCTGCAGAGTGAATGAACCATCAGATGCATTGATACTTTTATAGATATTTGTGGACAGAAGGACAAAGCTGCTACTCTGATTGGCTGCTGGATTTACAAAGAGTTTTAAAGAGAGAAATGTACAGTGTGCATAGATGCGAAGTGAAGTCATGTATGAAGCTTTGGCAGTGGGGGGGGGGGCGACGGCCGGGCTGAAGTGGCTCCTTGTCTGGGGAACCTCTGTCTTCTCTGGAAATGTCAGTTTGAGCTGGAAAAATTGAGCGATAACCAGACACTTACGAGACCTCTGCCCAAGGACTGATCTTGGGGTCACTTGGCAAACGCCAATCTATCATAGTCGCCGAACAGAACTGGGAGATTTTGTCTGAAGATTTTCTCAGTGTGGCGCTTGATCGTTTCACCTACCATCCCATGTGTGGTTACCCTACCTTCTCTGTTCCTTCTCTTTATTATAGACGTAAGTCGAGGATTCCTAACAAGCTGCTTGCAGACAAGCCCCGGCCCCTGTTCTTTCAATTCCCGAGCTTAATTTCTTCCCGCAATTCTGGATCCTTCCTTCATTCCTGCTGCATTTTTCTTCAGTCCCTCGTCTCTAGAGAAAGAGCCAATTGAAGTCAGATGTTTACATACTTACATCTAGTATTATTCTAAATAATTTTCAAGTCTTTACTGTGCTATGAAAACATCCAGTAATAACATGAACGTGGGTTTGCGACGTAAGACCTCGCAATTTCCTGGCTTAGCACCTCCGGGGCAATGTTCCCTGATTAGGTTCTATTTTGCATGCCATCACCAGCTACACGCCCAAATAAAAATACTGCAATGTAAACTACCGGATGGACAGAGACAACTTTTTTTCCATGAAAATAGAACAGGAAGGTTGGGACGATTGTTCATATCTGAGTCATGGTTTTGAGCTATTCCTCCTGATGACTTGTTTAGGCAGTTGGCGTGTCTTTTTTTCCCCTTCCTGTTGACACCTGCAGTGTTTGGGATCTTCCACCTTCTATTTCAGGGGTTCACAGATCTAAAAAGACAAAGCTTTACGTATATAAAGGGTTGTGTGTTTGAGTCCCATCTCCAGCGTTTGCACGGGTTTCCACCTGCAGATAAAAAATTTGCATCTCTGAATTTTGTGAGCGTAGGGATGGGCTTGCATCCCATCCAAGACGATTCCTGGAATCGGTTCCAAGGCCCATCGTGACCCAAATGGTACTCAGCCAGGGCGAACTGGTAGCAGTGTAAGTAGTTCCTGCCAAACATGCTTTCACAGGAACGTTGACACCAGATGTTATAAAGCACAGGCTTTATGAATTTGTGCTTTGTGATGCTATTGAAAGGTGGAATGTTTCATGTAGACCAATGAACCTTCTGATGCAGGCAATATGATCAGCGTCGGCACGTTTGTCTCTGTCTTGGAATGAGAGGGAACAGCACAACGTGAGGCGGAAAGGTAGGAGGGAGGGAGTAAGGATGCCGTTGTTGGGTCTAATGTAACGGTGTTGATCTTAAGTTGGTTATAGGTGGTTGTGTGTCTTGGAGAATGCACAAGAAACACAATGCAAGGCTCTGGAAGGCAGGAACAGGAAGCAGAAGGTGCAGGGAGATACAGGCTTCCTTCAGCCTGCACAGGAAACAGCTGCGGGACCTATCCTTTTACCCAGAATGCACCTGGGCCATACAGATACACTCACCTTTTCTGACTGTGTTTTCTGCTTCGACAACAGTGTTCCGCTGAGACTGGCACTTTGCAGCGTTTCACTGTATTCAGGGTGGCATCGCGCGCCATTGATGGATGATCTGACAAGCAGGTAGAGGCAAGGATGTTTGATTGGACATGCTGTGTTAATATCGTCCCGTCTCATTGGCTCTGAGTACTGTGACTTGGCTTCGTAGGGGCAGTGGAGAGGGACAGTGCTGTGGTTGGTTTGGCTGAGTGTGTTGGGGTCAGATAAACTGACCGGCATGTTGGGGCGGGAATGTAGGGGTTGTCGGCATGGGGCTTGGGGGGGGGGCCGGTAGGATGTCGCATGGGAAGGGGGGTGGCTTGGAAACGGAGTTGGATACTCCATCTTTGGCACCAGAGTATTCTCACACAGACAATGGACTGCCGGGGTTCCCTTGAGACCTCGGGCCATAGGTAGTAGCTGCTCAGTACAATAACAGAGACATCCTACAGCACGCTTTCATCAGATAGCCTTCTGCTAACTTTCCGTTCCTCCTCCTCCTCGGCCTTCATCCACATACTCAAAAAACTATTGTGAGTCGTTTGCTTTCTTTGTCTAATTTCATTCAGTCAAGGACAAATATAAATATTCTGTTGGGAGGGGGCAGGGATTCTGTTTCCTTGAAGAAGAACGGAAAGCCATACATGATTAGGCTACTCATTGTGTGTAAGTTTAGAAGCCATACACAGCAAGGCACCTAAAGCTGGTGTAAAAATCACTCGCTGAAACTTTCTCACAATTTTCTCTGGAAAATGGTGGGCATTTCGTCCGCCTCGGCTGTTGCCATTGGTAGATTCCATTTTCTCTCTCTTTGTCTGTCGTTGGAGGATTTTCTAGGACAGATGTGTTTGTGCGCCTAACTGAGCAAATAATCTCCCTGTCAAGGTTGAAAAAAACCTATCGATTTCAGCTTCCACGGGCCAGGACGCGTGACGATTTTGTGTCCAGCCTGTTTAAATGATTAGCCTTGCTTGTGTTCGTGCAAAATTACAGTTTAGCTTTCGCATCTATTGAGAACAAGAAGCTAAAAATCGATCCAAACGTCATTAGCCTAACATCCGTGTGGATGTTGATTGTCACAGCTGGCTACTCCCAGTCTACAGTCTTGCCGTGAGCTCTGAGGGCTTCACGGTACCTGCGCCTTGTTGGCGGTCTCGGGACGGGGAACCATTGTTCTCGTTCACATGCTGATGGGATTACAGGGTCTGCTAATCACACACTGCAGTTCTGGAGTGGAAGTGTAGTGGAAACACAACTGAAACGGAACATCTGCATTCAGGGCGGTGCGTCCAGTAACGCCACACCACGGAACAGCCACTTGATAATGGTTTGCTGAAGGGCTGTCATCTCCTCTTATTAATGCGTAGGGATCGATGTGTCATGGCAGCTGTTCTCCACGCCTTCCTCCAATAAGATGCTTCTGGGTCCAAGAGGTACAAGTATAGATATAGAATCCTGACACTTTTCCAGAGGTGCTGCACCGAAAAACCCATAATGGATTCTTTGTGTGTTCTGCAGATTTCGATTCAGCGGACGGCGCAGAATGGAGGCTCCCTTAGTGCTTCCTCCTCTTTCATGAGGAATTTGGCCGAAACAGTTCGCCCATTGTTTGTGCACCGCTGAGGAGTTTTCGCGGGGGATCGGCATATAAAATCGATTCGGGCCTTGCCCAGTCACGCCTGTTCACGGCGCTAAACTGCCAGCCGTTCACATGGATGCTTTAGGCAGGTTTGTCCAGCCAGTGATTCAGAATTTCCAGATGTCCTGTGGCTGTGATGTCAGCAGGGGGGGGGGGGGTGCCGTCAGCAAGGGGTAGCGCCGTCTCGCAGGACATCCCCGAATTGTCAGAAGCCGGTCAGCTGGGGGAGTTTTGCTCTTGTTTGATGACATCCAGAGCAGACTGAACCACTGTGCTTTTTAGATGTACAGAAATAGATTAACAAGTATAATATAGGGTGACCAGAAAATCCACGTCATCCTGGACACCTTGAGATGCCTCAGGTTTTACAAACTACCTTAAACCCCAAAGGCTCCTGTGTTGAATAGTTCAGCTCTTCTTGTGCTTTGATTGGTTAGTTTCCTTGATTGAAAGACGCATCCAATTGTTTCACATTAACATTAGTGACACATGCATAGGAGACTGACCAATCAGCACGCAGCAAGAACTCTGTGCTTAAGGGAAATTCAGGTCGTGTTAATTGAAATGGTACTTTACAAATCCTATCCTGGCTCAAAACGTCCTCCCTGACATGGATTATGTGGTCACCCTATATAAAATGCAGATTCATATTTTACGCAGAATGATGAAAGGAGAATCTCCATGCCGGGGAGGAATAAGAGAGTCAGGAATGAGGAAAATGTGAAGCTGTGCAAGAGTATGGACACAGTATCTGGGGGCAGTACTCATTCATATATGGGAGGGTCTGATCCCATGACATTGTGGCAGTACTCATTCATATATGGGAGGGTCTGATCCCATGACATTGTGGCAGTACTCATTCATAGATGGGAGGGTCTGATCCCATGACATTGTGGC
>JABFEA020000052.1:5505447-5522884 GCA_019775915.2 Cyphomyrus plagiostoma
TCACTTCTTGAATGGAATTAGTGAAATAAATCAACTTTTTGAAGATATTCTAATTTTATGACCAGCACCTGTATATATGAATCTAGTGTACTACATCAGTCTGGTACTGATCCCCTCTTGTTTTCCATGCATTAGCTGGGCGACCTCCACCAGCTCCACCTCAGTGGGATCGGAAATGTACGATGAAGTATCTTATGAGGGAGTACAGGTGTGCATTTCCTACTCACGGCCACAATCACCTCCCATCCTCCCAGCAGGTGGAGAGGGTACATTAGGGATATGTCTGTCAGCTGTATCAGTTGCCTTAAATACTCTGAAATTACTTCACACCATAAGTTAAATAGAATTAAAGCCTAGATCTTTCCACACGTGTTTAATCCAGACCATAGATCTCTAATAAATCCACGTCGTACACAGGCCTTCCCCGATGTTCAATTCGTCTCATTTTAAACTAACTTTCTTACTTAAAGTTCCATCATTTCAAAACGTTCCTAAAATCAATTTATGTGTAATTATTTTTAAAATACTCTTTTAAAGTGTGAATGAATTTGTGGGTTTTTGCACAACTGTGTTCAGGAGTGTTGGGTACCCTAGTGGGATTTGACAGTTAGATTGAGGAATGTTTTTATTCAATTACATATATAGAATTAGTCCCGTTTTCCTGCCATTTAGATGAATATGCAGTGACAAGAAAACCTGTCAGATTTTCACTTTTTTTCCTCTGTTCCATGCAGCAGATGATGTGAGTGATGTGTCAGCTTGTGGGAGTTTTAAGCTCACAAAAGTTTTCTGAATGCAGAAGGAAAAATGATTGGTTCAGAAAGATAACCAATCAAATTGGAGGAGGTGGGTCCAAGTGACTAGAGGAGGTGGGACCAAGGTATATAACTGGTTGATCCAGCTGCCTCTAGTTGCTTGGACCCACCTCCTGTACAATATGATTGGTTCAGGGAAATGACCAATCATTTTTCCTTCTGCACTCAGAACACGTTTCTGTATATAAAACTCCCATGAGCGATGCGTCACTACTTAAGCTAAACGGGTCCCAAAAACAGCCTCACCTGTCACCCCACCCTTTATCCCCTCTTAGCTTGAGGAACAGGGCCGCAAGCCACTGGCCCATGGGAAGTTGCTCTCAACTGATTCCAGCGGACACTCAAATAACAGCCTCCAGGACACTAGAAGCCACGGCTCAAGTAAGGGCCTGATTCCAAGCGTTGGGCTGGGAGTTTCACATACTGAGCAGACTCATCATAATGCTGTTTCTACTGCTGTTACATTAACCTACACATGTAAGCCTGTGTCTCACATATGACAGTAAAGGAGGGATGTGTGAAAAAAATACCTGCACCATGTGTAAACAAATAAAGTGTCTTATTACAGGTGTTTGGCTGTTTTTGACCAACAAGCCAGAGATATACTTTCTAAAAAATGTAGCTCATTAAAAGATGGAATTGTTTTCTCATTGTAATAAAGTGTTTTGCAGTTTAGGTTGCAGTCTTGTGCTTACACATCAGCGTCTATAAGGTTTGATTCACAACGAAGGGTAATGGTTTCTGTAAGATGGTTGTGTTACTCAGACTACACGTGAGTGGCCAGTCATGCAGTCCTTCCGCCGGTGCCCTCAGACACTAACCACTGCGGGAAGTACGGGAAGACGAGAGCAGAGGAGGATGCCCGGCGGTACCGATGTGAGGAGGAGGCGCTGGAGAAGGAGAAGGAGAATATCCGTAACACCCTACTCTCACTGCGCAAGGAGAAAAGGGAGGTCAGGGAGGAGCTGAAGAGTCCCGCAGGTGAGCGAGTCTGTCTACATCTATTTCCCATTTGCTAACTTGAATTGAACAGGACAAACACATCAACAGGCATGTGCATGGTGATGTCATGGTTAATTAATACATTAAGTAATGATTAAGTAATGGTGTATTACTACATTATTTGTGCCCCTTTAAGTTGAGTGTTACCTGATGATTTATGAAAACAGGAAGACCACAGAAGCTTCTGGAAGAGCATCTAACCCAGCTTGAGGACCGCTGTAGGGAGAAGGAGGGCCAGCGGGTGGACTTAGAGTTAAAGCTGACGGAGGTGAAGGACAACCTGAAAAAGTCTCTGGCAGGAGGCATGCTGGGGGCGTCTGTGGAGAGCAGGACCACTGTCAAGGCGTCTACACCACAGGTCAGGCACCCGACATCAGGACCAGGCTCAACCGCTGAAGACCTTCCTGTCAAATGCAGCAAAACTGTCAACAAACACCCCCTTGTGGCTCAAAAAACTAACATCTAGATACATGATGTAATCCTCTGTGGATTTCAGAAGATTCTAATTCCATAATTTACCCATTTTTAAATTCCTTCAAGTACACTGTAGATCAGGGTTCCCCAGTTCCAGTCCTTCAACCAGTCTGCAACACAGTTTAGTAAGTAGCTGGTTAAGCTGTGTTTGATGTGGACAATCTGTAAACTGTGTTGGATTTTGGCTCTTCCGGACTGGAATTGGGGAACCTTGCTATAGACCGAAAAGAATACATACGATTAGTATTATGGTAGTAAACTGGTTATGTTTACAATAAAAATTCTGTTTTAATTATTTACTAAATAAATAAAAGATTCACTGTATATGTGACTTAGAATATCTATTCAGGAAATTTCCGTTTGTCTTCATAATGGCTAACGATAATGATGTTTTGCATTGTAGGACTTACACGTGATACAAGGAGTACATTTCAGGTGCAGTAAATCTTTATTTTAGTTTATCTTCTGATCCAAGGTTGAGAGAAAGAAGAGCGAGAGTCCCAACAGTAATGCAGACCTTCCAGTCAGCATGGGCTCCGAAATCCGCAAGAGTGCCATTCCGCTATACACATCCACGCGCGGAAACGTCCTGCAAAAAGCCAAGGTATACGCTGAAGGGTTCGGCTCCGTGGATAGTACTTCATCAGAACGGCAGTGTTTTTAATTTGTTGTCCAAATTCACATTGCAACTATAAGTTTTAACTTCTTGATTAGTCTATGAACCCTTCAAATTCATGTTCGAATGCTCACATTTATGGTGCTGATAATTAATATTAAATGCCTTTCTGCAGGAATGGGAGATGAAGAAAGGAACCTAGGTGGTCCAGTCGCCTCCCCACGGAACTTTCCAAGTGTTCTGTGTGTGGACTGTTTGTCCTGCCTCTCACGATAAAAGCGAGCCTGAAAACCAATCTTTTTAATCCCAAGGGCAGAAATGAAACCTTCCGGTACACCAGACAGTCAGGTGCAGATTTCAAAGGTGTCCGTCATTTGGGGAAAAAAAAAAAGCTGACATATTAGATGGCAATATGACGATATAGGTGTAGCGTCAGAAACGTTGCAGCACTGACATTGATTCCAGAACACGCTCATCACAGGCTTCCTTGTGTTGACATGACTGACCAGAGTAGTGTGCCAGTCTTCGATGAGTACGATAGGACAGACACTTGAAAATATGAGGGCTCTGGTGAATGACAGCATGTGGTTTTAAAAGGCAGTAAGTAAAAATTTATGGTTACCAAAAAAGTACGAGCTCTTCAGCAATATTACATGGCAGAGGATTTGATTTAATTCTCCTAAAGTTTGTTCTGTTTATTTTTAGTAAAAATTGTCATGGTTGTCATGGTGACATTACTTATGGTTCAGATTTAAATATCTACCTTTAAAAGTTACAAATGTTGCACTTTATTTAATGTTGTTACATTCACGTTGTATTTCTTCAGTATAAACAGACAAAAAGCAAATAGAAATACGATTTCAGAATTTACTTTTTTTACACACATTTCTAATTACAATTTGCGTAATTTCTGTATGTTGTTTTTATGCTGTGTACTGTAATTTTTTTGCTTTTGATAAGAAAACTTGCAGAAAGATCTGTGTATCGTTAAACCTGAAAACCAATGGCTTGCCACGGTTTTATGAATAAATTCTGCACGTAAATATTTTCCTTGCTGCTTTCTGGGAGTGTCAGCCCCGAGAAATTAAATGTGTTGTCTCCAGCGACCTATTCATAAAGGTGAGCAATGCATATAAAACAGGTCTGTCGACTATTAATGCCTACAGCAAATCGTGTTTAGACATTGTGCTGAATCTCTACCTTTTTTTTATACAATGATCCCTACAATCGGTCTAAATAAATTGGATACCTAGAATTTTACCTTGGAAAATGGTACAAGTTCGGCCCAGTTTGAATTGTGTATGGGTGCACTTTTTTTTTAACCGGAAATTGAAAACCTTGTTTTGTGGGTCAGTTCGCTTATTTAGCAGAATGAGACTGCATGTGGTTTACAAGAGAAAATCTAATATCTGGGTGATGCAGGTGCTTAATTCCACACACACACTGACTATTTACATGTATATTAGTACCTGAACATACCCATGTACATATATATATTTATATGTTTATAAACTTATATATCAACCTCCTCAACTCTGGCACCAACCACCAAAGCAAATTCCTTGTATGTGCGAACGTACTTGGCAATAAACCCGATTCTGATTCTGATTCTTAATACTGAGATGTTACTTGAAGGTTGCGACAACGTCTGAAACGCAAGCCTGTATTCCACAAGCTTAAACTAGTCATAAAGTTATTTAAGGTTAGGTTTATTTGATTGGCAGGGTTGCCAACTTTGATCAGCTGGCTGGAGTGAGATTTCCAATTCGACACAAGTCTGCGCACACATTTGCATGTATGTAACAGTTTCATTACCTTGTAAATTGTCTGTAGGATTTGCAAACTACCCCGATGCTTTGGATGTAGCTAATTTTAGGTTTATAATGGAAAATATAGACTCGCCGTAAGATTTCTTGCGGGAGTGTCATCCCAGATGCGTGAGAGCTGGCAGCCCTGCCCTCCAGCGGGGATGACTGCACCCCGGCCGCCCACGCGCTCCCTCCGCCCCCTCGCGCCATCCTCTGTCTCCAACCCGCCCCCGGCGGCTGACGGACCGCCTCTTCCTCGCCGCCATGGCGGAGTTTTGCGTCCTGCTGGCCCGGAAAACGTCGAGCGCCTTCTGGAGACTACTGCCCGTCGGTCCAGGGGGCAGCAGGTGGATGTGGGCGGCTTTCGTGGGTGATGTAGCGAGGGGGAGCCGGCTAGGTAGCTAACCAGCGGTCCGTCAGTAACCAGGCGGCTAGCTAACACCTGACAGCTAACCAGCCGTTACATCTGGCTAGTTTAGTTTAACACCTCATTCAGCAATAAACCGACACTAATTAATGATACCTCGGTACTAGTAGATTTTAACTTATGTTCGGTAAGATAACCCCGAAACTAGTTTGCGTGACTGGCTAGTTAGCCAGCTAGCTGTGTATTTTTTTTTTTTTCATTTCCGAGTCTGTGAACAAAAAATGGGTCGATGTTTTTTTTTTATTTTTTTTAAAAACCCGCTGCTTGTCACTGGTTATAGGAGGCTAGAACAAGTTTATATAATCTATTTAACGGTCTTTAAGGGAACATCAGCCCTGGTATGCATGATTGCCTTTTGTTTTGATCTACTGCTTAACTTAGTAATGACCCCCAGGGCAGCCTCATCTTAACCAGTACCGCCGGACGACTATTAATGTTTCTCACATTTCAGTTTCTTTCAGCACATCTCTTTAACTTGATAAACCATGTGGGAGGTAGTTAGCGAAATAAACCGCGTGGTTTTAATCGCTGTCATGAAATTCCTCTTTGTTTTAATAGAAAGGGGGGCACACGTATATTTCGGCGATCTTTCTAATTTAATGTATCTGTTCGATGGCTGTTTTTCCTCCATTGGACGCTGTCAGGCTACATTGTTGCGCCATTTAATGTGCGACGCTTACTTCGCATTGACACATCTTACATCGTCTATATATTATTACATTATAAAGCTAAAATTAGCTAGTTGGGGTAGTTTGTAAACCTTACAGACTATAGACTATTTACAAGGTAATAAAACTGTTACTGCGTGTGTATGTGTGCGTAGACTTGTCTCGAATTGAGTATCTCACCTCAGCCAGCTGACCAAAGTTTGCAACCCTGGTTTTGCACCCTTGAACTGAGTTCGTTAGCTGGTATGTCCTGGAGAGCTGTGCATGCCCACACATCCACTGTGTGTGTGTTGATGTCCGTGGCATTCCAAGTGCAGTACTGTTGCATATTATTTTCGTTACCTTCCTAATCATTTATCACATTCGCACGTAATGCCGAGTACTCGGTGCCTAAAATCCGTTCAGAAAATTATCGTTTACCGGGACATTTTTTTTTCTACACCTTTTGTCTTATTGACTGAATTTCATCATTAGAAACTCAGTGGCGTTGTTCAGACTTCGTTTCATAACGCGTCTTGGCCGATCGGATCACAAGCAGACGGCCGAAACACATGGCCGTTTACACATGTTTATAATGCATATTCAAGGTTTACACTTGTGATCAGATTTAGTTGCTGCTTCGCGCAGACTTTGTGAACCTTTTGTCGGGGACACATTACCGCTTATACTACAAAAGGTATGTGGTCAAGTACGTCCGAGATCACTTTGGCGAGTGGTTTAAGTGATTGGATCACTGAATGCATCTTTGTGGTCGTTTACATTTATTTTAAGCGCGGTCCACTTGCGATCTGATTGCCCAAGATGCATTGTAAAGCCAGGTTAAGTAGGGCCTGTGACACACTTGCGGTTTGCCACATCGCTGAACTTTTGCATCTTTGTCTTCTGGTGAAACTTCTTATCCTTCACAGCAGGAAATCCTAAACAAACTGGGCTTGGACCCTCTTTAGAAATGTCCCCGTGGAGTCGTATGCCTCACTGCACTTGCAAGTCATCAGCATCTTTCTGTAATTGCAGTGTAATTTTCCTTCCAATCTGTTGTTTAGATAATCACGTGATAACCTCGCGGAGAGATCTCAGTGCAGTTTTGCCTGTTGGTTCTGTGTGTTCCTCTTCCAGCTGTTCTTTTCCCTGCAGTGTGTTCCTGATTTGCACCATTACTGTGGCATATTTGGATCTCCTTGAGAAAGTACGCAATCCTGACGCAGGACTTTCAATCCGCGTTATCGCTGACTTCTTTGACATTTTTTTTTTCTGCTCGCAGCACAGTTTCAAGGTTACTAGTGTTAGTTTTACCAATATTGAGCAAGGCAGTTGGCGAAGGCTTGTGGTTCTCTAATAATAATAAACCCTTAATGATGGAATCCTTGCTCGCCAGCGAGGCCATCCAGACATTGTGCTCAGCACTTGATCCTCTCCGACACTGTGATACCAAGAACTGAGTAGACTTCTCCTCGAAACTATCTTGTTTGAGAAACTGTTACTCCAGTGTTACTTGTCAGTTTGAAGCTGTCAATTTGAAATTAACTTTTTTGTCTATCAGATAACTGCCCTTGATATTGCTCACTTCCATACCTGCCCTTCACGTGAATCGGAAAATTATGTAGAAGTCAAATTGGTTCCACTAAGCATAGAGGACAGACAATAGTTTAAAACCGCCTTTTAATCCTGCAGTACTTCTAAATGTGCCCCTTTTGTTTGTTTTCTTAGTGTTGTTCTTGTTTATTTCCATCTGACTGTATTCAGGTGTGGCCGGCACTGTGGATCACGCTGTTGGGGGTTGGATCCCACTTCTGTTGTGCGTGCGTGCGTGCGTGCGTGCGTGTGTGCATATGTGCATACACATATGGGCATGCATGGAGTTCCGTGTTCTCCCTGTGTCCTGTGGATTTCCTTTGGCCGCTCCAATTTCCTCCCGCGGTCCAAAGACACGCCATTAGGCTCAGTGGTGTCTATAAATTACCCAGAATGCATGACTGTGTTTGCATTGATGTGCCCTGTGATGGACTTGACATCGCATCCAGGAGATATACGTACTTCCAGGAGAATTTTTGTCATCTTTTTTTTCTTGTGGAATTTAAAAATGAGTCATAGAATTCATGGAGGCCTCTAAATAAAAGTTCTTTTAGGATTTTGATCGGGGATTGAGTCTGAGGTGAGGCAGCTTTGCTGCAGTAGAAAGCGCCTTTGTCATGAGACAACCATCATCTGCACATGTGTCACCTCTAACATATATATAAAGCAGCTTGTGTGGCAGAGGGCATAGTGGCCTGGAATTGACACCCGCAAAGGCGTTTTCAGTAGCAGACTATGAAAATCCTTGCTGTATTTATTGCTATTTGTGTGTGGTACACCGATTCAATTTACAAGGGGAAAATGGTGTAATAACACTAGAATATGAGAACTGGTAAATGGCTAGTACAATGTAGACTGATATTGTTCAACATAGCAATTTAGTTTAAACATGGCAGTAAGGTTACAAACTTTCCAGAAATTTTCCATCAATTTCCCATTCCAGGGGAAGTTAAGATGGAGAATTTTGGAAATATTCCAAGTTGGAATTTTTGCATGGGAATAAACAGGAATATGTGAGAATTAATGGGAATATTCCCAGAATTTTGCAACCCTACATGGCAGGATGTGTAAATTTATCTTTTTATATCAGTTGTTTCCTTTCCAGGGTCCTGGTTCGTCCGTCTAGCAAAGCCGCGGAGCAGTGCAGCTCTGGAAACTTCTGCCATGACAACGACAACCGGGAGGACCAAAGGCACTCAGTCACCAACGTGAGGACATTGGAGATGCAGGCCAGCAAGCTGGAGGAACAAGTGCAGGACCTGACTGTAAGAGCACGCCAACATTAAAGCCGTTTTTGCTGTTTATTTCTAAAATTACGGGTAGGATGTTTTGTTTAATGCATTTCCGTCGAGCAGACTTGAAACGATGTTTTGGCAGGAAAAATATAAAAAAGCTTTGGCCGACTGCGACACAGTGCGAAAGAAGACGCAGAAGTTCGTGGAGGATGCCAAGCTGTTTGGTGAGTACGGCACCTTCTCCAGACCTCCTGTGATCTAACCGAGCCAGTGCACGGGCCTCACACTCTCCCACCCCTGTCCCACGAAGGCATCCAGAGCTTCTGCCGGGACCTGGTAGAGGTCGCCGACCTCCTGGAGCAGACAGCAGCGGAGTTCGAGGGCGAGGAGGGGGTGTCGCCGAGGCTGAACGAAATCCAGAGCTGCCTGCAGGGCATCTTCTCCAAACATGGCCTGGAGAAGATGAGTCCGGTGGGGGGTCCATACGACCCCTATGACCATGAGATCGTGTGCCGCGTGCCGGCTGAGGGCGTCCAGCCGGGCATCGTGGCCGTGGTGAGACTGGACGGTTACAAGCTGCATGGCCGCACCATTCGGCACGCCCTGGTGGGCACCGCCTTGCACACGCAGGAGCAGTGATGCGTCCCGTGCTGATTCTCATTGGCTGGCCCGGCCTACAGACTGAAGCTCAAACCTGCCATCGTTCTTACTGGATTTTGTCGCCGTCGATTTTGTTTGTTTGATATTTAACTAATTTAGTATTTAAAATCCACGTGTTTCTTTTGTGTTCCGTATTTCATAACTTTATTTTGCGCGGTTTAATGAACGTTATTTATTTGAAGTGTCTTTTCAATACTTATGAGGAAACCTTAGAACCTTTGAAGGACTTGTGGAGGGTCTGGGTACTGATGCTAATGTAAAACACACCTGCTCGGTTATTAAGCCCCTGGTGGCGGAGGGATATGTTTGTTCGAGGTGCTCTGAGGTGCGGGGAAGGGGTCTCGGTTCGCTGCAGAAGGACTAGAGTGCGTTGACATGGAGGTGTCTATTATGAAGCAGGCTTTCAGAATGTGGTGGAGGGCGAACTGGGGGCAGGATACGTATTTCCAGTTAAGAAGGACACGGGGGGGGGGGGGATATTCAGTGTGTTTATCCTAGTTTCCTAATACATATTTGCTAGCTGAAGGCGCTTCTGTTTTAGGTATTAAATCCACACTATCCATAGAGTGCCTTGAAATGTAGGATTGTTCACTCAGATCGTTCTTGTTTGAATTTCGGACCTTTCTTACCGTCCTTTCAGTATTGAATCCCTATCTGTAATTTTTAGGGTATATTGATCGCAGTGAAGTTTATTATTTAAATTGTGATATTACCAAGCCTGATATTTGCATGTTGTTAGTAACTTTGCCAGTTTTGGAAGTTTTTTTTTTTTATTATTATACGCTAACCAGTTTAATACCCTTCTGGAAAACTCTCAATTCTCACTCTGGGTGATGTTTCAGGTTATATTTCAGTTTGCTATTTTTTTTTTTTTTACCTCTCAAAAGGACAGAATGCGACAGACTTTACTTTGTGCATCACACTCAAAGTGACTGTCCAAACCCCAGGACACTGACTGGTGACAAGTAATTACTTGCTGCACGGTCGGAAACCGGCTGTTTGTTTGTGTTTAAGGGCCCCTGCAGTTATTAACTTCCCGATGGTTGGCTTTGACTCAGTGTATGTAATTTCTGTATCTTTTGCTTTTGCTGATGGAGTTTGACGATTCCCTGCTTGTTTTGGGAGAACAACGGATACAATTTTGGTGCGAGGTTCTGTAAAAATAAAAATCTTACAGCACACTGGTGAAAATAAAAACGTAATGATGCTTTCCTCGTGCCTCGTGTGCGCCTTTGATGTAAAGGGGTAAAACTAATGGGTCCGATGTTACGCTAACACACGTCAGCGACGGACCTCGGGGCACTCTGAGCGGTTCTCTTTAATAAACAGCCAGTTCATGCGGTGTTTTCCCTCTGCTAGAATAAACGTGCTTCATGTCGGCAATGCATCGAAGTTACATGCGCGAGTACTTTGTTACAGCACGACATAAATCGGTTACCGGGTATTTGAGTAACAAATAATACTAAATATAGTTAATCGACTCAAATGTCAGAACTTAACTAGTCCAGGATATACGACCCGTGATCATTAAGGCTCAATTCGTGTTGTTTGTTCCGTACAAACGTTCCAAGGCTTTTTCTAGCAACCAATGCGCGTTGAACCGGGCGCAAAAACACGCCGCGTGCCTACTGACAGATTTATACACATTAATTATGGATGCCCCCAGCGCAAAACTACTCTTGCCAGTAAAATGCACATTATATTTAGATTAATGGATTATAGATTTGATAGTACTTATTTGTGGCCCTGACGTATGTTTAAGCACTTGAGTGCGCTTTAAAAACATTTTATATCAGCCTCACAAAAGTTAGTTACTCAAAATTTGATTTCTCCTGCACTTAGAAATAATAATTTTATGTTTGTATTAGTATATTTCTATATTACCTCCAGTTAGTAATAAATATTTACGTCCTTCATATCCGGAAGTTGTTAGGTAATTATTCGTCGGCATTTGCCAAATATTAAAGGTTAACTCCGTTATTTAAAACCGCCTTTCGGATCATGTTTCATACCACGAGAGGGCAGCAATGACTCAGGTACGTGAATGCAGTTTGACGCAAGCTGCTCCCATTGAAAGCCGTATTTCTAAAATTCTCTCTCTCTCTCTCCACGTGCACACATTTTACACTTTGTCAAAATATGTTAACTTACGATGCATGACGCAGTTAATTGTTTGTCAGTAATTGCTTCTGTGTATGCCCGATACTCAAGGGGTTTCCCGGAATGAACAACGTCGCTTCAGGCCTTCAGCTACTGCTTCCTCTTTTCTGGCAAGTCGTGTACAGCCGTCACAGGCCTCAGCATGGCGATATTTTACACGTCAGTAATTTCACTAGGTAAATTTTGCCAGTGAGTCAAAACGGAAGTTGTGCGTTTTCTCATTTACTGGCGCAATTAGAACTCAACCTCTGTCTTTTTTTTTTACACAATGCTGACATATAAAATAAGTATCTTTCTCTCGGGTTTGAAATTCCTTCGATTTCCCAGTTTACTGGGTGTTTGTTGTCTTATTCGTGTATATCACTGACTCCTGTACACCACTGAAAGCACCTACAATGGGCATGTGAGAGTGAGAACTGGACCATGAAGCAATGGAAGAAGGGGGCCTGGTCTGATGAGTCACGTTTTCTGTCACATCATGTGGACGGCGGGGTACGAGTCTTTTACCTGGGGAAGAGGTGGCACCAGGATGCACTATAGGGAGAAGGAGAGCCAGTGACGGCAGTGTGATGCTCTGAATGATGTTCTGCTGGGAGATCATGGGTCCTGTCATTGATGTGGATGTTCCTTTGATGCACATCACCTACCTAACATTGTTACACCCCTTCATGGCAGCAGTATTCTCCAAAGGCAGGGGCCTCTCTCCGCAGGATAATGTGCCCTGCCATACTGCAGAAACCATTCAGGAATGGTCTGAGGGTCATGTGGTGCTGTATTCTGGTGAAGTATTCTGGTATTGGCCTGGACTTCCCCACCATGTCTGAGACTGTGAAAGCAGAAGAGCCTCTAGCAGAAGATCTTCAGGGCATTTTCTCAACGCACACGATAATCAAACATAAAATTTCAAGCAGCGTGTTGTTATGCTTGAGCAGAAACAAGCACTCTTGTTGGTTTAGTATGATCCATCCATCAATCCATCCTTCAATCCATCCTTCAGTGCACCTTCATAATTCATTCATAGAACATTCATAAACAGCATATAAGTATACTTTGACCTCCTAACATCCCTTAACAGCTGTAATATACATTAATAACAAACATTATATATTAATAACAAACATTATGATTGTATAATCAGGTAATGTTTGTTATTAATGTATATTAAAGCTGTAAAGGGATGTTATGATGTTGAGGTATACATACACAATGATTATGAATTTTTATGAACACTTAATAAATGCATTATGAGGGTGTAATAAATGTTTCATGAATGGATTATTAAAGCATTATGAAGGTGCAGTTAATGTAAAGCGTTACCCATTATTTTTCATATTCAGGTGCTGGGTCCCCTGCATCTGACAGGACATTTATGCATAAATGGTGGTCATGTGTCTGTTCCATGTACCCTTGACGCGTGGCTGGCAGATCATGCCTGTTTACACGCCACATAGAGCACTGTGGTGTGAGGGGGCCCTATGCAAATTAGCCCTGCCTCCCTGGCCCTGGAGCACGAGCTAGTTTCTGTCTGATTTCAATAAACACAGTGGTGTTTTAGTAACCAGTGCAGTGCATGTATCAGGTGCTGTGTTACCATGGCCTGATGGTTTGGTTTTTTTCGTTTTCTTTTCACTCTGACCGAGTCTGTGGTCGATGTTACCAGTAAATGTAAAATCCGCATTTCATATTTTGCAAATGAGTAAACGTTGCTTAGATTTGAAATGGAAAAGAAACATGAATTAATTCCATTTTTTTTTTTGCACAATTAATTACTTTAAGTGCATTAAAAGTACATGTCACATTCTGTCATCATCGATTAATTCATTTATAGATGGCCTAGATGGCTGAGAAATAATAATAATTATTATTATTCTGAATATCAGCCCTGAACAGGGCTAATAATAAGAGAGTTTCGCATGAAAACCCAGGGGAGCTTTAGACAACAGTATCGTCTTTCTACACAAAAACATGGTTAAGTGGAGTGAACACCACACCACCACAAATGATTCAGCTCAAGAGCTGTGTGGTAATTAGCACAAGGAGTTGAATCAGGTGTGTTAAATGAGGGGAAACCCAAAAATGTGCAGGGCTCCGGCCCCCCAGGACTGGAGTTTGACACCCGTGGTCTAAAAGGTCTGATCATATCCAGAAATATGTGCTGTCAGCAGGATCATGTCTGTCACATAAAGAGATTAATAAAGTATGCATACATAAATGTTTAAGGCTATGTATCTGGGTTGGAAATATATATCTCACACACACACACATACAGTATATATGCGGTGTGTTTTTCTATATGACTGAGATGAATAAAGGCGAGGGGGATTTATTTTGCAGTGTTACCATAAATAAGCCGCAGGCATGGTCTCCAAAAATTCACCGATATCTTGCTGGAGGACCAGATGAGCACAGCTTCAGTTCCCAAGCCTCTCCTCAGGGGCACCTCAGCCACTCCGTGTCTTTGCTAAATTTCTCCGCCAGCCTGATTCATTTAGCTTAGTTCGTCCGATAATGCAATACCTGCTGATTGGCCAGGCAAGATGCGCCAATGGTCAAGTCAACGATCGCGTGTGTGAACTGGGTGGCCGCCGTAAACACTGCGGGAAGGTTAGGGTACGGTCAGCTAACATTGATTTGCACCTTCATTATCTTTGACTGCCCAAGACTCTTCCACAGTAGCGTCTATCGAATTATATGCATGCTTAAAAGCTGTAGCAAGTTTAAGCATAGATTTGTCTAGCAGAACCACAGTTTCCAGACTAATGTGCGCCATTAGTAACGTGACCCTCACTTGTCTTCCCGTCTACGGTGACTTTATGGAGGTAAATGTGGCTGGATACAAAGGGAATCGCTGACCCGTCTATAGGCTCTTCATTTCTCCGCTCTTCCATATTTCCCACTTTTTCCCAGGACCTTCCTCCTTCTCTCCCTCTATCTCATTCCCGCCACCCCCCTGGATCTCCACTCCTGTGTGCAGTTGACGTGTCAGGACAGGTGCGTGGGCGTGGGCGTGCGTGGGCACCGCACGAAGGTGCAGGTGTAGCGCGAGATTTATCGATTTTAATCACATTGTGTTGAGCAATAATTGGCAGCCTGGAGACACACAGGAGACCCTGATGACTGATGAACGACGAGAGATGTGATGGAAGCAAACGGCGAGACCCCAGAATAGTTTTTGGAACTCGGTTCACTTTCACAGTCAAATGACATTTTTCGCCTCTGCATTTCATCATTTTTTCTGACACCTTGTCCAATGTGATCCATCATAAAAATGTACAAATAGACTCGAAACACTATTTTTTTCACTGTTGGGCCCTTGAGCAAGACCCTTAACCCCCCTGAAAAATGCAGGTATGAATGGCCAGACCCTGTGCTCAGGGCCCAAGCTACGTCCTCATCTGTTTGTGTGTGTTAAAGGAGAGCAAGATGGGGCTCGATTCAATTGCATTCAATTTATTTTGTATAGCACCTTTCTCAACAGGGTCGCCTCAGGGCACTTTACATGGGGAAAAGTAGGAGAAAGAAAGAAAGACAGACAGACAGAAAGAAAAAGAGAAAGAATATGGAGGAAAGGAACCAAAAACTCCCAAGTAGGAAGGAAAAAATCCTCTGGGGGGGGAGGGCTACTTGCAAAAAGCTAGGATTAAACTAAACAATTCCAATACACCTTTACTCACTTGTTCGCATGGCAAATAAAGTGTCGTTTTATTTCCACCTGTATTGCACTATATAGTAAATATACGAACGTATGAGTCACTACCTTTACATGTGCATCGCTGATGTGAGATGGCGAGTGGGTGATGCACAGCTTAAAAGAGAACGCTCTGGATAACCTTCACGGGGCCTGTAAGGGCTTGCTCAGGCGTTTGGCAGTTAAATAAACTCTGCTCTGTCTGAACAGTTTGTACTTGAGAACCTTCCATGTTTTGCCTAAAACTGAAAGTCAAATCTGATCATGTAAATTAGTGGTAAATCCTTGAACCCACTGTTATGTATTTTTTGAAAGCCCTTCTGTTTCCTTTTTGGCTATAAAATGTACATTCTGCTTATGCTTTTATCAACTGCCATTATAATTAGGTATAAGGCATTTCCAGTTAGGAGTGGTCATTGGCCTAGTGTGTATTGCTATGGTTAGTGGTGGCTGTGATGGTTATCGTCTATAAATATTGTACCTCATCACTCGGTTGAGTACCCTGTCCGTGCAGGAAATCATGGGAGAGTAGTCACAGAAGTTTCAGGATTTATCTAGAAACAATGGGTGTGGTGTTTCAGGATATACTTAAGTACTTAAATCTTCCACGAAAGCGGGTTTTACGCCAAGGCCATGTCACAACTCGAAGATAAGCAATTAAGCTTTATGATTTAAAAAAAAAAAACAGCCTCTTTTCATCCCTGCGTATTCATAAAACGGGCAACGTCACCTACTGACCAGAGGATTTCCTTTCTGTGAATTCCCCGATAGTGATGTTGGATTTATTACGTTAGATTGCACAGCATCGGGCCAAGGCACAGACATTTGTTACCGAAATGCTCTGCGGGGACCGGCAGCAGTGCGAAGCTGCGTTTCTTTGGTGCCGTTAACGGCCGGTTAGCAGTGAGCATGGGCGTGAAGCGCTGGTGGACGGGCAGCTCGGCGTGATTTATGGTTGCGAGTTGGTGAACATTAAAACTGACGCAATAACTGCGGTACAGTGGCATTTGGGCGTGGTATGATTCTGACTCCACGTTGGGTAAATTATGCTATTACCTATATATTAATTGCAAACTAAGTCTGTTACATACTGATCCCATGTTCATTGATCATTAATGAATTGTGACGCATGTTTTATCTCAGGCAGTTACTGTATTTGTTATTATATCTGTTAATTCTGTAAACCTTTGTGAACTATAGAAGGAACAAGCAATGAAGTGAAATACTGATCTCATGTTTGTTCATCATTAATCAATTGTGGCGCTTCTTTAATCTGAAGTAGCGACTATGTTTTTTCATGATTTGTACTTCAGTCGTAAGTGAGCTATTACTAAGTATTTGTGCCCCATCAAGTAGTTACCAATGTAATAAGTAATGCAATTAGTAGAATACAACGACCAGGGAGTCAAAACAGGTAATAGAAATGTCACTGTTTGTAAACATAGCCTAACACGTGTCCCATACGCTAATGGAAACACGAGCAATATGGATAAGTATCTCAAGCGTAGTCATGCTACCGTACCGTACCGTGGGGTACCTGTACCGTTGCACCCCTAGTAAAGATGCAAAGCAACAAAAGGAATGTTGTAATCTACATATATAAGCATTTTATGGAAAAGACTTTATACGGATGTAACCCCCCTGTAATCATCAACACTTCGATAAGTTACTGTAATTTAATATAATATCAATATTATTAAAATGGAACATTTTTTCTCAGTAAGTGTACTGTATGACCATTATATTTATTTTGTCATTTATTTACATGACACTGTCACATGTAACCAGATACTCCCCAAAACTGTGTACAGGTGCCGAAATTATGTCGTCGTACAGACAGTGACATCACTCAGGCGAGATGAACGGCATGACCTCTGACCTCACTTCCCCCCTCCCTGCCCGCCTCAGTCACTCTCCGTGAGGTTACATGTGTGGTGGACAAGTTGAGATCTTCCTCCTCGACCCCCTCAGTCCCTCATACTCCCCAGTACGTGGAGCCACCAGTTTGGCTCCATGCTGGTTAACGTGCATGGCGAGTGGAAAGGTTCGCGTTTCCGTGCCCTGTCGCACCGCGTTCCCCTCAACCTCAGCCCCTCACATTCCGGGATACGTGTGTTAAAGTGAAATTGCGAGGCACCCTTAGGCACCGTGTTCATGACGGATAATCGGCCTGGTGTCGGTTGTTAGTGTAGGAGAAACCTGCATCGGTTCGACAACCCGGACACCTGGATGGAAACAGCGCGGGGGGGGGGGGGGGGGGGGGGGGGGGGGGGGGGGGGGGGGGGGGGGGGGGGGGGGGGGGGGGGGGGGGG
>JABFEA020000052.1:5527999-5544960 GCA_019775915.2 Cyphomyrus plagiostoma
ACAGCCATTTCAAATTTTAAAATGTATCAAATCATTCACAATTATTTATATTGATTCATTGTGTCCCCTATATTCCATTATTATTATTGAGCATACTTTTGTTGTTTTTACTGTAAGACTACTGTACTTTAGCTTTTCAAAAAAGCATTGTAAGAAGGCACAAATATATGACAGAATTCATTATTTACAGTTATAGTTTAACTATAAAAATATTACTGAAGATGATGTTCAAAAAGTGTATTGATATTCAGGTACATTTCTTTCCAGTTTATCACTTATCTCCAGTTTGCAGTCTGCTCAGGTACCTCGAAATGACTCGTCACTTTATAGTACTGATAAAATTTACAACAAACTAAGAATAACAAGCTGAACAAATGTCTAAATAGCTATTAAAGTAAACTTACTTTTAATAGAAATAACAGGACTTGGTCATCAAAGAAATGTACGGAGAGGCTGAGTCATTAACATGGTCTTTTGTGGCATAATACATTTTTTTTTTTTGCATTTTTATTTTTTTATATGCTATACAGTTTCACACCTTGAAATGCAGCTCAAAGACTGACCATCTAAAGAGATACTTTACCCTACAGTTACAGTACAACATGTCACACACTTAATGTTACTTTGAAACAAAGATGCTTTCAAAAATTTGCGATTAGTGGAAATGTGTGGAACTGGCAGACAAATGGGGGAGACGTGCAGCAACACGCGTATATGAGGATCAAAACACACCGTTACACTGGGAGCGGGGTAAAACCGCACTGCTGGTGAAATTAGCTCTGGGTAAAACATACGTGGCTATATTTTTAATTAGAAAAGTAAAATGCCAGGAGAATGATCACTGATCACATGAGCGGAGATGGACACGTTGCCTGCAACTGGGAGGCGCGGCAAAGCGTGCTTCTGCAGCCACTCCGCGTGCGCATTTCACAATTGTTCAGATTAGTCTGCGTTCATCTTTTTCAGCATTTGCCGTATAATCAGCGTTGAAGCTTTTAATGAAATGATGATGAAAACTTCTCATTGCGTAGCACACGCTTTTGTTCGAAATGCCGAGCCGAGACCTGCATTATCGTCGCAATAACCCACTTTATGTTATCCATTTTTTCCTGAGCTTTTAATTGTTAAAATGCAAAACCCACGTTAGTTAAAAAAAAAAAACTCATAATATTTTGCACATAACTTAGATCTGACGGTTATCAAAAATATGCTAGTTACCCGTAGCTGAAATCAAATTAAATATGAAATGAAATTAAGAGGAACTAAAACAATTCGTAAAACACAATGACAACAGAGTCATTTAGGTGTTACACGGACAGCAGGTTCTTTCCCATGAATTTCAGATCGCTCTCTTCCCCGCGACTCTGTTTCTGCATCCCAGAATTCCCTTCTCGCCGGCTGCCGTTTTTGGTAATCCTTTCTGGGTCCTTTCTGGAGGTCGTCAGTACTGTACCGGGTGCGTTAATAGACACTGCTTTTGCGGTCCCGAACCAGTGTCCTTCGCGTCGATGAGTAGAAGCGGTATCTTCATGTGAAATTCAATTATGTCTCTCACCCTGGGGAAGTTCTGCAGGAGAAATTCATTAATAGTTTTCGTTTTCAGCCAGTAATCATATCCATAGGTAGGGCAATGTAAATTAAACATTTAGAAAGTCAAACTACTGATTTAATAGTGAACTACTTAAATAAAAGTACAAAACTACAGTACGGTTTTGGCTTTAATGGCTAGGTAACATGAACTTAACACTCCCCCTTGTGTCTATTTTTGAGGATTGCAGATGCAGGTTTTCTAAGTAAGTAATCTTTATCCAGCGTTGCAGTGTGTCTGGGTTTCAGAGCAGGAATGTCACACCTTTTAGGGGCTGTGGTAGTTAATTTTGCCAGGTGGTGTCCCAACGATAAAAAAAACCCCAGTAATTCTGCCTATTAGCTACCCCCCTGCTTACCTCGCGGTTCTTCAGCCCAGTACCGAGCAGGAAGACGTCCTTCTCGCTGCTGTACCGGATCTGGATGTTGTACACTTTGTCCTGATAAAGCACCATGAGGGTGTATGGCTGGGTGGATGATCTTTTTGAGCTGTCCCGTACGAGAAACGTACCGTCCTGAAGAACAGACGTCAACGCAGGATGACTGTCAAGACCACACATATCTCTAATCCCAACATGACGACCTTAACCCCTACCTAGCCCTAACCTTAACCATAAGTAACCAAACAAAAATAAGAAACCTTTAGGCATTTCTACTTTTATGATTGCATTCACAGATCTTTGTGGGAAATGGTCCACACAAGATCAAAATAACAGGTTTTGGTCCCCGCAATGTAATATAAACCTAATTCTCACGCAGACGCACAAACGCACAGACACACACACACCTGACCAGGTATATAAAAAGTCAATAATAATAATAATCTTATGCATTAATACTTAAATTATGATTGTAGTTTAAATTGCTTAGATGAAGAAAAAAGGTTTGTGTATAAGCAACATTTTATTCATTTAATTGTCCAACAGGCTTTAACCACATTTGTCACATAATGCAGCCATGAACAAGAAAAAAAACAAGATCGTGGACAAGTTTTTGGGAAGGAAAATTTCAGAAAACATACTAAACTCTAAACCAAAAGGGTTAGCGCAGTGTGGTTGGTGTTATTGTACAAAGCCAATTAGCAGTGTATGTTTACCAATGGTGTTCCCTGGTATTATAACCTTATGAACTGGGCAGTGGCAGAGAAAAATGTTGGGAAATGCCCCCACTACTAATTCATTTAAATGCATGGCTAAGGATTATTTCCTGTCATTAGCGCTTTGAACGGGGAACTCACCCGGTTTATCCTCCGCAAGAAGCCCTCAGCTTGCGCTCTGGTCACATGGGCCACGTACCACTGGGGGTCCAGGTCCTGCGGGGACATGAGAGGCGCGTCTCTCACGGGAAAGCAGTGACTCCCTGTAAATGCTGCTGCCTCGAACTGCGGAATTTGTTTATACACTCATTTTTGTTTATATATCCACACACCGACACCTGAATCATTACTACAGATCCTGGTCTTGTGTTATTTATTATTTAATTATACAGCAATTTCTCATTCAACGTCCGAATTGCGTTCCAACCATCAGGGCGTTACGCGAAACGCACTGCAGTCAGGGTGTGACCGTGATTGTGCTTGCGACTTTACGTCAGGCTCACATACTCGATTTCTTTCATCCTTCACGAAGAGGACTCTTAAACGCTTTGTATATCAAGATTTCGCTCACTCCGTGGTACATTGTTGTCAAGCGTACAAAACACAGCCATAAATGTGCTCATTGTTCAGAAAAACATTTTTATTTTCCATTGAATTTGCAGATGTTCGCCAGCTGAGGTAATCGCTAATCGAAAAGTGGTTGTAGTTGATCGTTTCCAATACCGTTCTTTGATATGTGCCTTTGTTGTTGCTTACTCGTGCTATTATTAATGGTGAGCCAAACCCAATGTAAAAGCGCATAAAAAATAACCCAAAGAACCACAAGAGGAAAGTGTACGTGCGGACCTGCTCGTCATCTGGGCCAATGTCGGAAACCTGCGCCTGGGGAATCGGCAGGCGATCGGCTTTCGGCCTCTGGGAACCCATGGCTTGCATTACAAAAAAAAAAAAAAATGATACAGAAAAAGAACGCATTACTCAGCAGCAACAGTCAGAGCTCGGGCCACACACAGGGAGGAAGTGCCTGCAGAGAGCTCACCCGTTTGCAGTCGAGAGGGAAGGGACCCACCTGGGTGGATAGGGGGGGGCAAACTGCAGAGGCAAGACAGCAGTAGTCAGAAGAGAGCAAGTCAGGGGTGCATGTCCGCATGCATGTCCGCATGCGGGGCCTTACCTTTCAGAATACGAGGGCCCCGGCCGAGGCGAGGGGCCACGTGTAGGTAAGGGGAACGTGTTGGAGTTATAAGGGGGCCCCCCTCCCAGTTTTGGCATATGTCCTGCAGGGGAAATGGGAGGCAGACACCACGCCAATCATTATCTTTCATTCGGCCAAAGGCAATGAGCTTTGAGATAATATAGGAAAGTATTTTTTTTGGGGGGGGCGCAGACATTCAGATCGAGAGCTTACCATCGTCTTGGAGCTGTGAGCAGGGGGGTGAAATGAAAAGGAGAGATCTTAACTATGGCAGGACAGCAACATTACAAACATTTCCCCACTGTGGGATCAATAAAGTACTATCTTATCTTACTTTTTCACATTGTTTTTTTTTTTTTGCATTTTACTTGTTTAGCTGCAACTTTTATCTGGAGGAATGTACAACTGGGACTGACAGTCCCAGGAACAATTGGGGTTGAAATGCTTCCTTGAGGTAAACTCATTAACATTGACCGTGGGATTTGAACCTGTGACCTTCCGACCGTTATCACCTAGCCCGAGTAGTAACCCTTTAAGCCAAACACCCGCCCCCACAGCTAAAAATGTGAAGCTTAATAACTTACAGCAGGGGGCAGAGTTGCCGGCTGTCTGCCGACAGAAGAGCTGGATCTGTTGACCCCAGGCCCTGGCAGTGGTGGCTTAGCGAGTCGAGGCAAGTCTGCCGGCTTGTCGGCGATGACGCTTCTGTAGATAAAAACGTGACAACACCCGGCTCAGATGAGGCGGTGGGGGGTCACTGTCGCGCAGTTTGGCGTGTAAGTACGTCTGGCCTGGCATCACGCACAAAAGCAGCGGCAGATGTCAGTCCTACAGTTAGATCGAGCTTCTGTTATGACCGGGCAAATCTTAAGAGTTACGATAAGTGATGGTGCGAGGCGCTGCACGCCGGCGATCGAGGCTCCGTACCTTCTCGGCTGAGCGGCGAACTGTAAGGGGCAAAAGAGGTCAGATGTGTTAACAACAATATTTCTCACGAATGTTTCTCACGGATGTTCAATCGATGATAAATTCATAGCACTAATGGCGAGTTCATTCATATAAAGAATGAAACAGATATATATGACGACCTAGGCCACGTTTGACAAGGATTTTGTTCCATAACATATACTGAAACACTTGTTTTAATCTAATCTATCACAACCACTGCTGGTTTAGTAATTACCTTGGCTAGCAATCCGCAAATACGACGGTAATAAAAAAATAATTTCCCCACCGATTCGCACATTCATGACCGCGTTTCATCCACCTAACATCAATGCATGCCGAAGCGAGAGAGATATTTATTGCCGCAGAATGCGCACAACGTTGTTGAAAATGCCCACTTCCTGAAGGGTAAGTACTGTAAATCGAGCCTTTCACAGCTAACCCTCTTATAATACACTCAGCCATTGCAACAGGAAATAATTTATATTAAGTAGCCTTTAAATAAATTAGTGTGATCTTGTCATAATCTTATATGAAAATGTATACGACGGTCTTCAATAAGTCTGCTGCTTTTTTTCTCTTGCTAAAATATTTTGTCATGCATCCGTGCTCCTCACTTATACGAGTTTCAATGCCCCCCGCCCCGCCCCGATCGTGCACATTGCCAAAAGCTGATCATTCAGAACCATACATCGTTCTGCCATTTTTTTTTTTTTTTGTTATACAAGATTTCGTGTTTGAGCGTCTGGCTGGATTCTGCATCTACTCGCTTTCCTCCTCGGCTCTTTCACTGCCCGTTTTCGCTCTGATTTGAGTTTGTTTGTCGCCTTATCTTTCAAGTCACGATGCCTAAAATAGGGCCACCTACAATAAGCAGAACACACCTTTTCCGAGTCAGTTGTGCAGAACCGAAACAGACAAACCCGTTATTTGGTTTGTTTAATAAAGCACTTTACACTTAATAAACAATATCACCAGTACAACCACAAGAAATACTACCACTAATAATAATGATGATAATAGTTAATTATCACATTACAAAGGGCTTTACAGTAACCCAAAGATTCTATAACATGAAACATCCACAAATTGTTTGACTTTTTCTTCCCTGGCAGAAGATCAAGTTCCAAAGAAATCCCAGAAAGTTCTGGACAGGTGGTGACCCTATACAGGCCTACCATCGCTGCATAAGACCCACTACGTGTAACATGAAGAGCAAGTTACTCGCTTTTATTTACTTTAATTACAAACTGCTTTGTCTGCCAATTTTAAAGTAATGACTTGACATCTTTTCTATCCATCCATCTTCCACATGGTTTATCCTGTACAGAATTCTGGTGACGATTTAAGATACGCATCTAATAAGCTAATTATAGTTTTGAGGCATGAGGCCAATGTACTGAGCAATAAAACGACAACACAGGGCACATGAAAATGTTTCAGGAAATAAAGCGGAAATTTTTATTTCCATTGCAGCACAAAAGAAATATTCATGGTGAACATTAATTGCTCCATATGTCTACATACGGCAACAAGTTATCTGTTTTATTCATAACGTACACGGTGTTAACCTGACCAGCGTGAACGATTAGAAGATATATGGACCTTAATGCATATAAGAAACCAAGCTGAGTGGAAAAGAAGGTTAGATACTGATCAGATAAATTAAGAAGAACTCTTACCGTGTCAGGCATAGGCGGCTTTCTTCCTACGGAGACAAAGACGGGAAATGTCTTACTGCCCACAAAGCTTCTAAATATTTGCGCGTCACGAATTAATGTTGCCGATTTTATCAACAACGTGCGGAAGAACTGAATATCACAGCGCGACAACTCTGAAAGCCGTTTTAGTACTGTTTTAAAATACCTTCATTAAAGTCACTGGGAATTAAAGACTGGCCATCACAATGTAAACAATTTATACTGAATAATTAGCGTTCTGTGTTTTCTGAAGAAAAAAGTAGTGGATCGTAGCAAACGTCTAGTTTCTGCTCGATTAGCCTGTTTTGGGACCTGAAAAGGATTGTATATATTTATACAGTTGTTCAGAAATATATTCAGATTGGGTAACTTGATCAAATGCCTTTAATGCTTTTTTGAATTTCAGATGCATGGTTCATGTTTATTAGCCGAAGAATACTCGTTTAAACCTGCTGGATTCGCACAAACGTGTAGCAGCATTTATAGAGCATCCATTGCATTAGGCCTGGCGGACTGTCGCTGGGTGAGGAAAGGTCAGAATACAAGGCTGAGGAATCATTTCGCTTCAGCCAAAGGCAGCTTGCCTATTGATTTGCCATTCTCTTTTCCGTTGTTGTGCCAAAAAGTGACTGTCTGACTGTCAGACAGAAATAGCCATTCAGTAAAGAGATATTGGGTGTAATCACTTTTTGGCAATGGGTGAACTTCATTATCCTGGTGCTATAGAGGTGTTTAAATTGGTGAAAATGGTTGAGATGTTTACTGGTCATGTAAATACAACCCAGAAGAGTGTAAAGAAATTAAAATCGCCATTAGCTCTGGGATACATGTACTGTATATTTTTTGCACTTTAAGACTATTTGATATCGAAATTACCCGCCTTAGTCGCACAGAAACTGCGATGCGTCCTGAACAGGCTGTGCGCGCTCCCGCAGATCGTAATCAGTTTCTGGCAGACCGTCACTTTTTGGCACAACACCTTCGTGCAAATAGATCAAAACTCTACCCTATGTGTGGTACTTCCGGCTTGTAGCAATGTGACAAAGTTATTCGCCTCGTTTTGAAATCGCAGAGATGTTAAGAGAAATCGGATTACAGCGAAGGTCATGGCTGAGTAGGGGCCAGCAGAAGTACCTGTATGTTCAAAGTAAGTAACAATTTGTCTGTAGTGACAACCATGACTGATAATGAGAAACCATAACCACAGGGTTATCTGTGTTATCTGAACTGAATTTAAACCACAAAAAATGCAAAATGATTGTTGGTAATAACTATTACATTATTTTAACTTCATGTCAACACTTTGAGATTTTATTCTAATGAATAGTGCTTCATAAATGAAATTCATTATTATTCATAATAATAGTAATAATTATAATAATAATAACACTTGCCCCTGTAATTAAATAAATTGTTTGACTGATTTTATGAGACTGAAAGGTGACTATGGGCACATGCTTACCTGGAAAGTGTTCGTCCCTGTCTGGGAACCCTGGGAGAGTGGGGAGACCTCGGTCTGAAGAACCAGGCTTCTTACTGCGGTCCACGTGGGGGGCGGGCAGGCCAGGAGCTTTGGGAGGGAAGGAGGGACCGGTGTGAAACAGAGGCGTACACAAGACCGTCCATCCATCTGTCGCACCCGCTGGATCTACACAGGGACATGGGGTCCAGACCCTATCCCAGAAGCTACAGACGCAAGGCGGGGAATAACCCAGGATGGGGTGTTTAAAAATAGAAATGCAGCTTCTTACATTTAGCAGGAGGCCTGACTGCTCTCTGTGAGGACAGCTCGCTCTTGGGAAGGTGGGGGGGCACCTGTCATGAAGAAAAGAAAAAAAAAGGTACAAAACAAATGCTGACCTTTGACCCCAGGATGCAGACAGGAAGTGACACGGGCAAGAAAAAGAGGGCAGCCGAAAAACCGCAGTGGAAAAAGGAAAGGGCGAGGGCAAGGCCACGTACGCGGGCGGTGGACGGTGGGGGCAGGCTGGCACATGGGCGCTCCGGGGGGGCCGGGGGCTGGCTCTGCAATGGCCTCGCCGATGTGTGCCGATTCCGGTTGTTATCTGGCAAGAAATCCACGCGCGCGCATGAGCATGCACACACACACGCGCGCGCAGTTTAGGTCACCGCCGAAAAGCTGCAGGTCACAGGGGTGCGACTGAGACCTGCAAGCTGCGCGGTCTGAGCTGTAACCACAGAGACTGCAGGGAAATGCCACCTACAGAGTCTCTCCCCCCATCTCCTGCATGCAAACCCATCGTCACTCTAACATAATCTCATCCCTTCACAAAGACCCGGAGACTTTAATAATCGTTAAACTTTCAGCCTTATGCTCCAGCGGTTGACCCTGACTCTGGGTTATGTTTTCGAGACCCCGGCATCTCCGAGCAAGACGCACGAGCTCATCTACTGCCGGTTGTTTAGAAATGGGTAATAAATACTGATAAATGTGGGAAAATGGACTAGCTATATGTCACCTATGTAGTCACTGTCCCCGATGGGTTTGGAGGGGCAGATCTGCAGAGGAGCATCTTCATTCTGGGCAGAGGGCGGTGGCTCATATTCGTTGTCGCTCTCGGCGCCCCCCCTACCATGATCGTCGTCGTCTGGGGACTCGTAATCACCCACGTCGTCGCCTCCATCGGGGCTCTCATAGTCGTCACTCTGATCCTCGGGGAAGGGGCGGGGGGAGAAAAGTGATGACAAGTTCGGACCGAGGGCGACATTTGGAAAGGAGGCAGGACAGTGGAGGGTGAGGGTGACATCGGGGCTGTGGCGGGGCGGGGGGGGGGGGCGGTCAATGAACAGCACTGTCAGGCTGACTTACGAACTCTTCGGAGTCCCAGCCTTGATTTTCCTGTTCGAACTCTGCAAGAAAAAGGCAGCATTTACCCAGTCAGCAGATAAACAGCAACGAAGAATCAGGACGCGCCTGCCCTGGCAGCCAGCGATCTGGGCTGTGACTGTTACCTTGTTCGTGGTACTTCTGTTGCGCTGGCCTGCGAGGGAAGGAAAGGAAAAAAAAACCACAGCGTTTATGCCTGCCCAGGCGACAGCGCCTCGCATGACATGGGGTTCGAGGCGAGCTCACTTCTTGCCGAAGAATCCTCTCTTCTCTTCCTTCTTGTTGATTTCGCGGCAGATCTTGGTGACTAACCTGCAGGGGGCGACGGGGAGATGCTGAGCGTGCCCTTCGCTCGGAGCGGCACACGCGGCTTTTGTCGGGGCATTTGGTTGGGAGTTAAGATCGTGTTCGGTGGGGGGGCTCCGTGACGGCAGGATGTGGTAGGTGCGACCGCGACACTGTTTATGCATTCTTTCTCTGCCTCCATTCTAAAATTAGCCCAAGCCAGTAAGACTCTGAAACACTTGAATATCTCTTCATTTTTGACTGCCTTTGAATCAAAGTAATTCCGTCACCTTACAGTTCTCTCGTGATGCCAATTTTCCATTAAGTTCAGTCAGCAGTTCAGGCTCCTTTGCTAGGCTGCGACGCAAACCCAGCCCACTCACACACCTCGCACACCATCTGAATATCTCTCTGATGCTAGACGCCTCGCACCATCTGTATCCCAGCATTTAGCTACAGCTCCACTATTAACTACTCATTAACTACTAATTTAAAATCCCCCCGAGTGTTAATCCCTGAGGTGGTTTGTCGTGTGGTGGGTGTATCAGTGCATGCTCCTTACGCACTGCATCAGTGCAATGATCCTTACGCACTGTATCAGTGCATGCTCCTTACGCACTGCATCAGTGCAATGATCCTTACGCACTGTATCAGTACAATGATCTTTACCGCGCTACCTCTATGCTGAGTGTATGGACCAATATCGTTTTATTTAATGCGGGACAGACGGTGTTATATAATGCTTTAATAAGTTTACTGCAACAAATGCACTGGCCTCCTGTCATTAAAATGCCTGTAAATTTTATTTAAAAAAAAAAACAAAGCAGTTCCACCCACTCGTTCTCTCTCCCTCGCCCTCTCGCACGTACACCTTTCCGCCTAGAATCGCAGTCGGACATCCAAGGCCGGCCCGCCCTATAGGAGAGATCGGCAGTCGCCTATTTGAGTGTGGGGTATCAAAGGAGCGAGCTGAATAAATAGAAATCGGCAGAGACACCTTTGGTTGCGCTCCGTGACATTAGTTATTCACACCGGTTTTAACATTTCGCTGCTTTTCTTGTGAAACGGACGCGAGCCCGAGAGCTGGGACACCCAGAGGCAGCCCTGCAGAGATCCCCACATGATAGGCATGGTGTCACTCACTAAAAGGTCGAGAACCTACTGCCTATTGGTGCTGTGTTTTGTGTTTCCTTTCTTTTCTGTCTTCTCCCCTCCTTGTAAAGCAACCTTGGGCTTGTGAATGCCGCAATATGATGATGATGATAATGATGATCATTATCATTATCATTATCATTATTATTATTATTATTATTATTAATGATGATAATAATAATCTCTCGCCTCTGTCAATACTTACGGCGCGTGAAGTTTGGGGAATTTCTGCAGGTCATTGTCAGACATGTTCTAGAAGGGAAAAACATCAGAAGGTCACACGCCGCTCACTCTGGGCCCTGTTTCCTGCTCAGTCTTTGCACCGTTGACCCAGGACACCGGCCTGCAGTTTCATCATTCAGCACCCAGTCCGGTGCTTGGCGACCCCGAACCTCAGCGCCCTGCAGACGGACGGCCCATTTTTTTTTTTGCTCCTTCCCAGCTCCCAGAGCAAAGGTGTGCACTGTCTGAGAGGTAGCCGGGAGGGAGCAGAAAGGTGCACTGTCTGAGAGGGAGCAGAAAGGTGCACTGTCTGAGAGGGAGCCGGGAGGGAGCAGAAAGGTGCACTGTCTGAGAGGGAGCAGAAAGGTGCACTGTCTGAGAGGGAGCAGAAAGGTGCACTGTCTGAGAGGGAGCAGAAAGGTGCACGTGTCTGCAGGTCCCTGAGGACCGGAATAGGAAATGCTGCTCTTGCACTCTAGTGAGGCTCGACTGTGAGAAGGAGATGGTGAAGAGGCCAGAAGCTTTGGTGAGGTTCCTTAGATGTCCTGCTGAGGTTCTTCTGTCTTACCTAAAAGGCCTCTAATTCAACTCTCTTTGACCCATCAGTGCTCCACTAGCAAATTACGCACCATATTTACAACCATATTGCAACCTCAGCTGTATCACCACAGTTTCATTTTACATACAATCAGGATATATTCTATTCTATTTTATTCTATTCTATTGCATTGTTTTTATTTTTAATTATTAATTTGTTTGTGTCTTTCTTTGTGGTGGGTGGGGTTTTTGCATCCCCCACCCCTCAATGGATCAGTAAAGTTCTGTCTCCTCTTATCTGCCAAGTTCCATACTGATTTTGACAGAATCACTATGCAGACACGCAGGGCGTCATGCAGATTAAGCGTAACTACACGATGGCACCGGGTGGAGACGAGACCCGGGCGAATGGGCATCCGGGCCCCTGGGGCACTTACCAGGAACCGTGGTCCGTTCATGCTGTACTTCAAGACGACTTTGTCGCAGCCGGTCAGGTTCGCCTGAGAAGACAGAGAGCTAAACACCGCACGACATCTCACGCAGCGCCACGTGTGTTTTACACTAAGTTGGAACTTGGGTAGCTGGGCGGGGCTCACAAGACCGAAAAAAGACAAGTATACTGGAAATATACTTCAAATATAAACTATAGAGACAAAGACCTACATTTAAAGTTCATCTTATCTTAAGATGCAGATGTTTAAAATAACGGTTTAACGTCAATGCATAACAATAAATGTAATTATTAAACATATTGTTACAGCAGTCAGGATCCCAATGCACCTAATTTCTAATGCCCTGAATTGTGAAAGCTTTGGCATAAAAACATTAAAATTTGTCTCTGAAGAAATCAGTACCTGGCTCACATTTAATTTTCCATCTGGCTACACATTGTATGGGCAAAACAGAAATGAATAATCAGTTGTCTTTGTCAACTTCCCGAAACAAAATTCCAGTTTACTGTTGAGGTCATGTTGCGTGAAATTATCATGCCGTTATTTTTTTCCTTTTTCAAATCCTGCATCTTTATCTGCATACAATTGTATGCGTTGGGGTTCCTAGGCACTGGGGGCTCAAAAATATTAAATTTTATTCTGAAGGCACTGTCACATATACCGACTAAATCATTTTTGTGGCTGCGAGTCTGACATTACATGTTAGATGGAGCAGTTTCAGCATATATAGGCATGCACAAAGAAACGCAACGTATGTAGGCATGCACAAAAAAAATGCAACATATCTATGCACAACGAGCGAAATGAATGACCCACAGAACTAAAGACACATGTATTCCTAACCACATCCTGTCTGAAGTCAAAGATCGAACCGAATGACATAAAGATTCAAGGGTACGACCGACACACAATATTCTTTTAGTGCGGCCCGGGCACATTGACCAAACTGCAAGAGCGAAACAGTCAGAAACACGACGAGCGCTTACCTTCCTCAAGTAGTCAGCCAACCGCGGCGGATTCCAGCTCATAACCTCTGACTTGGAGGGAACTTGATCGAAACTCATTGTAACAGTGCTGTATTAATATTCGAGCCCCAAGATGAGTGTCCTTGAATTATCCTCGTGGAAAAACAATCGGAAATAACGTGACTTCTATTTTGTGTTCATTTATAGCCGTGCCGGCGTGGCTGCCTCGGAGGCCCCGTAGAAAATGGTTCCTCGTCGAACACTGCTACGCCCTGAGCTACTCCTATGTCCGTCGTCGAGAAGACAAACTGTGGTTTGGACCGTAATCTATGCGAGAAAGACTGCTGGCGTCATTCTAGAGCAACGTAGCTAAATGGAAACGGTTACACCATAATGGACATCAAAGGACTAGCTGAAAAAGATGCGTAACAGGACTGAAGTTATTTAAAAGATTTCCTCTTGCGAAATCGTCACAGCGGCGAGGGCGAGCGGTTGGCGGCTGGCGACGACGTCCATTAGCGGGCAAGGATGGTCGAGAAGTCGGCCCCTGAGGATGGAGTGGACCCGGAGGGAGAGTGGAGCGGAACGGAGCAGAGACGAAATCAAGAGGTGGCAGATGATTCTAAAAAGAAGAAAAATGACAGATCTCATTTCCTCCTTGGCTTCCTGTTGATGACAGTGTTGCCAGAAAGAGGAAGTATGAGTTGGTGTAAGAGAAGTCATACTATACCCTGGTGTACCAGTTCATCAAGACGTAATGCTGGTATTTTGATGAAAAAAATGCAAAAGGTTTATGTAACACTCACCTTGGCAAGCAGGGTAATTTCTAGGACACAATGGCTTTCGTTTCTGGAGAAAAATGCTGCGGTGAAATTGCCGTTTTTATTTTGGATGTTCAGACAGAGCGAGGTCTCACAGACAGAGTAGTAGGAGCACAGGCACGGCGAACAGCGAAATCACCTGTTTTACATGCCTTACTGCTCACAGCCAACAGATCCCCGACGTCTACTTACGTAGCATTTTCTATTCCATTTATACACCAAGGAATCGCAATATTGTCCATCCTGGCGTCCAAGTTGCCACTGAACACATCAACGTTTCAAACTGTATCGACCTTTCTTACAGTAACGTGTCTGTATTTGTCCAGTGATTAATAGCGTAGGGGTAAGTTTGATATTGGGGGGTCACAACGGCGTCATTTAAATTGAAAGGTCTATTTATTGGGGGGATGAATGATGTGAAATTAAGTATTTTGGGGATAACACGCCCCGCTCCCGTCCTCCTGGTTTTTCTGCCACTGCCTACGATGGCAAAATGTGATAATTATACTTGCATGACATGCATGAAATTAGGAAGGTAAAATTTCCCCATTTTGCACATAATACTACCCTATCCTGGGACTCCCTGCCCCCACTACCAACTGGTGTGGGGAGGGGGGGGGAGAGAGACAATTAAAGTGGAATAGTATTTATAAATGTCTACACAAACACACTGGGTGGTAATCTGGCCCTTTTCCACAAGTGTTTGTGCGACGCCTCTGTCATCGATGTGTGCGTGTCAAGATGCCGTTGATAAGAAGCTAGTATCTCAGCCACCATCTAGAAAGTTTTAGGCTTTTTTGTTTTGAGTTTTCAGATATTTTTACACTAAAATGTAAATAAAAACCCACCCTTTTCATCCTTTAAGTTCCGACAGTTTTTTTCAGACAGACATGGTATCACGGCGTTGAAACAAAGCGCGCCGTTTTCCTACCAGCCAGCGTCAGCGAGTAGGAGATCCTGTGTCGCGTCCATGTGCTAATTTTGGAGCGTTTAGTCGGCCGCACGCCATGCAGCGGCAGATCGACACGCGCGCTTCCGGACGATGACGCGGCGGCCGAGCGCGGCGGACCGTTCCGGAAAAATCCGGGGCTGGAAGGTCACCACCGGAGACTGCGAGCCGGTGTCTCGTACGCCTGCTCGCTCCGGTGACCTTTCTTTGTGGCTCGCAACGTTTATTCCACTGTGAGTGTAGGTTGAAGAGGATGCATTTTGCAACAAACGCAGAGAGTTTTATACCTGCTCTCTGTGACCAGTATTTGTGCAATTAAGAGGAGAGTCGACCATATATATATATACATATAAGAGGAGAGTCGACCATATATATATATATACATATAAGAGGAGAGTCGAACATATATATATATATACATATATTTTAACCTCATTATCAAAATCAAAATATGTTTATTGTCAATTTCGGCTGTATGATCCATGGGTCATGCTGACATAAATTACGATGTTGTTGGTCATAGTGTAAGAAAACAGTGATAAATGGGAAATAAATATTAATTTAAATATTATTTAAACAATAATAATCTAGCATCACGCATATATGCATATACATAAGCTCTGGGCTGGAGTGCATAACTGGGATGAAATAATTTCAACAGGCCCGCTGCATGAGGAACACTGACCCTCCTCCTCCCCACCCCTTGGAGACTCCAGTCTTGGAGTTGAACTTGCATGTGAACTGCCTCACTCATGTACTGTATCTCACTTTAATAAACAGATAATCCGTCGATTCATTCGTTTTCCAGGTGCTTGCCAAGTGCAGGGTCGCAGGCAAACACTGAAAGAACATGAAAACAACGTGAAATACACTGTTGGAGAAGTTACTCACAAAAGTAACCTGTTACAGACAGTTCAGGGTCAGAAAGTGCTCAGTTCAGTTCAATTTACTTTTATGTAGGACCCTTTCACAACAGAGTTGTCCCAACGTGCTTTACACAGATGTGTTGTGATAGATAGAACATCATTAGAGAGGAATACAGGATGGGAAAAGGGAAGGAAAGAAATTAAAGATAGCCAGAAGAAAACGGAGGAGAGGAACCAAAAACTACTAAGTAAGGAGTAAATAAAACCTCAAGGTCAACTGACCCGCCCCGCACACCAAAATCACTGAGACCAGAAAAGAGTGGACATGCTTGCTAGAAGGTAGGTACAAATCCAGACCAAGGTTTTGTTTCGACCAACCATTTGAGTACATTGTGACTATGACTCTTTATACTGGACTGGTTGGTAAAAACAAAACCTTGGTCTGGATTTGTACTGTCTGGACATAAACTGTCTGTGATGGATTACTTTTGTGAGTAACTTCCCCAGCGCTGATGTCATGCCTTGTAAATGACACATTTTTCTCCGTCGCTCAGAGTGTTTCACTCCGGGCTGCTCAGGGTCACACTCTGCTGAGTCTCCGCCATTTTCCTCACCGCATCTTTGTCCATTTTTGCTGCCTTGCTTCCCCTCCCATGTCACCAGCACACATGTCCCAAAGCCGTTCATTCCCAATATGAGGCACCAGTGCCTGGGGATCCTTAAGCCAAGTCCATCCTCTCACATAGGGATCCACAAACTCACCATGTCCACGGACCAGTTTACGTCACACGGGTCTTCTGGTGAAAGTTCAGTTCATTTCTATTTTTTTCAGGTGTGAACCGAACATGCAAACATGAGAGGATGTAAAAATTATAGATATATATAATCTTTGGAAATTAACCACCTGTTCTGAAAACTGTTAGGTGGATTACTAACCACAGTCTGTACTTTACCCGGTTACCAAACTGGGTCATGCTGGACTGAGATTAACTTTTCTCACAGTGAGGATTTAGGTGCTGGTGATGTGACTAGGCCTCTTCTCTTTTGTGGTTACCACCCTGACCAGCTTCTGGATATGCTATGCATTCAGGTGGAGTGCAGAGGATGTAACGGCTGAGCTGATGCAATTACATTTTCGGCTGCCATTCTGTTACTCAGGAGCTTGTGAGAGATTTAATTACACAAAAATATTAACCAATCAGATCTTGGTCAGATGTCAGACCCACCAATCAGATGACTTGGACCCATCCATCCATCCATCCAATTTCCAAACCGCTTATCCTACTGGGTCGCGGGGGGTCCGGAGCCTATCCCGGAAGCAATGGGCACGAGGCAGGGAAC
>JABFEA020000052.1:5576934-5588718 GCA_019775915.2 Cyphomyrus plagiostoma
TGCCCCACCCCCTCATGCCATGCCCCCCTTGTGCCACGCCCCTTCGCAGGTGGAGTGACACTGACATGCTACTCTGCTCCACCCCTTCACACTACCCGGTCTTCCTCTCACCCTTTCATTCTGTGGTCACTCCATCCATTCTCCCTTTTTGTTACTGCCCCCCCCCAACACCGTGATAAGCAATAACAGTTTTCTCAAGGATTTAGTTGTGTGTTTTGTGTGTTTTTTTTTTTTCTTTTTTTTGTATTCCCATGTCAAGACATTTCTTCAAGCCGATGTTCTTAACCACACTGCGTCTGTCGGACTCTGCAGTTGTTTCTCAGGCTAAGCTCTAGTATTCGTTAGTCCGGTAGAAAGGAAATTCTTCTTCTCAAACTGTTTTAAAAAAAGATCCCTTTAAGTGAGCTCGATGTTCAGTAACTGCTCGTTTCTTTGTACGATTAACATTTTGTAATTTGCAAGGTTGGACAGTGGGGGGGCTCTCTCGTGGCCAGTGAACACCACTGAGCTACAATGTAATTCTGGGAATTTCAGACCCCGCCCCCCAGGCTTCAGGCGAGCTGAGCATTGTCCTTTTAATGTGATGATCATGTCTTGCCGGGTCTCTCCCAGAAAACCAATAGCGACGCTCTCAATAAACAGACTCCTTTAAGGCACATAAGCGGATGATGTCACCTCCAGTTCCCTTCCCTGTCCTGCCCTCAGGCCGCTGTAACTGCTGACAGTGCCGGGCTTGTCAGCCCCTTAACGCTCGGCGTGTTCAGTAGGTATCGTCTGGCCTGGTTGTCCGCCTGGGCCGTGGCTCCGTTTCCGGCTTGACTAGTCAGTGGTGTGCGCCGATCTCGCCACTGTGATGCCCTCGTGTGACGCCTCGCGGGCAGCAGTGACGGGGCGTCTCGATTCTGACAGTCCCGCATGCTGCGGCATCCCCGCGAGCTCGCAGGTGGCATCCCCGCATCCGCATCACCCCCCCCCCGGGCCTGCCCTTTACCGCGGCGCCCGGCATCGCGGCGGCTCTGACAGCCCGGCCTATCCAAAGAGCCGCATGTGTCTGGGCAGCGTGGGTGTCGTGGCGAGGTGCCCGGTGGCTGAACATGCGCTGACAGGCTCTCCGAAGGGGGGGGGGCAGTCTCTGTGATTAACTCGACTCCTACTGTGAACGCTGTCCTGTGACTAAGAAGACCTTCCCAGTACCTCATTAACAGATGTTGAATGTACTTTCAGATTCTTCTCCTCTTTGTACAGTTTTTTAGAAGCTACAGAGTTCTTTACAAGATGACTTTGAAATCAGTATCTGTTATGCTGATAATTATCCAAAAAAAAGACAAAATTTGACTGCAGTTAATTTTTAATACAGCGAATCATTATGCACGTTTCAGTAAATTCACCTGCTCCTCTCAGGTCTTAAGTAGCTTTGTTTTCCTTCGTTAATTATTTTTGATTTCACCTGATCTATAAAGCGCCCTCTTGTGGTGGTTGTCTGTTATTGGTTCCTCCTCGCCGGTTTTGTGTTTGTGGGCGGTGCCGGTGTTTTCTTCTGAGAAAGGGCTCTGCGCGACTGGAAGCGCAGATTGGTCACCCTCTAACGGTCACGTGATTCCTGAACCATATGCTGAGGCCAGTGATGTCTTGTTTTTTTTTTTTTTTTTTTGTAGATATTTGTTACGTTGGCTCCCCCTTTAACGTTTGAAGCAATTTACTGATAAATTAAAAAATAAAGACATGGTAATATATCGGATGTAACGCCTTGATGGAATATGAAACTTTTTAAATGGTAGTTTAGTGTCGTTTCATTTGGCACGAGCTGAAGTAACAGGGCCTATTGCTGTTTGATAAATACGGATCTTTTTTGGTCGTCACATTAATCTACCCCTCAGCCTGTGCGTTGTCATTAGTTCTGTGACGCCTGGTGGCCCTGTCAAATACATGAATTTGTTTTCTGATCTGATTCTTAACCGCCCACGGAACTCCGTTTTTGTTTTTGCAGACCTGCATCTTGAAATGGCGCCATCAATGGGTCCCGATCTATTTTCGGTACCCTATGAAAGTTTCATGAGTTTTTGAGCTCTTAATGTTCGTTAAAAAAAACTCTGTGCTGTGTTTAACATGTTGTATTGAAACATTTCTACTGCTGCTTTGTATAAGCAGTCTGTCTCTCTCTCTCGCTCTCTCTGTCCTGCGTCACATTGCAGCCTTGCCCGCATGCCACACTGTTGTCTGTATCCTTGGTGTCTCGCTCCTTCCCATCCGCAAGGGCTACAGAGCTTCCCGATTATTATACAGAGGAGACTGGTATTTATATTTTGAATCACCCTTATGTCGCTTGATATTAAGAGCAGCTGGCCTAATCTTGGCGGGTTTACAGGAGTTTAATCTCCAGTTGGGTTTTGAAGTGCTGTTGTCCAGCCAGCCCCCGCTCCGTTTAGCGATCCGGACCACACACACCATCGCCGTCCGTACCTCAAAGTCCCCTGTGGGTCTTGGAATACAGGAGGTTTCTGGTTGTTTTTGGGTGCCTTCCCCTGGTGCAGTTTCGCATAACTGCTCTGGCTCTCTCCGTGTTTCTCTCTGACATGTATACTGATAAAATTTATACCGATAGAAATATTCTTCACTGGGAAATAATATGCATTTTATAATTTTGTTGTAAAACTTACTGAAATCTAGAAATGTTTTTTTACAACATGTGAACAGGGTCTAAATAAAACTTGTTTTTAGAAACTGATTTCTGGCAAAATGTCCCTCTGTTATGCTTTAAAGCATTTGTTCGCATTTTTATTAGAAACTCCGGTTTTGTGATTGTAATTTCTGCTGTTAAATATTTTAATAAATGCTTAAATCCTTATACTTACTCCTTGTACGTTGTCTTCAGCATTTTTGATCTGCATGGTGACAGTTTATATTTTTACTTAAAAAATGAACTACTTAATCTCAATTTTCAATCGATATATCCTAACCTAGTTAAGTGATTATTTTTAAGTAACATCGTGATCCCCCCAGAGAGATCATCTGGTAGAGCACTAGTCAGAATCTTTAATGGTGGTCTGTTGTCCATAAGTAATGCTAAATATGTCTTGAGAAAACGGAATGTAGAACAATACGAACAATATGCGCGCAACATTCCTAGTAATGGACGAAAATTGGCCGTTTTAACTTTTTAATTTACCAAATATTGCTTTCGGTGGTCTGAATACTTGCCAATTTTCCAGTTGTACCAAATGAGACGCAACGAATAATAGCATTATTCCTACTAACGGTGCTTCGTTAGTTGTTATTCTTGGTGAGGTGGATATTTAGAAATTTTCTTTACTTTCAGACATTTCTTTTTGTTTAGAGGTTGAGTAGTAAATACGTAAATTTCTCTAGAAGTCTTACGTGTATTGTTTAATACCTGCCACTAGAGGGCTTTGTTTGATTAGGAACGCAGTACAAACGGGTCCTGCTCAGGTGCCTTTATAAAATTTAAATTTAGGTTGAATCTGTACTTTTGAAACGCGTGCCACGATTCGTCCACAGATTCCGGGATTTTCCTTATTTTCGGAATTTACTCGGTAAGCAAAGTTAATTCCATATTTGCCGCTGCAATGTGAAATGCCGTTAGGTCACATGCATTAACCTGTTCTTAATCCAGTCGCTATAATTTAATTTCTCCTACGTGCAATATAAATCAATTACTCCATATAACCGTTAAATTGTCCATAAATGTCCCCACACTCCATCGCTTTTGGTGCAGGTGTGAGCCTGAAGAGGGCGCCACATATCACACGCTGTTACAGTTCGCCTCATTATAAAAAAAGTAATCGGTAGGCTCCCGGCCAGGCTCATTTCGTGTCCTTTAAATGCACCTTGCCACTTCTGCCGTGCACTTAAGAGTCCCGAGGTTGCAAATATATGAGCACGAATATAGTAACGGTGGTCTCTGTCGGCCTTGGACAGTCTCCTGTGAGGGATGTCCAGCTTACATCAGCCTGCCCCGAGGTTGGGTGAGCTGCTTAATGGCGATAGCAGAGAATAAAGCAGAAAATGAAAAGGGTCACCGCTGGAGGAATAAGGACATGACTAAATGATAAGTGCGCTGAAGTGGGAACCTTAGGAAATGACTTCTCAGCCAAAAAGACGTTAGAAGCGCAAATGTGTTTTGAATGCGCACTTGCAGCTTTTAGCACCCGGTTGATGTGTAGTCACCCGTTCCCATCTGCCTGGTCGCCGTCCAGAACAGAGTCACGTTAATCAGTTTTCTCTCGCCTTTTCCAGTAATACTGCTGGATTATTTGTTTCCTTCCTAAAGTCCCTCGGCGATAAGAGTTTATAACTATCCACAGTTCGTGCATCGTACACATTTGCACAGCTAGAAAGTGGAACTGTTGGCCGTTCCAGTGTGTAATTTCTCTAGGAAGTTGAGGGGTTATCCTGCTTCAGCAGGCAGAAATATCAATAAATTTGAATTACTGAAAGCCGGACAATTACTGTAATAAAAATATCGTGTCTTAGCAGTGTATGGGAAATCAATACGTGTTTAATTTCCTTTGCTGGCAGTGATTCCAGAATCTTACCTTGCACGTCTGATCAAGGAGATGTATCTGTCACTCCCGTCTGTGATAACGTCCCTCAGTGGTTGCTGTATTAAGACGGCGTGCTTCATGATGCGATTAAGGAATCGTGCTTAACTGCACTGATGCATGGAAGAAGTTAGGGAATTATATCATTTCTGACGGCCTCGTGTGCCGAGGTGCGCTTCACGTGCGGGAATGGGGCACGTGTGGGGATGTGAAATATAGAGTAACGAAGCTACTCTTTGAACAGACCTGAATTCCATGGGAAATGTATTGAAGGTTTGAATTATTGAGGTTGTTTGTTTGTTTGTTTGTTTGTTTTGCACATTTGGGAAGGTCAAACTGACAGGAAACAAAATGGATGGTGACAATGCTTAATTATAGTCAGCCATGTTAAATACATTGCAGGTTTGGTAGATAGCGAGGCAGATAATGCTTTTACACTACACGGAATAGCCTGAATTAGTGGTTACGGATCAGGTATGCATGGATGGATATTTACCAAAGCTCTGAAAATGTTGGTTCTTGGTCTATATTTAACAAAAAAATCTTCAGCTTGGAAACAGAGGGCTCTTCTTCTATATCTATTTGTTTATGCTCCCTTCCCCAACACTGTTGCTCCAAAAATCACCAGAAACCAGATGCAGAGACCCATTTTAATAAATTTGTACAATAAGCCAAGAGTGTTAATAATAAGTTTAGACATCGTTACACGATTTCAAAATTCAGTATTAGAAAACCAGAAGGGAGGAAGGTAAAGAAAATCCCCAAAGGTGACCTAGGACTTTAAAAAAAAGTCTCTGCCCCTCCGCCCTTGCTAGGAATGCCAACCACGCACGAGGCGGAGCGCGCGGCTACTGCGTGACTGCCTGTGATAGATCAGCCGGCGATTCGCCATCTGGCTCCGGACTGATAGCGGCTCTTCATCTCGATTTAAATGCTGACACCGTACGCAAAACACCTTACGGATGCTTCCAGGCCATCCCACCATTTACAGACCCTATCACCCAAGGGTTTTCCCCAGCATTCATTTAAATAAAATTATTTCATAAATTGATTTATAATTCGTTCCGGAACCGCAAGTGTACAGATTAATGACTTCAAGTCTTTCAGTGCATTGTGAATAGAAAGATATGGATTCTTTGAACGTCAATCCTAAACTCAACTCGATGTCTAAATGGAGGAGTGTTAGGACTGTAATTTGCGTGCGTTCTATAATTGTTGCTGCGTAAACAAAGTTTAAAGAGCAGGATTCCACCTGCCTGGAGACTGGTAGTAAAAGCAGCGTGATGTAGACCGATACAGAAGGATTCTGAAGTCCGCCCTACACTTAAAAACAGTCTTTGCTGTAGCCTTCTGAATTTGCCGTAGAGCGCAGAGGTTCCAATTCAGACTCTATAGTCTGCTATAGACTAGGAAGGTATGCATTCTTTTTTCACTCCCCTGAAAGGTAAGAGGCCCTCTGGGAAGCATATGTTGAATACAGAACTGAAGCATTAAGTATTAAGGGACGGATCTGAGTCAGAAAATGGAAATGAGGAGTTTCGTCAAAGTTGTAACCCTCACATCCGCGGGCCGACGGCGATGGCCATGTGTGACCGCGCGGTGCCCCTTGTCGGATTAGCGTCCCCCGCGGCTCCTTGCTAGGGGTCTGCTCGACCCCGTCGCTTCCGGACACTCACGGACCTGGACTTCAAAAGCTCGGGGGCCTTTCAGAAGCCACTCGCTTTATTTATCGAACAAGTGGCCCTCGCCCGACTAGAGGATAAACCTTTCCAGAAAGCCACGTTTTGAAATATAAGAATAAATGAATATAGAAAAAGCTAATAACTAAACAAAGGAAATAAAAGGGCACTCGTGCTCACTCTAGATGCTTTGAAGATAGACCATTAAGGTAATACATTCAGGCTCTCTGCTGCGCTTCTGGCTCCGACCTGCAGCACATATACTGCAGTCTCTCGGTCTGTCTCTGCCTTGGCGGACATATATATTACACCTTCCTGTTAACCTGCAACCCTTCGCTCGGTCACTATTAGCGTTTATACATAACTACTTCGTAAAATGCTTCATTGCATTGCCAGTATTTCCTGTTTAATTGCGAAACATGTTTTCAAATTGCCATATAAAGGCAAAGCACAATAACTAGGCTACTCTGACACTGAAACCACGAAAAAGGACCCTTTTTTTGACGGGCCACCATAAGTATAGCAATATATAATAAATCCATGTCATATATCTCTAGCTTAACACTATATATAATGTGTGTGTGTGTGTGTGCAGCTTTTATATTAATTAAATTAGTATGCAGACATTCGAAACGAGTTTTCTAATGTTCCATGTTCGACTGAGATTTTAGATTATCCTTAAAATCAAAATGAAAACCAAAACGCAAATATTTGTGCTTAGCATTGTATTATATAGGCCTATATCTAATAAATTTATAATTCTAATCAATTTATCAGCAACTATTATTAGAACCTCATATCTTGCCAAAACGTGTTGGATGGAGTTTGTCATGAAGAAACGGGATCAAATTACAATGGCAAAAACCCATATGAACAACAGAAATGTGGTTTAATTATACACTCAAAAAGGTGTAATTGCTTATAATTCCCTGTAATTATTCAGGAATTGCTGCAAAGCGCTTTTTTTTTTGCAACTTTTGTGGAAAGCCACTTCTCATAATGTCCATTTTTATGCAAGACGGAAAACCTGTTGACAATAAAGGCGAAAAGAATCAAGACTAGCTGAAGGAAAAGTGAGAAAGGATTAGGTTTGGTGCTTAACAGCCAATAGCATTGATTTTGAAAAAAAGTTTAAATCGTCCAAGCAAACTAAAGAGGTTCAACAGATGACGTGTAGATTACACTCGTCAGTTTTATTTTAAACCGTCATAAATTAATAAAAGCCTATATGTCAATACTGCATAATATAATATGATCGTTATTGGTTGCCTGAAGATTTTTTCATAGATATTTACATTTACTTTATGAATGTCGCATCTGGCCCGAATAAAAATAAGCGTCAAATGGCAGCGCATGTAAAGTTAGTTGCTATGATTCTTTCTCATTGTCGAACCCAGCAGATTATTAAAAATGATCATCTTTGATTTATGCGGACGGTCTCCTTTCGTCGTTACTGCCGTACTGTCGCCAGGACCTGCATTTGCGAGTATGATTGTCTTTAATCTTGGAAACGAAAAGGCTCAGATCTGACTTGGTAATTAATCGTTATTGTTTCACTCTCCCCTCTCTAAACGTCCTCTTGCCCAACCACGGTCATTATAATTGATGGATATTCAGCAGCGTGTAATTCTTTAAGCCTCCTCTGGTCAGTTCACTGTGGGTTTCCTTTGTCTGCCATGCAAAGGATACATTTAGTTTTAATTAACTTCAATCTAGAATAGCGCCCCTCGCAGTGAAACGACCACTAAGCGCTTCTGAAAGGAGTTGCATGAAACGACACTCCGCGAATAATGAAAGTTTTCTCTCTCTCGAAAAAAAAACTGGCATTTTAAAACGATATCGACTGCATTTGCGCAGGTGCGGTTCGAAAGTGTGCGTGAATTCCTGCCTTATTATCCTGGTGTTGATAGTGTGTACAGTCGGGCTCATTGGATTTCTGTCACTGCATCTGACTGTTTTTTGTCAATGATAATGTTTTTAGGTGAAAACGTTTGATAGCCATATTCTAAGATAAATGTCAAGTCAAGCGATTTTGAAAGCTTGATTTTAAATAAAAATATCCTAACACCGATCCGATAGAATGCGGATTTCATTACTCCGTTATGGGTTATGAGATATTGAATATCAATCCATCATAAAAACGCGCACGCAGCGTAGTTCATCGCCTGGCGCTTATCCAGAAAACACCCGGAGACGGAAGGGGGCATCCTGGGCAGGATACCAGTCTATCCCCAGGCATATATACACTCACACGCTATGGGAACTGAGAGTCACCAGTTTCCCTTATGGAATGCAAGAGAAAACCCATAGGTTGAGCTGGATGTTTGTGCTTTTGGATAGCGGAGGTAAGAAACCGCATCTGGTTTACCCAATGTGTTAACACACGGTTCTGACGCACACATAACCTATTGTTTTGCTTACCTATAGGGTATCACTTCTTCAAAGGTGCAAAGTGGCACCACGGAACACAACACAATTACAACCTTACAACACCATCGATTCACTGAACGTTGACAGTAAAGAGATGCATTCAAATAACTAACCAGAACAAACAACTGCTGCAACCGTGCAGAATGACTTCCGTTATTCTGGCGAGACATTTAAAACGCAATGCAATGCTCGTTTTGCCAAGTAATTGTAATTTCGACACAGCTGACTAAATTGAAAGCTCAGCCTAGCCACAGTTATGCATGTTCGGTTGTTATTAAGTGCTATTTGTCTCACTTGTCGGTCGCTTTGGCACTGTGCCACTTTAACTTTGAACTCATTACAATCACATGAGGTTATTTGATTACATCAACTTTCATTTAAACTAATTTTTTTTCGTCATCTTGTCGACGCGCCAGATGACCTCGTGCTGACTGATATTGGCGATGGTGTAGGAGAGAAATGGCCGATGTCATCTTCGCCGCGTCAACGGAGGCTCTGATCAGGGCTCTCCGGAGAGTGAGTGTCTGGGCTTGCGAGTGTCCCGGATAAAAACCAAGATACTGGCCTTTAATGACCTCTTGGGCACAGCCATCAGCAGTCTGTCTGTCTGAGGAGAGAATGTCGACCTCGTTCAGAGATTCGCTGACCTCAGCAGCGACATTCGTGTCTCTGGTGACTCTACCTGTGAAGTCAGCAGACGGATTGGGAGAGAATGGAGGGGGGGTCATGAGGTCGCTGGAAAGGCGTGTGGCTCCCGATATCTTTGCAAGAGGACGAAGGTCCAAGTCTTTAGAATCCTGGTGCTCCCTGTCTTGCTGTATGGCTGTGAGACATGGACTCCAGTGAGCTGAGAGGAAGACTGGACTCCTTCAGTACTGTATCTCTTTGAAGAATCCTTGGGTACCGCCAGCTCGGCTTTCTGTCGAATGAGCCGGAGTCCTGGACGAAGCACATCACCTGCTGTCAGTCACGGCACCGCGGCCATGTGGCGCGTTTCCCCGACGGCAGGATCCTCACTGCTGGGGACCCGAGCGGCTGGACCAGGCCGAGGGGACGCCCACCTAACACCTGGCTGCGGCTGGTAGACGCTCATTTCCGGAATGTGGGACTGGACCCTATATCTGCCTTGGGGGTCGCTGGCTGGGATCCCAAGGTGTTTCATTGTGTGGTGGGTGCCGCAATGCGCGGAACCAGGAGATGCTCCCCAACTTAACCTGATCTGTAGGAGAGGACTTCATGTTTGGGGGAAGGGCTGACAAAGGTATATTTATAAGGGGAAAAAGGAAGGCAAATTAAATATTGGAGGGTACATATACCCCTTGTCCCCCGGCTCCCATGCCCTTGATAACAAGGTGAGGTGTGATTTACCACATTAGAATAGATGTACCCCTGAACTGGAGAGTGTGTAACTGTGAGAAACTTCCACAGGACTATACTATTAACAGATACTCCACTGCACAGTGAGAGTCACCTGAAAAGATCCAGTAATTTATACTTATTTCCTGACATTTTCCAGATATGTCAGGAAGGCATAATTATGAACCTATTAAAGATTTTGCATGTGCAGCAGAACCTGTCAGATATCTATGTTTTTTTTTTTGTATTGGATAGTGGTAAAATTATCCCAGTGTCTACCCCTTCTTGAGGATAGGACAGTAAATAGAGCAGTGGATGGGATAGGGCTGAAGGAGCCAGAAAATAGGGGAGTGGGTGGGGCAGGATAGGACAGGGAATGGGGTACAGTAGACAGGGAATAGGACAGAATAGACAGAGAATGGGGCAGGATAGACAGGGAATGGGGCACTATACTTTATGGAATGTCAAATGCAATATCCATCCATCCATTCTAAATAATCCAATTAAAAACTCAATTTTCTTAACATCCCTTGATATTCTTTACATGTGCTGTTGAGGACATTTTGTTCTATTAATTTTGAATTGTTTCACATTCTTTCCAACCTGATGGCATAGAAAGGTAAATTTTACAGTAATTTGAAATGGCCTGAGCAAAAATCATTGCCAGAAATGGCAAATGTCAAAAGCATATGTGCCCAGAAAAAATTAGGGGTGGTGGTTGGGGGGGGGGGGGGCACTGATGTGAAAGTCAGGCAAGTGACTGGTGGAGAGCAAGACAAATGAAGGGGTGAGGAGGAAGTAAGGCGGGGAACAGGAGAGCGTGCTGCGCCGCGCAGATCCGGCCAGCGTGTACGGATTAGAGGAGCAGGTCTTCCGCGCGCGGCGCTTCCCAGCGTCTACATCATCCCACCGTCCCATTAAGCGCGATCGTGAGGCGCGCCGAGCCTCCAGCGCACTCCATGAATAATTCATTGTATCGAATTACCGCTAAACAAGAAGTTTATTTTGGCTTCTGTCAATGTTAGCAAATAATCAGCGTGTTTCAAAGGAGAATGACGCCTCGCTGGCTCGAGATGTGAAAATGACAAGCGAGAAGGTCGCAGCGCTCTGTGTCTACGTGTGTGCGCGATTCGGCAATTAAAAGTGATTCAGTCATTTGGTAGTGCAAGAAATGACAACTTCATATTGTTTATTTGTATTTTTTTTATCCATCTTCTATAACTACCTTTCCAGTAGTGTACAGGTTCGCCGGGGTTGCCTGGAGCCTGTCCCAGAATGCCCTGGGCAAAAGTGATGCCAGTCCATCCGCAGGGCACACAAAAAAGGGCACTTTAGAGATGCCCGCATGCATGTTTTTGCATTGCAAAAGGGAGCCCAGGAAAATAATGGGAGAATATGCAAACTCTATACAAAGAGCAGGCTTCAAACTTCAGAGGTGTGAGGCAACAATTGCCAACCACTGACATGCCACCCTCACAAATTTTGTTACGTTTGTTTCTTTGTTTCTAAATGTTTTTCGAATACGTACCTTTTCAAATACTTTTCGAACTATTTAAATTGTATTTTTCTTTAGCTTTACCTCACGTAAAAAAACGATGTTTAATAATGGTATTTAAGTCAGCGATGAGCAGGGTAGTTATAAATATGTATTGTGAAGGGTTCATGTTTACGTGCAGACACAGCCGAAGAAAACCACATATTTCAGTACTATCTATTGACAATTTCTGAGCTAAAGTGTGTGTGTGTGTGTGTGTGGGGGG
>JABFEA020000052.1:5588818-5614227 GCA_019775915.2 Cyphomyrus plagiostoma
AGGAGAAACATGCTGGATTTTATCAGCATGGTTCCCTTCGGATGACTGCTGTAACCTGAACACAGTCTGGCTAGGTTTCATAATACCTGTATCACTTCATGAGTCATTCAGATTTGTTTTCAGATGTCCTTGTTTATAAATATCCCCGGTCCCGCTGATGGGTGACGTGTCCCTCATTCAGCGTGACAGACCCGTGGGGACGCGTGACTATTCTCTGGCTCGTTATCCCTGACAGTGATCTGCCCTCCCTGCCGGGACCCCCAGGGTCGGGGACAGTGACTTGATAGCCATAAGCAGTTGGTGGCGGGACCCTTTAAATCTGGAGACCAGACCGTCCATTAAGCAGCAGAATCCTGTCACATTCCTCAGGCATATGGCAGCCACCGGCAACACGGTGCAAGGGGCTACATCCAAGCGGGCTTTAGCGATCGCTCTGCCTGCACTCGAATGTCCTCGGGACATTCTCCTCACTTGGAATGATCAGCAGGTGACTTCAAGTCACTGTTTTGTCATTTCAAACACACAAAGGCAAAATTGCGATTCTTCAGCGCATCACACAGCCGGAACAAGGAACAGCTAAGCAATAAATACGGGACGAATAAAAATATGGGGGCGGAGAAAAGCAATACACAAACACACAACAGTAAACAATAGCAACTTCTTTTTCAATTTCATGTGTGTCTCTTTCTGATAATTGATTTACAACATGGTGTGGATTAATTAAAAGGGACCTGCAGGGAGTAACCATTATGACCACAAATGACAGGGAAACTGGAACAGAAAGTACCAGAAGTCTACATAGTGCACCTGAGTATAAAGTGCAGTCATTTAAATTAATGAGATCAGCCCCTCATATAGAGTGCTAGATTGTTGATGGTATGTGGCTTAGTGGCTAGGGGCTTTATGATAGTTAGTTGAAGGTTGTTGGTACAAATCCCCTAGTGACCTGGAGATTTTATCATTGGATAAAAATGGATATTATTTTATTTATATGAGTAAGGCTCTAACCCCCAATAATAAATTCAATTTTTTTTATATAGTGCCTTTCACAACTCAGTCACCCTATGGCACTCGACATGGCAACCCGTTATTGTATCATCCATACAAAACAGTGAGTGAAACGGGAAAAGGGGAAGAGGAAACAGGAATAGAGTGTATGGCAACCCATTACTGTATCATCCATAAAAAGCTGTGAAGTAGAATTTCACAAAATGTGATTGAAACTATCAATATTTTTTCAAAGCAATATAATTTTCCTTTTGGATAAAAAGTAGGGTCAGGTAGATTCTGGAGCAGTCAAGGTTTAAGGGTGAAGTTGCTTCGACCAAGAGGGGATTTGAACCAACAACATTCTGGTGACAAATATGGCCTCCTGACCTGCTGAACTACGCCTCACCCTCCTGTTTTGTCTTTCGTGTTATACATATAAAGTTGCGGCTCATAAAAATCATGGCCGCTTCTGCTGGTTTCCCGCAGAGGCTCGTCTTTGCCATCTGCCCTCAGCGATCCTCCTTAATCGGTGGCTCTCGTTAGCATTTTCACACGTTAGCCGCAATTGTGACTTTGGGGAGGCACCATGGTTACAAAGGCAGCGAGAACGGGAGCTGAGAGAGAGAGAGAGAGAGAGACATCTGCCCTACTTTCTGTACATCCTTTCGACACACGGGCCCCGTCAATCACCCACGTGGGAGGTAGGAGAGAGCGGCTGCACCCGCTGAAGATGGAGGCCGACATGGTTAGCTGCTCCTCTGATGCTCCTCTGCTCCCTGGCACCTCCATGACTGTAAGCGAATCAAGATGAAACAACCTAAAGGGCTTTACCTCCCCTTTCATATTTAAGGCATTTCTCTCTGGCAGAAATTAGCACAAATGATGGCATTTTTATTATGGAAGGTTCAGAATTGCACCGGGGGAGGAAGAGCTGTAGGTTCTGATTGATTTTAAAAGCTGCTAACTGGAAGCAAATATTTTTATTTCCCTTTGTGACTGTGGATTTGGGTTTGAGGGCGTAGAAGACGGTAAGTTTTGCTCCCGGGAAAAATGAAAGTTTCTCTCTTAACAGTCTCTTCAGAAGTTAGTAATACCTTGATGATATCAGTACGGTTCCAGTCGTGACGAACCATCTGCAAGTTTAGCGTTAGAAGTTGACCGTAAAAATTAGTCACGCTGAAATAATGATGAGACACTCACCAGACACATTTTTTTTTAGTAAGCGCAACATGCAAGTGAGGGAGTGGGGTCAGCCAGTCCCCGGAGGGATTGTGGTTAAGGGTCTTGCTCAAGGGCCCAACAGTGAAATTGCTCTGCTAGTAATAGAATTTGAACCAGTGTCCATCCAACTACAGGAACAGTCAGTTGCCTGCTGGGCCACACATGATAAATATATCCATGTAGGGCCCCTAGAATCACTTCAACCTTCTTTAAAGTGACAGCCTTGTTTCATATATGTATCTTCTCTGTTGTATGTTTCTATGTAGAGACATTGTCCACAGTCCAGCCCTGTCCCTCGATTCCTCAGCTATCAAAGAGAATGTGGAGAAGCACATATATCTCTGGGAAGCATGCAGACTTTTTTTATTGGCCAAACTGAAAGCGTACTGGGAAAAGGTCAAACAAAATGATCAAAATGGACGGCTGTCTATTCAGCCCCATTAGCGACTGAATTACGGGTCAGATTCAGGACCTTGGAGAGAGTCTACAATGGCAGCCAGCTCTCTGCATCACACCCCCATCCAGTCAGCAGGAGCTTGTCGAGAAACACAGGAAAAGTGACTCCACTCAGAATGATCACATGACTTGGAGAGTGATCACATGACTCCCTAATCGGGTCGGGCTCCATTCTGGAGCATGTGTGGTTCTGGTTGGTGGATGGAACACCAGTGACTCTCATGTGACATCAGATCTCACTGGTCAAACCAACAAACGACAACACTAATATCAGCTTCCCAATAGATTCAATTAATTTGCTCAGCAGTAACCATATAAACAACCTTGTGATCTTTTAATCATACTGGAAACCCAACACAAAGGAAAGAAATATGAGTTAGTATACTGTATATTATATATTTATTAAGGTTATATATTTCGACAAAAACTGAAGTATCTCCCTTTAACGGTTACAAAAAACAACTATACACTCTATACAAATTCTCCAATTAATTCTGCTGTATAAATGGCTGGAAAATGGGCATATGGTTGAATGTTTCTGTAATTTTATCTGCTATTATCACATTGTAATTATTAATAATTCATATTTCATATATTTAAGGACTCCCTGGCAGCAGGTAAACATATTTTTGTTATTGTATTATGTTGTAAACATATGTAGTTCAAGCAGAGGGCAGCAATGGAGACTGTGGGTGTGTGTGTGTGTGCGTGCGTGTGTGCGCGTGCGTACCATGCAGCTTCTTGCCGAGGGCTCCACTGTCCTCCTGCGGGCCCCAGATATGCTATGCGGTGAATCGGCATCTCCGAATGGCTCTTAGAGTGTGACTGCTTCTGTGCCCGCCTGACACACTGACATCCTGTCCAGCGGGTTTCCTCCCCCCCCCACTAAGTGCCCCGCTTCAGACCCGTCATGGCCCTTTGCTGAGTAAAACCTTGAGGACAAATGAATGGTAGAAACAATCCACATTGCATTTTTGTTTTAACCAATAAGAACTGCCCGTCAGGGTCAACAGAGTGATGTCACCTTTGGGCCCCTCAGCACGACTCCAGGGTAAGTCTGACCCCGCCTTCTCAAAAATGTACGTTACTTTGGATGAGGAAATAAAATATAAACGTAAATGCCCCAGTACTTATTTTCCACATTTTGTTAATACACTAAACTGCCTATAGAGGGCGTAAGTAATCAGCAACGTGGACAAATTGGTTTTGGTCAGAAAATTACAGTACCTTCTTTAAAAAAAAAAAAAAAAAACCTGAATATAAATATTATAAGCTATTCAAAGCAATATAAAGCAGAATTTCTGTGAGATGTAATGCAGTATTTTAACGAGATTCTTGCATTTCGTCATGAGATTAATAATAGAAATCGCCCCCTTAATATTTATCCTTAAGTTGTTTAATTCCCATTGAATTATATCGTTTAGAGGAATGTTTGTGTCTGATGATCCTGGAACGGAGAAGTTTCTGCAAACTTTTGTACATTTCGAACTTCTTTCTCCCCCCCCAGCGCAGCTGAGAAAACTGAGCATCTGAATTGTCCATAAATCTCGCCATGAATGATTCTTATCATAACACCAATTCTTCATTTCTTTACGTGTGCACTGCGGTGCTGTTCCCAGCTTGCTACCGTACCACATGGCTGGCGGAACCACAGTTCTCTTGAATGTGGCTGATAACTGCACACCCTATGCTTCAAAATCCTCAAGCAAACTGGATCTTGGCAATTTTCTCTTCAAGTCGGATAAAGAGACTGGGCCCCCCTGCATAATGACCTCACTAGATTTTTGACTTGTCGCCTTGTTGGATGAACAGCAGACTATTACCCTACTAATCCTGTCACAATACATTATCAACAACAATCACTATTTACGTTTTTACACACCATATATTCACACACCAAAGTGGACGCGTCTGTTAACTACCTGATTACTTACTAATGACTTCATGACTTACTCATTATGTTTTAGTTGCGGTATGAAGATTATTATGTAAAAGTGTGGCTTCTGAGGGCCGACAATCCAGTACAAGTCGTCACCCGCCTCACGCCCCGTGAGTCCTGATTTACACATGGGCTGGTTTCGTGGCTCGGCGGATTAGGAATCTGTTTGCACGATCCGGCGGCTGCTAGTTCAAATCCCACTGCAGCGGGGGCCCCCTTAACCACTAGGACCTTGAGCAAGGCCCTTAACTCTCGATTGCTGGCTGACGTCTACTAATGAAACAAACGCGAGTCGGATGGATGGAGGAAATGATAATATATCATTTTTATTCAGTGCTAGTTCTCATAGACAGTTGGTGGCAAGTATAAGGCCTTTCAGGCTAACGGGAATCTTCTGTTGTACCCTAGACACAGCGCCAAACTTAAATTACTCCAGGCAACATCGCACGGCTCCCGTTCTTTCGCGGTGCCTGTGGCACTTTCCCGCAGACAGTCTGCAGGTAAGGATGACCTCCTCCCTCCTTCGCTTGCGTCGAATTACTCATCTGACTAATAAGGGGGGGGGGGGGGTGTCCCCGGAGAACGTCAGTCTGTCGCCAATGATTAAGTTAACAGACTGACACGAGAAAAAAGGCAAAGGATCCTGGGAAAAGATAGTGATGTAACTTTATGAAATGTGAAGAAATACGAAGAACTTGTGGTCTCTGTGTAGCGCGCAAAATATGGAAATGGAAATGTAATTCCCGTCGCAGAATTACTTCATCAGACAGTACGGAAGGCTAAAGGCAGAGGTAAAAGATATAGCCTAACCCTCTGTATGCCAGCCGCGCTTCACTGGAGCCAGATTGTGCATGGCGTTTTGCAAAACAACATGCCCTCAAAATCAGCAGCTATTCTCCTGCTAATTGTGGCCTCTTCCTTTTGGGCACAAATGGCTTCTGTCAGCTGCATTTTTTTTTTTTTTCCCTCTCATCATACTCCCTGTTGAAGGAGGATAACTCATTCTTTTTCCGAACCATCAATATTTTTTACATAACAGTTTACTACTTAAATCACCTTTGAATTCCGTGTAGCCCTTTGCGGAAATTTCAAAAGTTTCATTGTGTCTTGAAACCGGCAAGTAAAGAAAATCCAGGGCAAGATTCCACTTAACTTTGTTTCAGTTTTAATCACAATCATACCTGTTGTGACATACAGTCAGCTGTCAGGTCATATGACTGTTCTGTTATTCATAATGCAGAACAATTGCACAGTACGAGACGGAGAACGTGGCACATTTGCACAGCTGGCGGGTTCCACACGTGGTGCATGACCCTCTTCGATGGTGTGTGAAAGTGTGTAGGTAGCTGACGACTGCAAACCCAACGGAAAGGCCCCATGCGGTCAAACCCTGCTTCACTGTTCAGTCCCTTCGCATGTTCCAGCGCAGGGCCTTCGAACGGCAACACATGACGGGCAGTTTCGCTTGTGAGGGAGGGATGGAGAGGAAAACTGTCATCGGTGTACGCTGGCAGAAAGGCTTGGGTAGCCGCAAAGGGCCGGAGGGCTGACTGCGGTCACAGCGGAACCTACACAGCATGTATCTCTCAAACGTGGCCTGCAGATCAGATCCCGTGCGGTCGATGAAAAGCTTTCTGACCCATGCAAAGTAGGGTGGTGATTCACAAATTTTCCCCATTGTTCATGGTCTAAAATGTCAACTACCCCCCCCCCCCCTCCATGATACCTTTTTCTGTTGTATTGCTACTCCCACACTTGAGAGGATGAGAGGGGGCCGTCTGGCAATGTTTACTGACACGCATCAACACATGCGGGATACACAAAGCATAGCGGCGGGCTGAGTAATCTCGTCTTTTTTAGATGACTGGCAAAAAGCACGACTTTTTTTTTTTTCACGAAAATAATTTCCTTGTGCTCAAAGACCTGCACATTAAAAACGAAAGATTTTTTTTTAGTAAAATTCTACTGGAAAATATATTTAAAAGATGGAACATTTTTTAATTATGACCTTTTTATTCATATAAGCTATATGCTTGTGTTTCTAATAAATTAAATATAATTTCAGATTATTATTATTATTATTATTATTAGTTTGTTTGTTTGTCTTGTTTTGTTTTCTTGCTTCCTCTGTACAGCACTTTGGTACAACTTTGTTTGATTCTAACCGCGCTATATAAATAAATTTGACCTTCAGCTTTGACCTTAACCATGACACTTAATTGGATTTGCACTCAAATCACTCCTGATCAACTGATTAAATTCATCTCTATTATATATATATATATATATATGTATATATATATTATAGAGGTATTATTTTAGGTCACTATGTAAGAATAATATTGCCCAGCTTTTTGTATTTTTGTGAAATCTGACCCAGACCTGCTACAGAAGATTTACCACATATCTGCCAGACTCGGCGACCCTAAAGGTGAGTAATTTAAAACAAGTTCCCGAGGTTACCTGCTACCGTCATTTTGATTGTTAACCAACAGATTCCACTCAACTGATACCTCTTGTCTAGTTAACTTTCAGCTTACAGGACTCATCACTCTCCAGCCACAGTCTGTGGCCATAGACTTACTGCGTCACCCAAGTTGTCACAGTCAATAAGTGATTCCAATCACCCCAATCCACCAATGACCTCACTTTTTAGGGGGTGAGTATGTATTTCTCCAGTGCAAGGGCAAATGGCACAGTAAGACTTACGAGTAGCAGAGTGTGAGGTCACTACAAGCCACTCATGACACAATGACTTGTCTTGCTGGCTGGACGTGCATCAGTGAAGCAAAAATATGCGGTTTTGTAAGTCATTTTCCAAAGTGACAAATCAAACAGACCACATGATGCAACCCGAACAGGTTCTTTATTGGTACAAGTACATTCTGCAATGTCGTCTGATCACAGATAGCATCAAGATAAACGAAACATTTCCGGTGGAAGTTTATCAAACGGCTTTCCATGTGGATGTTCAAGCACGCTGCTGGATAAATGCCGTTGTTCTAGACCGTAGTACTTGAAGGTCCAAAGTGAAAGTAAAACAACGTGCTGTCTTTAGTCCCACGAGAGCCATGGGTTCCATGAACATCCGTTTGTTAGTGTTGAATAGTGCGATAATTGTAACTTATGCCATATGCTAACAATGTCCAACAAGCACTAAACTGTAAACAAAAACAAAAAGAATAGCCTCTGAGGTAGAGAGATGGAGGTAAAGTACCAGCGTGTCATTTAATTGAATATGTGGGTAGTGTTCTTTCATACTCTAATTGCATTCAGATATGCATTTGAAGACAGAGAAACGTAGAGAGTGGTACGTATTCAGCGATTACAATTTCCGTTATTTTTACCATTCTCTGAAATGCTAAAAATTTAAATATGTAAGCAGACTGTTAATTTATAAATACAGACTCCAGGCTCATGGAAAGACTGTACTAGATAAGCACGTGGAAGATGGACCGATAAGACACGTATTTCTTTGAATAAGCGCGCCACTGCTAATTTTTACCTGGGGACTGTCTCGCTCGCTCCTGGGCTGCATCGCCAGGGCTTGTGGCTTCTCTCATGCCATGCGGCACAGGAAATGTCAAAGCGAGGCAGACTTTGTCACACTTTCCGCGCCCATTAAAACTCAACAAGATGCTAAATATATCCCCCCCGCACCGAACTGGGTGACAGGAATAGCTAAAATAAGGCCTTAAATAAAAACTAGGGCAACTGATTGAAGATTAGATAGGATCAAAACTCAACCTTTTGCCCTGAATTATATTTAACAATCAGGCCATTGATTTGTTTTTAAGGCACTTTTGTGAAATAAGAGCAGAGTGGCTCTTACATTATAGGGAATTTTTGCGGATCCATGTCAGCTGAATGCTTTCACGGTAGCAGTAGATCCGAAACCAATTGTAGATCAGTAGTAGCTCAGCAATGCAGTACAAAGGATGTGTGGTTCATACCTCAGGGAGCACCCATCCACTGCAACTCTCACCTCTGCCCTAAGTCACTTTGGATAAGAGCAAATGAGTATCTACTGGACTTTTCAGCAGGCCACTGCTGAGATGGTCCTCAGTAATGCCGTGATGGAATTTGTCAATGAACTGTGATGTGGTGCCCTCTGCATCTGCACACCTTAAGGACTTCTTTGTTCATCTGCCAAAGGTCAGAAGACCACCAGTTTGAACACGGCCTCAGCTGAACAGTCACATGTCCGTTGGGCCCTCATCTCCCACATTCCCCAGCTCCCTGGCTTCCACAAGATAGCCGCCCGTCACTGTGACCCCCAGCTCCCCCCAAGCATGCCCTCGCCTATATGGAGAGCGAGATAGGGGAAACGGAACTACCCCCACGGGCATTAATGAAGTATCGCATTTCTATTTACAGCAATAGTGCAATACTCTTACTCAGTTATATGCCATATGTAATAGTTTAGGCTACTTATTGATATCTCAGTGTAATACTCATGTATACTGTATGTGCCAAATGTTTATAGATTTCATAAGCATTTATATCATGCTGTTTGACTGTCGAGCTATGCATGCCTTTTATGTAATTTACGGGGGCAGCTACTGCAGTTTGCTATATGTGTTTAACCCAATTGTGCAGTAACGAATAAAAAAAACACCCGAATCCTTGAATTTGGTTTAACTGGCCCCCTGCCCAGGCGCCAGATCTGAGTCCAGTTTGAAAATCTGTGGAGTTGGCCGGCAGAGGCTTGGCGCAGAGATCCGGGGGAGTCGAACCAACTTTGAGAAACACCCGGCTTCACAGGGGCCTATGGGACACTTTTGACCCCACCGAGTCGACGCCCCAACGAGCAGGGAGGGTGAAAGGGGAGTCAAACCCAATATTATGAAGGAATCCATAATATTTCATATCTCAGTGTTTGTGTATAAAACTCCATCTGACTTCCATACTGCTTGTAGAGTAGAGGACCACGGTGGGCTTGGATCCTATCCCAGGAAGCGTTGAGCATGAGGCAGCGGACACACTTGGCGGGATGCCAGACCATGGCGGGGAATGGACTCCCGGCCTCAGCATTGCTCGCTGAGCCACCGTGCTGTCCCGTAAAACACGCTGCGTGCCACCGAATGCAAACGTGCTCGGAATTCTGAGGCCACGAAGAACGGCATTACAGCGTCGTCTTTTCCCCTGTTCGGCCATGGCGACCGTCAGGGCTGCCCATTGGACGGACTGTGGAACAGAGATGCTGATTGGCTGCTAAATGTCCTTCTGAAAAAATAATCAACGTGACTGTCCAGCGCCAGAAGAGTGGGCTCCTGAGTATTACGTCTGACCTGATGAGTTTCTTCCCTGGCAGGAGAACATGCTTCCTCCTTCAGAGGGATGAATAGAACATATTCCGAGAAGAGAGAGAGCGTAATATACCCAAGAAATTACAGTATGTGTCATTGCAGATTTTCATTTTTTTTCCTTAGATGGTTTTAAGTAGATAGGTGAAAATGGTCTCCAAACCTAGTAAAAATAAACTTGGTCTTGCACCGGAGAAACAATGAGGCCAACAATTCTCTGCAATCTAGTCCCAATAATGAGACTTTAGTTCTGAATGAGCCCTGAATTTTAGTACCAAATACCCATCTTTACATTTTGCCAAATGCTTCCAGCAGCTTAGCACATAGTGAGATGAAGATGTCCTCTTATAGCTTCAGACAGAAGAGCACATAATTGGTCCGCAGTTCTTTTCTTGAACTCCATAGCATATAGGAACCAGATTGCAGGCTTCCCTGCTTTTATATTGAATGTGACTGTCACACGGGTGTCGCTAGGATCCTAAGACATCAGGGGCTTAACACAGAGAGCTGATCTATCTGAGGAAGCTTCCTCTCTAAGTTACGACGATCGCAGCACTGTGGAAGCTTTGGTGAAACGCAGTCCTGAACTTGGACTGTTGTGTTGTATGGCATTCGTAACCTCAGAGCGTGATCGTTAGAACATCTGAGGCAAACAAATTTGAGGTTCGTTCAGGTTCGTTCGGGCCTTCGGCTAGTCTGTCACATTTCTGAGGCCGTTTTGTTTTGACGTTTTGTGTCGACCATCGCCGTCTGTCTACCTGAGACTTTCTCTTTCCCACATCACATGGAACTGCATCTCAGTCTCTAGTATAAATAAATCATTAATGAATTACTTATTTTTTTGTTTAAAATGCTTAGAAATTATCTGATGTTTAATCCTCTGTTTTTGAACAAAAGTGACAATCGATGATGGGGAATCTTACACTGAGCTGAGATTCAGCCATGCTCATTATGGGGATTTAAAAATATTTTAGTTATACAAGACATCTACCACCCATCATCCATGACCCACCCATCCATCCATCCATCCATCTATCCGTCACCCACCCATCCATACTTATATCCACCCATCCAGCTTCCATCCACATATCCATTACAGATTCAACCTATCACACTAAACTATACTTACTACAGAGTACAAATAAGCAATTATCATTTGAGCACACACATGTCTGAGGTCTTTTTCAGACCCATCAAAGAATGAGAGCTTGGCTCTGCTTACTGAAGGCTTAGCTTTTGCTCCTACCCTTGCTAGTTTGTGGTGTGTTTAGCCTGAGTCTCATAATGCGCTTGTTGAAAGAAGTGACATCAGACAGCATCAGGAGAAGCTGATCCACCACGGCAACAGCTACTCCCCGGGTATGGCGGCCAACAGACCGATCAAGTAGGTGCACCTACCCACAGAGATGCAGCCACTCCCCGGTCTGCGTACCTCAAAGAGCGCCACTCATAAAATGCAGAGTTTACAAATGGTCTTCCAACGGCAGAGGAAGATGGTGATCATGCCAGAGAGACGAGACGTTCCACGATGCTACTCTGATTGGCTGCCTCAGATAAGGACCTGAGTGCTGCTGCGGGAATGAGAGGTCATATAAGTTCCTGTATGTGTAATAGCCAGGTGTCCCAATGCTTTTGTCCGTATTGTGTACTGCGACACAGGGTTTGCTAACACACAAAGACGTGTTTCCATACCTAGACCGAAAACTATAGAGGAAGCAGACCAACCAGACAAGAGAAGTCTGTTCCAAAGTTTGGTATCGAGTCTGGAGAAGGTCTGATCCCATTTTGTTTTTTTTTTTATATGTTTGTGGAACATCTGAAAGGAACTTAACGGCTGACATCAAGGATCTGTCTGAAAAACCCGGTACAACCAGGTCAGAAAGAGATGCTGGAGCCAGACATTCAAAACAAGCTTACAGGTGCAGAAATTAAGTAAGACGGAGAATGGTTGGTTGATGGTTATTAGTTATTCACTACAGGAAAGTGAATCATCAACAGTAACTAATAATCAGAAAGTTCTCTGTTTTTGCCCCCCCCCCCCCCCACACATCATCTCAAAAGCACATTTATGGTCATAAATGATGAATCACTGAAAGAGGTTCTAAAATCTGAGCAACTGAATCTTCTGTGGCTTGACACTTACGCAAAGGAGTATTTTGATTCTATCTACATTTCATATTTGCCGCCATTTTATCTGCAGTCTTCCCCGATTCTGGTCGTAAGACAGAATGAGTGTGTCAGACGGCCCTATACATTATGAGATCCGGAGGTTTGGGGAGAGGCTGTGAAGCAGACAAATAAAACTTCTATTTGTATTTTATGGGAGTTTTACAAAAAGAAAAAACATTTTGCACATTCTTTAGAGAATCGCACCGATACTTTCGTAAAAAGAGTATAAGGTCATTCAGGTTACCTGAGGAAACACAGTCAAATGGTTTGTGCTTTCTGTGAAAGGGGAAATATGGCGTGCGTCTTTCCCTATTGGCTGGAGATCGCTGCATGTTTGTAGGGGCGACTGCTGAGGAAATGACTGTGGACACTGGGAAAAACTTAATTTTTTACGATGCAGCTCTTCCCCGGATAATGTGAGGTAATCAATTATCATTCACTTGCTCTATTACCAAGGCCCTGCTTGGGCTAGTGTGGTGGATTGAGGGTGAATGTCGGGATATTCCTACAAACCTCCACCCGGAGTCCCAGATGTGTTCAGTGCAAGCCAGGGAAACTGAGTTCCCTTGTCTTAGATGAAGGTTCTCCATGTGCCGAGGAGATGTGAAAGACAATGCGAGGTCCTCCATGCTTGAGGGGGTCCTACACGAAGGATGCTTTTGGAGACTCAAAGCCACATGCTCCCGTAATGCAGGGGGAAGCCCTTGTCGCTGGCCACATGCCAACGGCGCCTGTAAGGTTTTCAAATTCTGTCACACGTAAGGAAAGCGAAAAGCAATGGTGTCCACATCCACTGAGCCGGAACTGTGTGCTGAAGTCTTCAAAAACATCGCTCCTTTTTCAGCCACTTATCTCACATTCACTGATGTGTAAATAGCATATTGTCTCACTGACGACTGCCGCTATTGTGAATGGGCATTTATTAACGTCTATTTGTAGACATGGGGAAAAGTAGGACTGCCATGTTTCAAAGAAAAAGGTCTCACAGCAACATTATAAAATGACATTCTGTGCAAAAAAAAAACATACCCGCCTAACTGTTCTCCAGTGTATTTTTTTTATTGACTGATCTAAAATAAGAACATGCTTGTAATTCATTTGCCAGTTGTGTTTGAACACATCATGTTTTAAAAGGGAGAAAAATATTTCCTCTTTCCACTGGTAAACAGACAGCCTTAGTGGCGGGCCGTGATATCACGGAGCAGAGGAAATGACATCACTTCCTGTTTTGTGAAGCATGGCAGTTGCAGCAAAAGCCACATAACTGTAAAAGCAGATGTTTGAGGGGAAAAAAATGCAAACCAATTTTTTTTTGCTATTCCCCTCGCAGTCTATTTTTATTTATTAATTTTTTTACATTATTGTGTTATGATTGTTGCAACTATCGGTTGAACGTTTTATCTTTGGAAAAAAAAAATGTGATTTAGAAATTCATCACCCCTCAGCTTATAACCGCAAAATGCTGGTCCATCTTCGTCAATCCGAAACTGGTGTGGGGAAAATGGGGGGGGGGGGGTGTAAACACTTTGTCATGTGAATAAAATAGCAAATAGCAAGACTGTGCCATGTGAGGCAAGATATGCTCCATGTACAATTTCCATCACTCCAACTTTACCCAGGGTGCTGCAATACACAAACAAAGGGCTCTAAATAGTAACTATTCATCAGGCCTAACACAAACATCGGCTTTTGCCATTTTGTTTGCTCAACTCTGCCGCTCACAAACATATTGCCAATGCAGTAAGAGATATTAACATGCACAGAGTGAGAAAAACACCCCTTTAACTAAATTAACAATGAAAGCTTATTCTGCAGCCGTGCCTGAGGAAAACATGCGTATGAGATTGTAAACTGAGTTTTCATCTAAATAAAGAAGCACGAGACAAAGGGGCCTGATGCCGTGGAGGTGGCGAGGGCATCCTCTCCATGGTAACTGGCTATTGTGGGTAACTAATCTATGAAATATAACTGGAAGCTGCCGGGGAATTTGGATCGGTGTCTGCTGATCCTTCCTATACGGCTGAGCTTTCACAAGCGTGGCATATCTTAGACCGGCTTTGGTTCACTCCAGAAGGAATTACTCAGATTTCTTATAAGTGAGGTTATGTTTACTTTGATAATCTGATTGGTCAAAATGGCTGTATAAACAAGCAGTTTGTGCTATTCTTCAAGCGGCGTGGATGATGTAATCGGGCACCCCAGGATCGGTGTCCCTTGGCCTCACACCCCTGTACTGCTTCTGTCCTCAGTCCCCCTCCCCCCCCCCACCACCCTGCAACCCTGATCAGGACAAGTGACCAGATTTGACACTTTAAAAATTAGGATTTTGTTAATCTGACTCTCCCTGCCGGCCCCTGGAGGATGGGCTCCCCCTTTGAGTCTGCCCCCCCCCCCCAAAGTTTCTTCCTTTTAGGAATTTTTTCCTTCCCACTGTCGCCTCTGGCTTGTTCTCTGGGGGCTTTGGGGGGGGGGGGATAATGTAAAGTACTTTGAGACAATGTAGTTTTTTGAAAATGTGCTATATAAATAAAAATGAATTGATTTGAACGGATTTCATCTCATAACAGGCCAGTATTGTCTGGAGGTCTATGTTTTTCAGAAAGTGCTTAAATGCTTGGTAGGTGTTTGTGTTGCCTATTCTGCTGCATGGAGGACTTTACAAACACGACTGGATGAACCCATGAACCAACGTGAACCGAGTTGCCTGCAGTTTGCAGGAAATGGACGCCTTACATGCCAAAGTATGGGTACTTTAAGGATGACATGTCCACACCTTCATTTAAGCGCAATGATCATCGTTTTGAATCTGCACCCAACAAAAGATTTACTTCAGAATATCTGGGATCATTCTGATTGTTCATACAATTTGTATAAATGCTCAGGCAAATCAGGAAGAACGAGGCCCAAGGCTGGAGACACGTTGGACAAGATGTCAGTCCATCGTGGGGCTCAAACTTTTTCATTATTGTTAATATGATGTACTTCATGACTACTGGATCCATTGTTCTTCGTGCTCTAGAGGCAAATTCTGTCTGTAACCACTATCTGTTCACAATCAGTACTAAAGTTATTTTCTTAAACTGTGGTCAGAACCGTAATCTGCTGCATGTTTAGCTGAATACCCATCTTTTCAAACCGTTTTTCAGCTTTTCCTTTTAGTCTTTGGTAGCTCTCTGGAATTTGTGATTCAGCACCTTCAAGAGATCTTTATCCACCCTGATTTTGGACTTTTCCTTGTCAGTTCCACTTCTGAAGTGCCTTCTGTAATCCATTTTGGTTTATTTGGCTGCTTCAAACCAGTTCATGCTGTTTTTGTTGAAGGCGATGGGCTGCACTTTCAAGGTCATTGCTTGGAAGAAGGTGGTCTCCTTCTCACGCCTGATTCACTGGGAGCAGACCCAGCGTACTTAGTTCAACGTAGCTGCTTTGGATCACCTATTTTTTTGGATTGTGAGTTCAGCTCTTGCTTTGTTTGACACTGAGAATGTAGTTCATTTAATTTTTGTGAACTGTCTAGGTGTAAAGATGATGCTTTGCTTCATTGAATAACATACTGACATTGAAGAGGTCTTTGAGTTTGTAGAAGTCGGTAAGTTTCTTATTTCACCCCATTTACACTAAATACTGGCATAGCTGTTGAGTACCAGGTCCATAAACACCAACTGTGCCCTGAAGACTCCGGAGCTTCCCAGTAGCATGCGGAGTGACTGTTGATCTGAGACTCTCATCTTACAGCAATATATCGGTGTTTACTCTGGTGTGTCATTTCATAATGGTTTATTGGTCAGTGGCATTCTGTTTGCCAACGTCGTCTTCCATGCGGTTTTGAATGGCATCTTTACCCAGGTTACCATGGTGATCATCATCCACCTATGTCCTACGGTATATCTTTGATAACCAATGAATCAAATGATACCCAATGCTTGCCGTAGATGACCCGGGCTTATCCCTGGCGCACAAGCCTCCTCACCCCAACAAGTCACCATGCCGTGAGCAGGAAGGACAGCCGAGAGACGCTGTTTCAGCGAAACCGCATGTCTTTGAGGTGTGTGAGGAAGCCGGAGTACCCACATGTACACAAACATATCGCAGAGCTGGGACAGAAGCCGCAACCCTAGAGGAACGCGGACGCAGAGCCACCCACTGAACCACCGCTTCACCCACTTCCTGCTTCACTGTTCAGCGCTCAATCCAGAATAGTAATTGCATTTTGCGGAAGTTCATTTGCATCATTTTGTTCTTGTTACGAAATATCTACCAGGAGAGGTGTGTCCTCATGAAATTCCTGAAAATATTGCACCCTGTTGGCTCTAATTAACTTTGGGAATTGTCTAGGAATATGAAAGCCAGCTGGACAGAAGAACGGAAGGAGACTCGAGTATTAGACTTCGTAAGTGCTAATTACCAGGAAGTGGTGTTTTGTAAGGTTAAGAAAACCCTTCGGTGGGAAAAGTGGGACATTTTAGAAGACATATCTTTTCTATTTCGTGGGGAGATGCGATGAGTATCCTGAAGCCTGCTTAACACTGCGTTGTTCGTAAGATCTACATTAAAAGATGGCATTAAGAAAGCTTTGGGAAACTCAGTCCCATGTTGAGCGGGGAAAAATGATGGCAGGTGTAAATTTAAAAAAAAAAAAAAAACAAAGAAACAAGAATGTTAAAGACAATGAATAACTTCGGCTACTATGCATTTTTATACAAGCTATTCATGGTAGGTGCAGCTGTGGCAGACACTTTGAGTCACAATACAGCATGCTTAACATGCGACTGTGCCAGGAAAACATCGCAACTATGGACGAATGCAGTTCCTATTTGTGTTCTAAACTCGGTGCGTAAGGTGTGGCACACAGATTGAGAAACCCTCGAATAAACAGACTGTGACCTACTGCCACTTTAACGCGATAAGCTGCCCTTCCTTTGCTGGAAATATTATGTTCCAGGAGCTGGAAAAATAGAAAAGGTCTTTTATCAGCCATCAAAGGGCATGGAGTATCCTGACTGAGCCATGGAGTAAAGTTACACCTATAGAGGGTCAGGAGAGATTTCCTCCTTCATTGTGTGCTTGCTCGATGCCCTAATCAGAGGGGAAAATACTGTAAAAGACACATTTCCATTTCATCAGATGCTAAAAGAGGCCTGGGGAATCTGGGAGGAATTGGACGAGGATCGCCACAGCTGAGCTGCAGGATTCCAAGTTACGTTTGTCATACCAAAGTGAAACAAAAGTTATGCAAATAAACAGTGGAACTCTGTTGATATGGGGCAAAACAAAATTTTACAATAGCAAAGGAATCAAGCTAAAAGTGGAGTCTGGATAACTTTCATCCATCCATCCATCCATCCAGGGAGTCTGGAGCCTACCCCCAGCAGCGCAGACTGAGAGCTTGGGACACACCCTGGATGGGATGCCAGTTCATCACAGGTCCCATGTACGCCCACCCAAACATGTTCTATGGACAATTTTTAGACTCTATGTGATTTGTCCCGTCCATCATGTCCACCTCACCTTTCTGTTTCCTCCTCGTGTTGCTTGTTGCATCTTGTTAGTCCTTGTATTTAAGTACTTGTCTTTCAGCCCCCGTCTGGTCACTGATGTCGCTCCTCCTGTCCGCCCATGTCCTTCCCTGTACTCACCTTCTCGTTTTGACACCTTGTGGTCTCACTTGTTTCCCTGCTGCCATTCAGTTAAATAAAACCCCTTTTTTCGTTCACCAACTGAGTGCCTTTGAGTCCTTCGTTCTGCATGCTGTGACAGTATGACAGTACTGTATAACTCTAGCCAAACAGACAGTCTCAAGGTTCTTGTTGCTAAATTTTGGGTAATATTAGCTAAATAATTTGAACTGAGGTGGAAATGTATTTATTTGCATTTAGAACACTGACAGATGTCATCTCTGAGTTCCACCCCTGGAAACCACGCCGGAAGGAAGAATAGCCTCTGACTGGGGCGATACAGTGCAGACCTCAGTACCTGAGGTCAAAGGTCACCGGCTTCAGTCTGTATATAAATAAGGAATGATCAGCATCTGGAAGTCCTGTTAGATTTCTGGACACAGTAGAACATCTGTCCTCACCGTCTGATTGAGCAACCACAGGAAAGGTATTGTGGCGACAAACTGGATTTCTGCATATTTATTCTCAACCTTGGCTCACCTTGAAATATGATGAGTGACAGCTGTGGCCTACAGCGCAGCCCTACAAGGAAACGTCATCTGGAATGAGTAGCTATGCTGCAGATTCCCCACTTGAATTTCTGCATTGCTCGTACAAAGGCTATAGCACATTGCCTTTCCAGATTTCATGTATTGCCTCACATTCTGGTCCTGGGGGGCCTTCATGCACCGGTGGGATAATGTCAGCGGCGGAACCGCAAGTTCTAGTACGGTGTTGTGGGAGGTCGGTCGCCGTGACGAGTGATGCCATTAGAACCCGGTGTTACACAAACAGACTGGCGACCGGTGTGACTGAACTCGACTTTGGGGGTGGGTGGGGGTTAATTACATACCGGCTGCTTTATAAGATCCTGCTTATAAATAAGGGTGCAGAGATAAATCGCACGGCAGGGGAACTCCACTTTGTGCCTCGCTGCGTAGGATGCATGGATTAAGATGAGCATTGACAGGCTGAGACTGCTAAGGGATCCCAGCTCTTGGCCGCAAAAGATGCAGCGTCGCAAAACATCTGCAGAACTCGCTTTGTGCTATGGGAGGTCTCCTCTCCTCTTTTACTGACAGGGTCATTTTATAGCGGTGCCTCCTCTCCACGCTGACATTAGAACATGGGATTTGCTATACCCACAAATAAACAACATCCTATTTCTACCTCTTTTAACTCTATAGAAATGTAAAGGAGGTTAAACTGAGTATTTTGGCAGTGACACATGAAAGATATTGCATTGTGTTCACGGCAATATTTTTAGTAATCAATTTGCCGAGTACCCTGTTATCGAACACCTAATATATTTTGTATTTTATTTCATGGCAGTGCCCTGCAGTATGCTACTTTTTTGTCAAACACGCGATCCGTTAATCCTGCCCTAACGTTGTGCGGCAGCTCTGAACCGCCTGAGTCGACCAACAGCGTTTGTGTTTCGGGCCGATCGGCAAATCGGCGGCGAGAGAGGGCGTCGCAGCCGGCAAGTCTGCCTCATTAGGGCCGGTGAGCCGTGCACCGGAGCGGTATTCCCCGCGAGATAAATCCGAGCTCCCTCTAACACAACGGACGCTCAGTCATCACTTCAAACCGCGTGTGACTCAGAATTCTCTAATAAGTCTGTGTGAGCGGGCAGAGCCGTAAGTTTGCGGCGGCATGCAGTGAGGGGGCAGGCAAATGCGCTACTTGTTCTGCCGTCCATCTTAAGACTTCGAGAGGACCACGTAGGACAGCCGACCCAAAAACTGCAAACTGATGAAAATGCAAGTTGCTTATTTCTCTGGTCCTCAGTCTTTCGGCTGGCCGCTTTTTTATTAGATTAATTTATAAGGTCATGCAGTACACTGTCTGAGTACGTTATAAGGTATGTGAATATTTTAGTGAGGTATTTTGCAGGAAGAATATTTATAATAAACATCTACCGCTCCGAATTGCCATGAATTCTCCCCATTTACTGTTTTACGGTATATTTATGGTGCCGTTGAAGGTGAGAATCAGCGGACAATAAATGTCTGTGTTTCAGCACTGAGTAAGCAACAGGGGCTTCCAGTTTGTTATACGATATATACGATAGCGCACGCACGAATTTCTCAGTTTCATCCCTGTGAAAAGTGTGTAGCGGTAGCATCTGTTGGCTCCAGTGATGGCAAAGGGACCAAATGCATATCCCCAAGGAGTTTTACATACTGCGCTTCCTGCTTGCGCGCTAGAATTAAAGCGTGGCGATGTGTCTTTCTGTACTAACTGCCATCGTGGCTGACATGTGACAAAAAAGCATACATACAAGCACAAACACGGTTCCTTTATCATTATTTTTCTTTCGATTACTATTATTATTGTTGTTTTTGTTGTTGATGTTGCTGTGGCTGTTGTCTTTTCACAATATTTATAAAAACATACAGAAATTTGTTCAATTTTAAATTTGGAATAATACCGTAAAAATATGTGTTGCAGACCTTTAAGAAATGAGTTTCTGCTACATTCTTATTTATTTCCTTTTTTGCATTATTCTAAATGAAATCAAAATGAATTGAAAGTTCTAAATAGTTTAAAAGGCTTGTCAATATTGGTCGCCAACGCTTTTGAAATTGAGAAGCAGAATGCTGACATTTGTAATTCCCCTTGAGCGCAGGCCTTCAGTTGCGCCTCGGTCTCTCATTCACTGCCAAGTTCTGATCAGCACCATCTCAGGAAACTCCAAATAAGGGCAAGGAAGTGGCAGCCCACCGGAAACCAAGTCTAAGCATGACCTTATATGGCACTCCGGCGCTGGGGCTTCCGCCAAAATACCGTGCTTCTACAAAAGAGAAATTTGCGTTCAGCCGAGCCCGCCGCTTGAGAACTCACTGATAATGTGCGATTTGTGTGTCAGTATCCTCAACCAAAGTGTAAACCACGTACATTTATATTCGTACGCTGCAATTGCTCTGTTTACGGTTTCTCCGCTCTCCGTATTCCGCTTGGCAAGCTTCGTGTGTCTTCCACCGCAGTGCCTAAATATGGGCTTCCTCCAGTCCAAATACGGACATCTACGTCACGGCAGGAGAGCCTATATAAAGGACTGGGGATCCTCTGAAACGTGAAAGAGCCCAGAGCGCCTAATAGAAACATTAGAACCAGAGCGATAGAAACAGTGACTTAAATCCATATTTCGGTCTCCCTCCGAAAAAAGCATTGGACCCACAGAAATACACAAGTGAAAAAAAGTTTCTAGATTTTAAAAAGTAAACAACAACAAATGGTTACAACTAATTAACCATTGCATCCTTATATTTTTGGAGATAACAAGGTGGACTTATATGATTATTGAACTAGTTTTTTTGTTTTAATTTTTTGCTTCTTAAGAAGAAGGAAGGCTGAGATCCCGAGTGCCCTGGATATCCTGCAGCGGTGTCGCCTTGCAGCAGCAGATAGCGAGAGAGAGGCAGCATCTTCTCGAAGGCGTGGTGGTGCTTCCCCACTGCTCCTCATCCACGGCAGCAGCTTCCTGAAGAATGTGTGCTGCTAAGACTGAGATGCTTCTACCCACGCTCCAGATCTCAGAGCCCCTGAGCTTTCCCCAGTCGCCCATGGATAGCTACCCCAAACTGGAAGACATCATGCTCCTCCACTCTGCCGGGACACCCTTCCTCGCCGCCTCCGCGCCAGAAGGTGCTGGGTTCGGGACTGGGGATCCTGGAGAGCAGTATGACCACCTGGCTGGAGGTAAGATCAGCCTCTTAACCTTACGAAAGGCATCACGCAAAAACACGTTTTTAAAATGCAAACCCTGTCATTTTAATGCAAATATCGGTTTTTTAAAAGGTCTCAGCAGCTTATCATTTTTTTAGTTAATTTGTAGACAAGTGAACCGAAGGGTATTAATGACATGCGGAATGTGCTGGGGTCTAAATGTTGATCTTGCATTTATGTAGAGCAATAAGTAAGGGGCAGTTACTTAGAGCTTTGATTACTAAGAGTGCTTAGGCAGCAGAAAGTCAGGACAGGCGTGATGCGTTAGACCCCAGGCTGCTCTGGGACGGACTGAGCGGGGGATGTTCCAATGTTGTGTCAGACGGTCTCGGAACGGCTTGGGAATTTCTGCCAGCGGGATTCTCCTCCACACTTGCTGGAGTTCTGAGTGGCATGGAGCTGGACCCACTGCTGATCATTATTAACCTATTTTTTTTTCCGTAACCCCCCTTCGCAGACACACTGCCAGATATCGCGGTCGGCTACGAGAAGTCCTTTGTGGAGCAGAGCTACCCCAGCCAGCGCCTGCCCCCACTCTCCTACACAGGACGCTTCACCCTCGAACCCACGACCACCTGCGGGGGCAGCCTGTGCCCCGAGCCCCTCCTCAGCCTCGTCAGCGGACTGATGGGGATCTCCAACCCCTCTATTCCCTCCTCGTCCACCTCCTCCTGCCAGGCTAACATGAGCTGCTCCACCCACCATGGCGAATCCAACCCCATCTACTCTGCCGCGCCCACCCAGGCCGCCAGCAACTCCAACCTTCTTCCGGAGCATTGTCAGGCATTCCCCAGCCCCACAGGCTGCCCCATCGCATACCCGCCCCCAGCCTACGCGGGCGGGAAGACCACCAGCTTCCCCGTCCCCATTATCCCTGACTACCTCTTCTCCCAACAACAGACTGACTCCAGTCTGGTGCCCCCTGATCAAAAGCCCTTCCAGTCGCAATCTGGGCAGCTCTGTCTCACGCCCCTGTCCACCATTCGGGCTTTCGCCTCCCAGACAGGATCGCAGGACTTAAAGTGTGTGGAACAGTCGCAGGTAACTAAGCCCCGGCAGGTCCGAAAGTACCCCAACCGCACCAGCAAGACGCCGCCCCACGAGCGCCCCTACGCCTGCCCCGTGGAGAGCTGCAGTCGCCGCTTCTCCCGCTCGGATGAGCTGACGCGCCACATCCGCATCCACACGGGCCAGAAGCCCTTCCAGTGTCGCATCTGCATGCGCAACTTCAGCCGCAGCGACCACCTGACCACCCACATCCGCACGCACACTGGCGAGAAGCCCTTCGCCTGCGACGTCTGCGGCCGCAAGTTCGCCCGCAGCGACGAGCGCAAGAGGCACACCAAGATCCACCTGCGGCAGAAGGACAAGAAGGTGGAGAAGGTGGCGTGCCCCGTCTCCATGCCCTCACCTGCATCCAGCTACCCCTCCCCCGTCACATCTTACCCCTCTCCTGTCTCCTCTTACCCCTCCCCAGTGCCCTCCTGCTATGCCTCACCAGTACACAGCTCCTATCCGACCCAGTCCGCTGCCACTGCCTACCCATCCGGCACGTTTTCCACCCAAGTAGCTGCCACATTCCCCTCCGCCCTCCCAACCCCCCTGTACAGCCCCCCGGTCACCAGCCCCGATGGCCAGTCCACCGTCTCCCCAAGAACAACTGACATCTGCTGAGGTCTTCAGATTACAGGACTCTCATTTCTGGACAAAATGACGGAAAAAAAAAAAACTGGAAAAGCACTTTTTGCCCGGCTCATCCATTGTTTTCAAACACAAATACGACAAAAGGAGACCTCTCCACTTCTTACGCAAAATAGACTTTCTAAAGACAAAAAGATTGAGAGATTCTTGGCTTCTCTGTCTGCTTAGCATCTCCAACTCAAGGACAATTAAGCAGAGATACGCATTTAGAGACTTCTACGATATACATAAGGTCGTAAATGTGCCATGTTTTTGCTTTATGTCCGTCGGTACTATCAATGTGAAATGTTTTCACATATTTACATTGTACTATTCAGACTTAGCTGACATGTAGCTTATAAATATTTCTTCCCTGTCGCGATTCATTTCAGGTTCTGTGTACAACAAGCATGTGCGAGAATTGCTGTCATTTAATTTTCTCTCTTCTGTAAATATGACGAGTTCGATCTCTCCCCTTTCTTCACATGATTAGGCATTATCTTGCAAAGAGAAATGATCTGTTTGAAAGAAACTTGCAGTTTTGGTGCCTTCTGAAATGCCATTCTGGCTGTTAAATGTAACAATTTAAAGTACATGAACAGATTTAACGCATCTGAAACGATCCTATTACATACGTAGGATTTTAAGGGGCAATTAGACAATACTTGAGGTCTCAATTTCACAACTAGAATGTAACCAAAAAAGGAAATTTCATACCTATATTTTTGTATCAGAAATGTAATTCTTCAGGGTTGGAATGTTGTACGTAGTTACCTACTGAGTAGGCATAATTTTTTAAATGTGTTTTACATGCAACTCATTATTTTGTGGTAATTTCTATTTTGTAATTGTGTTTGCTAAATAAAGTGACTGTTTTGGCTTCAAAACACATTGAATGCGCTTTCACGAATGGGTCAGTTGCTGTTAAGAATTCTCCTTTCAGAGAAGAAATATTAATAAAGTATGCATAAAATATCTTCACTTGTCACTGATCTCTTCCGACTTACATTTTCCTTATAAAAAAAATTAAGGGAATATAAAATGAAATTTTGAAACATTTTATTTAAATATCAAGTAATTTTCTGCATCACAGTACATCACAAATAAAGTATCTTATAGAAACAGACATTAAATTAAAGTCATATTGAAAATGTTACATTTTAAATTGAACTCAGATCACCATTTGGCATTACAGAGATTTAGTAACCAAGCTACGTTTGTATAGTTGTAGATGAAAAAACTAGCCATCACCCAAAACTTCTATATTAAATTGCCAGATTCCTTGTTGTGTTCATGCATTAAATATTTTAACCAAGGCTGTTATGACCCATTAGGCGATCCTTGGCGTCATACCAGAACAAAATGTCATTCTTAGTTGATGCAGTGCTGGGATTTCATTTCATTTGTGATCCAAAAGAATGAGTACTTTTCACACAGACATGCCACTTCACCTCAACACCGGGGTCCTGAGCTATTTCAAAACAATCTCTCGAAGAAGGATTCCAGAACACGTTGTTCTATATTTCAGATGCTGTGATGTCTACGGGCAAGCAAACAGATCTTGGCAGGTCGAGTGTGTGGATACACGCAGCCTCGCTTCATTCCTGTACAGGTCTGTGCCCAAAGTTATCCTTCCTTTCCGTGCTGCTGTACCTTACCGGCTGCTCGTTGCTGTGCCCTGTGCTTCAGAATCTGAATCCGAATGCCAAATCAGAATTCAGAATCAGAATGCAGAATCGGAATAAGAATGCAGAATCAGAATTCAGAATTCAGAATCACAATGCAGAATCAGAAGTCAGAATGCAGAATAAGACTCAAAATGCAGAATCAGAATGCAGAATCAGAACCCTTTTACTCACCAAGTAAAAAATGTATGAGGAATTTGTTTTGGTGTTTGAGGTAAACAATGAAACATATGATCAAGAGAGGGATACAAAGACCATAAATAGAATGAAAAATGAAATAAGGTGAGATGACTGAATGCAGGGTGCAAACAGCTTTAGGTCTGTCTCTGTGGTCATAATGGAAACTGATCTATTTTAAAAATTATGTCAACATTATACACATATGACTGGACTGGACTATTGAGACCCTGATACACTGACATACACAGTAGAGAGAGGTATGGGTGGCATCAATTACATTTTTTTTTCATTATTCTCTCTCTGTATATCTTCCTTTATGCATACATTCATATATATATTTTTTGCTAGATCAAAGTATTGCCAGTATTAAGCAGCAGAGATATACACACACACACAG
>JABFEA020000052.1:5624116-5638991 GCA_019775915.2 Cyphomyrus plagiostoma
CCACCACCACCAGATTCGCTGGGAATCTGGGTCAGAACTAATAATGACGGCCAAAACGCACAAGCTCCAGTGTGCCGTTCCTGTAATGACAGACGGTGCCTTCATATTTTTCCTATAACAAAAAAACACACACAATACCATCGCCTCTGGCGGAGCAGACTTGTCAAACCTGTCCTAGGTTCTGCGAGATGATGTAAAACACTGAAAATCTCAAGTGTGTCAACACCTGTGGCTAAAGTCACAGATCCAAACTTTACATTAGTTTCATCGCTTTAATGTAACGGGAGTTTTACCATGCAATGTAAGGGAATCGGGATTCGGTTTTTAAAAAAGGAGAAGAAATCTTTCATTTCTCCTCTTTCTCTCTTTATGGGTTCAGTAGTAAGATTGAGCCAATTCCCTCAACGATTAACTCGGAGATGAGAAAATAATTCCGAGCGATAGTGTTCTGCTGGTGATTGTTGCTTTGGGATCTAGCTGAGACTGGGATAAAGGGGGATGATGTTAGCCAGCTTGCAGCTGCTAGCCTATTAGCCGGGAGCGGTAGAGTTTATTAAATCAGCGGCCGGGTTCTGCCAAGCGCTCCCCGTCATCACAGCAAAAGAGGTCGTTATGCGCAACAATGAGTCCTGCTTTCTACAGGCAACGTTAATTAACCCTAACACATGAAATTTTGCATTCTGACACAAAGGTACTGACACATTTGAGGGGAGGTGTTGCAAATTTTTTTTGTTTTTATTAATATGTTTTTGATAAAATTTTTATTTTAATTTATCTAGCCTCCCCCCCACTGCCATACCAACCACAGAAACTAACCCTAAGTCTAACCCTAACCCTAACCCTAAACCTAACCCTAACCCTAACCCTAACCCTAATATACCTACTCTCTCACCCCCACTGGTACAGCCACAAGGAAAACTGCGCAGAGTAACTATAATTATAATAACATGCTCCTGAATTCCCCCAAAGCCACTTTGGAAAGGGGGGGTGGCTGTGAAAATGGCCTGTAGTGAACATTCCCTCAGTGCCAGTGAGGCTGACACGCAGGTCTGGCTTCCGGACCGCCCCCGGCTGCTGGCCCTCCCGAAGTGGGCCGGCGCCGGGCCACCGCTGTGGTACTCGGAGAGCGAAATCCCCCCGGACTCAAAGCGAGACCTGAACTAACACGACGGGGGGGAAAAGGCCATTGTCGTGTCGCTAATGCTATGTAGCATTATTGGGGACATTCCTGCCACGAGGGTGAAATGTGATCAGGCAGCACACAAAAGCGGAGCGTGTACAAGACGGCCAAGGGTGTGTGTGTGTGTGTGTGTAATGTCATCCCCAGCTCTGAACACCAGCCGGGGTCAGTCGATGACTCATTGGCCTTATGACAGCTAAGGATAGATTTGAACCTTAACAGCCAGCAAAACTGTTCTGGAAAAGTGCAGAGGGGTTAGGGTGGGGGACAGTCAGAACAATCCCTATCTCCTACCTCTCCCCGCCACTGGTGAACTCCCAGTCTGCAAAGCACACCACAGCTATGCAGTCAGTACAAAAGTATCGCGTGAAGCAATCCTCGTCGCACACAGCTGAGCATGTCGATTTGGGGGTGGGAATACGTGTCATCCCGCTGAGTAAAACCCCCCCCTCTCCCGGCCTGTCAGACGTCCTGGGGGATGAAACCCAACACCTGTGACATTACGCCCCTGCAAAACCCAGTCTGAATCGCCGCCAGAAGGGCGTTATTGTCGGTGCGTCCACGGCATGTTAGCGGAGAAGCTATTGCATACCGCACCATTATAGATAATAATACCCAGTGTGTCCTCATATCTCTGGGGAGGCAGGTTTGCATTTCCCCTCCGCATCTGTGTGGGTTTCCTGCCGCAGTCTGCAAGGAGAACTGGCATCACCGCAGTGTGGCATCTCAGTCAGGGTGTACCCCAGTGCATTCTGGGACATGCTCCATTCCAGCGGTTACGGTGGTTGGATTGATTGATGTGCACCGATACAAATCAAATTATATGTAACATCAGTAGAAACACTGGCATCCGCGTCTAATGGTTTTTCGCCTTTTCATGCTGCTTAACGGGAGATGTCGGGTTTCTAGAGCATTCGCAGCGATAGATAGGAATTAACTCGCATGCCACATTGGGGAGAAAGATCGCCATGGCAACTGAGCCAAAGCCTTTAATTCAAAGTCTGACTCAACACAATGGCTTCATTAAAAATAGTTTGCGACAAGCTGGCAATGGGGCCTTTCGCAGCCAACTCTCAAAACTCCTTTCCCAGAACAGACTTCCGGAGAGGTGTTTATGCACCACCAAGCTAAATGCTGCTTCAGGTTTTACAAACTTCCTTACTTGTGCTTTGACTGGCTTGTTTCCTTGACTGAGAGACTCATCCAGCTGTTTCACATTAACATTAGTGACACATGCATGATTATAGGAGACTGACCAATCAGCACACAGCAAGAACCCAGTGCTCAAGTGAAATCCAGGTCTTTTTCATTGAGAATCTGTCCTGGCTCCTAGTGTCCGGGATGACGTAGATTATCTGGTCATCCTACTGCAATGTTTCCCAACCCAATCTATGGGGAACCCCAGACAGTCCACATTTTTGCTTCCTCTCAGCTCCGAGTGCACCTGTGCCAGGTATTCCGTGTTCCTGATTGGCTGGGAGCTGGGAGGGAGCAAAAACCTGGACTGTCCGGGGTTCTCCGAGGACTGGGTTGGGACACGCTGCCCTACTGTATAGAGATATAATACCCACAGAGCCAGTTTAAGGTTATGCCGGGCAGTAGGCTGGGCACGGTGCAGGAGCGCCATCACACAGAAACATTCACACGCTAAGCTACGGCTTAGTGGTAGCGGTTCACCCGCGCGCCTGGGAAAACCGCTCGCTGCTCCCTGCCTTTCTTTCGTCATATTACTTTACAGGCATTTTCCCAGCCTGGGACCTCACATAAAACTACATGCCAGGGGCTGGTTATTAGGACGGCGAAGCAGAGCCAGCTCGCAGCCTGCCGCTCTGCGCCTGTGTCTTCATTACTCATACGAAGGCGGCGGGCGTACAAAGCCACTGTGTGTGCGAGAGAGACAGCGCCAGAAAGAGGGGGGGGGAGGAATAGAATACCAGTGTGGCGACTAAGTTTTTTAACACCATTCTGCCGAATGTAAATAACAAAATTACCCTGGTGCAAAATTACCCAACTGCAGCGGGGTGAGAGCACAGGTGGGCGGAGCTAAAAAGCTGTCAATCACTGCATGGTTGCTCAGTGACCCGGTTCCCAGCACTGACTTAACGGCTCCCATTGGCTTAAACTTGGAGCCAGTAAAGGAATGAAAGACGAAGTGAGTAAGAACAGCTGGAATGGACTTTTGCTTAGTCACCGGTCAATGAATTCCAGCTCATGATATATCATTTAACCCCCATCCAACCATCCACCCATCCATCCATCTATCTATCTTCCATAAACAATTTTCCATAACAGGTTTGCAGCAAGCTGAAAGCCTGTTTTCAGAAGCACAGGGTGTACCTTCTGTGGGATGCTAGTCCATCACAGGGCAAAATCAAGCACAAAAACACTTCTCAGGCAGATTCCAACCTATACCCACGGACCGGATTCAAACCCACACCCACAGAGGGATTCGAACCCACAACAGAGCATTGACCCACAAGTCTGAGCCAGAGGATATATATCAATATACATTCCTCTCAAATGTGACCTGGGATATTGATTTACTGGGTGTGCTAATTTATGCTTTGAACAAAATATTAATGAAAATATGCTACCGTTCCACCTGAGAAACAGCTGTATTCAGTCCCAGACGTGACCGACTGCGAGACAGGAAGACCGATAACGTAAAAGGCACCAATGAAGTAAAACTGTGGTAACATATACACAGCACAATAAAAATATTTACAACAGCTGTAAAAACAATTAAATGCAGTTTCGTGTATTTTCAAGTGTTTTGCACGGGTGTGGAGTTCATTGGATGTTTTGGTAATTGCTCAAGAAGTTGTATTGGCGCTCCCAAAACGCACATCGAGTCTGGGTTTGGATCAGGACGGGTGGTGGCGCAGGGTGGGTGTGAGTTATTGGCTTCAGCGGGGCTTTCCAGCGCTGAATGCTCCGGCATCCTGCGGTTTTAGCTGGGGTCATTCTCAGCTGACTGAGTCAACGTCTTGGAAGTTCTCCAGATCAAGCTGTGGGGGAAATCAGCTCCAGAGGGACCCAGCATTTTGGTGGAGAGAGAGAGAGAGAGAGAGAGAGAGAGAGAGAGAGAGAGAGAGAGAGAGAGAGAGAAACAGTAAAATTTCAAATTATAGATTTAGAGAGAGGTACATAAAGGGTCCTGTGGTCTGTTATGAACCCAGGGCATAGCAATCAGAGGCAAGACAGCTGTGGAAATGTTAGGGAAAAGAATTACAAGCATTCCCACAGTGACTGTTCAAGTAAGGCCATGTGTAAGTCACAATATAAAATGAAAAATAGACCCAATTATATCCATCATAACGGGGTAATCGATGTCATAGAGATTGTTCTTTTTCGAAAGTGACTTTAACTGACAAGGTTGTCAGCGTGAGACTCAATTAGCATTTGTATGGGATTAGAGCATAAATTTGTCTGAGGCTTGATCAAATTGGCATTTTCTTTATCCCGATCAATTCTGAAGGGGCCCCGTTTTTGTGAAGAGACTGAATGACGCCGAATTCCTTCACCGATCCCCGCCTCACGGGAAAAAGATGGGCCATTATGTGTCGCTGAATATCCAACTGTGCTTGTCTCACTTCATAATAAAGACACTGCCTTCGTTACAGAAAGACCAGAGTCTGGCACAAAAAGCTTATCGCGAACAATGCTTAAACGATGCATCACCGATTTTACTAAAGGTTGGTGTCATCAAAAATATGCCCGTGACTTCTGTTCCCTAAGCATTATTAACGACACAAATGGAAATGTGCTTTATTTGTTAAGCAGACACTCTTGTCCAAAGTATCATGCATTTTAGGGAACGCAAGGTCAGCCAGGCCCTGGAACAATTGTGGGTCAAGGGCCCAATGGTGAAATCATTCTGCTGACGCTAGGATTGGAACCAGTGACCTTCTGAACACAGGTCCCACATCAGACTCTATTGCAACGGAGCACACCTTGGCAGAGTATCATAGAGTGCATATAGCAATAACATATATACCAATAAGAGAATATACTGAAATAACTATATCAATATTGTTTTATTGATTTAAATTGTGGCTTCAGTGTCATTTTAGACACATTCAGAGGATCAGCAAACTGAAAATAGTTTAATAGGTGAATAAAACAGTGATGTGTTAGGGACATTAAATACATTTTTTTATCTTTTTTTTTATCGTTGTCTGTTACATTCATTTCTTCCTTTTTCATTAACATGCAATCTTGCTGATCGTTTTCCCCGTGCAGTTACATCTTATTTAATCAAACAGGCCCCTGTTTGTCAGAAATAGGTAATTATCAAAAGTGATCTTTACAAGCTGATCAAGCCTATAGACAGGAGGTGGTGTACAATTACTAAAACATTACCGTTAAACATTATGAAATTATCATTTAATTAATTTGACTTACTCCTTTTTATAGTTAAAAATGCGTTTAGAGCTGACTACACCATTTAAAATTTAAATGCAGCCAAACTTTGAAGAATTAAAATGTTCAAACCGACACAGATTAAGTGTGCCCAGGTCTTAGTTAACATGAACAGCTTTAATAGACCACAATGAACACCCGCCCCGCAGCTATTTTTAGCCCTGTGTTTCTCTTTTCTGGAGAATTCCATCCAGCGTAGTCAGATGCGCCCAAGCAGAGTTCCACAAAACGTGGCATTTCCTTTCCAGCAGGAGTGATTACATGGGAGAATCTGTGTCTAACTTGGCACCGTTTTAAAAGACATCGTCTGTCGTGCGCAGATGCATAAAAATGCTGTGAGAAACGGCGTGTTTTTTTATCTAACTTAATACGTGTTCCGACTCGTCCCATGCTGGGTTTGATTAGGAGCAGGCAGCCGCGCCCCCTTCTCTCTCTGCCTGACTTTTTCTGGGCATTGGAAAGAACACAAGGGAAAGTCCAAAAAAAAAAAAACTGGATGCGAAGAAACCCCCGCAATTACACAGGGCGGCGGGTCTGTGTCGTGGGACGTGTGATCACCACAGGGTCCCGGCCAGCACCGCGATGACACACGCGCAGTGCGGTGAATCACACCTAATCTACTCATTGTCCCAGGCGCAGCCCGGAGCATCTACTGGGGAACCGGTTTCCGCTCCGGAGAGAGAGAATAGCACAAAGCTGTACTCCGGGTTACCGAGGGGAATCTCCGTAGGTGAGCAGGATATGGAGTCGGATTTCGAGTGAATAACTTACAGCCCGGCCACAGGGAAGGTTTGGCTGCCAAAACTAGGGAAAGGACAGATTCAGGAAGCAACGCAGCAACAGAGGACTGCAGGACGCTAACTCCTTTCAACACGTGGAGGAGACCCCATTTAACCTTGGTATAGCACGTAGCGATCAGCATATTAACCCACTCTATCACCGTTCTGCGTTACGACTCAATTAGGCCACACACCCCCACCACAAAATCTATTTCTTATGCTCTGTGCACAGAATCCGAAGAGCGTAGTTGTTAGATAAGATGTCATTAATAATTATTAAAGGAGTTATTAATAGTAAAATTATTAAATAATACAAAGGCATGTCTATAACAACACACTACACTTCTGTTGCTCAAGAACTGTGGTAAAACAGAAACATGCATCAATAATGACACTCGCCTACCCCATCTCACTCTTCATGACACACACATAGGCGAAAGGAAGCTTGACAGTGAAGGGCAGCCACCTGCACTGGTGTCCATGGAGCTGGGGGTTAAGGGCCCTGCTCAAGGGCTCACAGACATGTGACTCTTCTACCAAGACCAGCCTTGAACTGGCAACTTTGCAATTAGAGGCAAAGTTTACAAGGATTAGCCCAGTGAACCACATGTTGCATTCCAGTCGACGCCCTCATAAGCAACCGAGTGAACCATCGGCATTAAAACAGCTGAAGTCCTTCTTGAACTGTTGTCGCGCGTAAGGGAACTGCGTGCAGTGCCATTTTGGACCATCCGCCAAGGAGAACTGCCTCCAGTGATGGATGAAAAAGATGGAGGTCTGCTTCTCACACTGAGCTCCAGGACTTGCCATAAATGTAAAAACGATGTTTGTATGTGATCTGAAGGCCACGGAAAGTGTTCAGCATCAGACTCATGCGCAGGAAACCACTCCTGAATTTGTTTAGCGCTGTGTACGGAATATGGGAACATCATGAACTATTTAATTATGGGGTGCCCCAGGTGCTGTAAAATGGTTTCATCTTCCTTGGCCATCATCCGGCCTCATTGAGAAATGATTTGGGCCTGAAGATTCCCATGAGATCGTGGGATGAAGGCATTCGTCGGATTTCTCCAAACGTAAACCTGTCTTGATCTTCTTGCCCCATACTGCAGGTTATACTTCTTTGGGCGTTGTCCTTTCTTAATGACAGCCCTGCCATAAATGACTGCTTTGGGAAGTGTTCAACGTGCAGTTTTTTTTTCTTTCTCTAAACTGGATCGCGTGAGTGTCGATTCAGTTCTGTAATCATTTTCAATGCTCAATCTTGTACTGTTTAGTAACTACCCAAGTGTCCATGTGGCACCCTAGGCCAGCTTCACCCTCAAAGCCCTGCCAAACAATGGTGTAGGTTACCAACCTGGTGGGACGGTTGCTAATTGGGTGGGTCCAAGCAACTAGATGTGGCAGTTCAAACCAATCAGATGTCTCGGCCCCGCCTCCTCTAGTTGCTTGGATCCACCTCCTCTGCAATCTGATTGGTTATCTCTCTGAACCAATCATTTTTCAATGCTGTTTGCATATGATGTCATGACTTTTGTGCGTCTTCCACCTGGCCTTTTTAACACTGCCATAGATTGCAGGAGAGATACACCTGCAAATCAGGCACCGATTCATCGGCCCCCTTTGAGCACCCCCCCCCCCCCATGCTGCTTTGAAGATTCACAAATCAGGGTGCTGATTGCCAGAGCTTGGCTAACAAGCCCCCCCACCAATAAGAATCACTTTCATAACCGTGTCACGACATTTATTTAAATCCATTTTCATGTGGCATGTCCATAATTTTATCGTTATTCTTACGTTATACAATTTACCACTGAGAAAAGCAGCACGACATGATTCATATTCACTTCCTAGCTGGTGAAACTGCATATCTTCAGGTATGTCTTTCCTGGGTCTGCAGTGGCTACTATTCTAGATCTGCGTGACCCACTGTCTGACTTACCTGAGACCTTCTAGCAAATGTCAATCATTGTAGTGCAGGGTAAAATGAGACACTTAGGTCATGTGTTACATAGCTTGAGCCACCCAGCATTCAGGAAACAGTTAAGATCAGGTTACATAAACTAAACCTAGTCTCGGCCTGATGTGTTATTTATGGGCTGGGATTTATGCACCAGCAATGCGCCCTGACACATAATTAGTATGAACCGTTTTCTCACCTGAGACCCAGGCATCGCACGAGGGAAGGCCCGGTTCCTTGCAATTTGTGTCGTGAATTTCCTCTGGCCGCCGTGCAAACAACAGCTTCGGGTTGTTCAGGCAAAACCCTGGAACGTCTGCCAGTTCACCGCTACTCTGTCCACAAAGTGGCCGAAGCCCCAAGCTTTCTGTCTACCTCATGAGCTCCAAATCACCGATATTTTCGGCACTTTCTGAGAAGCAGACCTTGGTGCTTGTGCCCTTACACAGTGAACCCTGCCAATAAAATCTACTTTGAAATTTACAGACTTCAGCCACATTTACACTACATCGACACATATGCATCGACACATAACCTGGAGAGGTTTCATCCCTTAACAGAAAACTAAATTTACAACCTTATAATTGTCATGCAATATTTATAACTACAGCAGTTAAATGATTTAAAGGCAGGGATTACACCCAAGGTAATAAAAGTGGGTTTTGTATGCTTTTATTTTTCCAAAACCCAACTACAGAGTAACTACACAACATATCTGACTCACTTGCCTTCTGTGCTGTTATGAGGATAATAATGCTTTCTATACAACTGTCGTTATAAATCGTCTTCTTCCCGAAGCTTTCTATGACATCCTGCTCAAGATGTTCTCCGCAATGACGTGTCAAACATAAAATATCACCATGACGTCACCTTTCTTTGAGCGACTTGTCGTTAGCAAATTCCTTGGAAGTTCCGTCGTATTTCTTGGAAGCCAGGTAACTGCAAAGAGCACGTCTGCACCCACCAATGGAGAAGAGGGCAGTGAGTGCATAAAATATGTCAGAGGTATAGGTCAGGCATGAATAAATATGGGACCAGCTGATCTAAATCGTAGAAAGATATTGAGGAAACGGCTCAGAACCAAGTCAATGGGTCATACTATGTAGGTTCAGCTACGACTGAAAGTTCTTTCAGCCCAGTGTCCCTGTGTGCTCATTGGCAAAGGTGTTTTCATCTCCTGTAACTCAGTAAGAGCCCTGTGCTAATGATGAGAAGGTTGTGGGTTCAAATCGCGGGGAACGCACATAAATTGAAGCTGCTTTCAGCCCAGTGTCCCTGTGTGCTCATTGGCAAAGACAGTATCATCTCCCGCAATTCAGTAACTAGAGCCTTGTGCTAATGATGTAAAGGTTGCAGGTTCAAATCCCAGAGAACACATGTACAACGGAGCTGCTTTCAACCAAAAGGTTCGGTTTGTTCATTAGCAAGACATTACTTGAGCCTTCTGCTTACGATGCAGAGGTTGTGGGTTCATGGTTCATGTCCCCAGAGAGCACATATAAATTGTAACCCCCCCCCCCCCATACAGTAAATCTCTATGGGGGAGGGGGGGGGGAAGTCAAATAAATGTACAAATTCACAAGTGTTATCTACATAACAAACAATCTTATCTAAAATACCATTCCATTTCTTAAGGAAGCAGGATCAAATAATCACTGGAGCAACTGGGAGATAAGGGTCTTGCTCAGAGGTCTAGACGCGAAGTGATTCTGCCATTTCTGGTATTTGAACCTGTAACCTCACAGTTACAGCATTCACAGCCCTAGAGTGACATACCATCCATGCCCCCGTGGACATGTGCATCTATTTCTAGCATAGCGGTGGGGGGGGGGGGGGGGCTTGATGGTTACAACCAGCCGGCACACATGTGGGGGCCGGGAGAAGCAGACGCGGGGGGGCGGTTGTGGACGAAGCCCCGTGGGGGCGGGGGGGGGGGGGGGGGGGGGGCTTCATGTTTACATCCTCCCGCCACACTAGAGGGGGCCTGCAGAAGAACACGCTGAGAGACGGTTGAGGAAAATCCACCTTGCCCCCCCCCCCTCCTGCTTATGGATGCCAGATATATCAGTGACCCCCCTCTCGTAGGTAAACACCCGGTTTCGCTTGCATCCCATATCACTGAGCTCAGCAATAACAAGCAAAAAAACGCACTGTTACCAAAAAATATGACTTGTCTAAAATTTGACCGGTTACGTAACTGCATTTTGCAATTTAAAAAACAACAACCGAAATATATAAGTTGGCATGCGTGTGCAAAGTTCTGGATTTGACAATTAAACGCTATTCCAAAATGAAAAAAATATAATAATAAAAAATTATCCCTACATTTCTCCACGAGTTTATCCTTCCTACACCTGCTGTACCCAGAAACATCCTAATAAGTCAGAAACACTGAGAACTGGAGAGCGGGGGACATTCTGCCGGTATTCAGCCCTGCCAATGAATCAGTGTGTGTCAGCAGGTAGCTGGGTGGAGTAAAGCATTCCCCGGTTCGGTTAACGGGCATATCTCAGATGCCTGACGCGTTAACTTAACTGCAGCAGTCAGCTAAATTAATTTGGTCCTTCCCTCCAGGATAACAGCAGACGAATGGCAGTTATATTGCTGTACTGTGAGCACGCAGTTACCTACCGGTGGATGAAACACCTCCGACTGCAACAGCGGAGCTGCGGAAATGGAATTTAGGGGCGACATGAAAATACACCACAATGCTATAGCGCCTTTAGGAAAATGCTTCATTGAGATTTAAATAATCATGCTAAACTAACTGAAAAGAAAAGTTAACTATTTCAATTAACTTAATTACTGTAGATCAATACGCGTGAGGCTGGGTGTTAACAAGTCAGGTTGCCCGTGATGCTTTAGTAAATAAAAGCCTGTTAAACAGAGACATGCGTCGCAATGGCAAACGGACTGGACTTTTCCAGAACCTCTGCGTTTCCATCGTGTATCACAGCTGTCATATGTGATGTTAGAAAGCTCCGGCCTATGAGCGATGAACAAACATCCTGACATGTATTTATTAAAGTGTCCTTATCTACGTGTTCTCCCTTAAGGTGCTTATTTATCCACACACACACATTACTGCGGTTCTGTCCAGTGTGCATTTAAATAAGTCTCAGCCCTGGAGAATCTTCTGGATTGTTTGAATGACACTTTAAAAATTGCTATAATCTCATCCAAAAAATGATTTCGGGTTAGTTTTACCGCTTTCTCTCTCAACTTTTATCCCGTAATTGGGTTCAACGTGCAGCCTACTCTTTCCGCGGTTTCCACTTAAAACGTGAATAGCGCAGGAGATCGGAGTAAAGAGGAGGTAGGCGATGCGAGAGCCGGGCTCCTCCTCGCCGGGCGTCGGAAGATCAAAGCCGGCTGCGCGTCTCATCCACAGGTGTCTTGAGAATACAAAAGCCACGGAGCGGGAGGAACGCAGGCCTTGAAAGGGAAGGAGACAACAAAACTTCAGCTTGATCCATATTCAAGTGGATCGTTTGAAAAGAAGCGGGCGTCTAAAATTTCATTAATTCTCGCTTGATTTCAGCACAGCGCTCGAACGCCAGGGGCTGTGGGGATGACGTGTCGGAGTGCGTTGGGTCCCGCTGCCGTTTGCTATAAATCTACTTTACACGTGCAGTCGGAATACAAGGCACCGCATTCCAGTTAAAATATTCCAAAAGTTCCACGACTTTGGATCGTGACATTCCGGTGTCACTAGTCATCTGGCCTCTTTGTAGGCATCACTGCCCCGGCGGCTATCAACACATAAAATGCATTATAAATATAAAGGTATTACAAATAAAAAGTAGGCCAATTGCAAAAAACTCACAGTAATTGGAAAAGTGTTTCAATAGCTCGCTGGTCAAATGTGAATTAAATTTGATAATTGATTATGTCAGTTTGACAGGGCATATTGGATGGATTTGCTAAACATAGACACTATATACAATATAGTTGATTGAATTATATCTTCAGCTGCTGCTGCTTCTTGTGCGCGTGGGTGTTACAGGATTTTTCTTGCATCTGAACTTATTTAGTTTTATGTCAGCGTGGAGAAACCTGTCAGGGCTGTGAGAGGCTATGGAATGGAAAGCCTAACAGGACTGGAAGGAAATCCAGTGGCTCGAGGAGACATTAAACACTTAATAACTAAAAAGTAATGGAAACGAGCAAGCGGAACTATGGGAAAGAAACAGCAATAGGGAAAATAAGACGGTAAAGAGAAGTATCCCAAACAAAGTGTACTTCCTTATTTCCAGTCTGTTCTCTGAGAGTCTGGGCAGATGTGGAAAGTCACAACTATTTAGTAAACACCTTAAATATCTCATCACCTCACCAATTAATTTTTTTCCACATCCGTTGGTAGATCTGTACATGAACACTGATTTGCGCATTTCCTTGGAAAGCAGTGGTCGCGCGTTGTTGCGCGATGGGTTTGTTTTTCAGCTATTGGAGGGTCAGGCTCCGGTGTGTAACGATGCTGATCACAGAGGCATCGCGATGTTTCACTGGAAAATACACACCAGAGTGATATCCATCTGCTTTATGTCCGTTTGAAGTCATCCAGTTTTCAGCTGGGGTGCAGACTTATGAGACTTTAAAAAAATCAGAGAACACGTCAAGTTTGCCATCAAAAGATGATAAGTTAATTGCATGCAAAGGGTGGGGGAGTGGGGTGCCAATTAAACGCTGATTCTACCACCTCCCTGCTTATTATAAGCTGTTTCTTGCCTGCTCAACATACGGTGACTCTGTACCAAAAAGGGGTTTCTTGAAAAACACAGGTTATCAAATATGATGAAAGACAAGAGACACACGTCGATGCGGATAAAATTAGTAAAGTCGAAGGATTTTCATTTTCTTTCGACAATCAAGAAACCGGTTTCAGTGGCCGATTAGCTTGAAATCAAATTCGGTATGAAAACCAAAGACTTATTTCAATAGTTTCTACGGCTTCATTTATTTGTAAAAAAAAAAAAAGCTGTCTAGAAACTTTAATAACTTCGTGCATATGTTTTTATTGAAGATAACTCTTTGTGATATACTGCAAAAATCAATGGACAATTTACTGAGAAACTGAAAATAAGGTTTCTGCTTTCGAATTAGGTGCACCGTTGCCCTCTAGTGTTCAAATATCGATATAACTTACTAATGTTATTGTAAATGTAAATACACATACGCGCGTAAGAAAGATCGATTCGTTTAACATAGTAGAAAACGTTTTATTTCCAATGGCAAAATAAAATACATTAACCTCGGTTCTGCTATGGCAAAAATGTGTAAGGTTATGCCATTATGTTTAGATGGGTAAGAGATTTTGACTAATATGCAAGTGTTCATTCGCTTTAAACTGGAAAAATAGTGAATGTTCACAAAATCAGCCACAATTCAGCAACTAAATGCAATACGTAAATGTGAGCAGACCTTCGAATCTGTTGCACTCTGTCGTAATTCTTTTAGCTGACAACCCGGTTTCTTCAGACAGCTCATGTGAAGGATCACACTGACATGACCCGCCTTTGTTTCCTGCATTATAACGATATATCCGATTGCATAATGTTAAGCGACCACAAATGACCTCTTTTGGTCTTTCCCCACGAATTTTTTTATCAGTTGATCGTTTAAAATTATTTGCCATCGATGCATAATTCATTTTGTGCTGTAAAATGTTATCTTTTACATGTAGGCCTACTGTAAGAAAGCAGTACAGGTAATGAAAGCAGACAAATATGATCAATATAAAATCTATGCATAGTACAGTTAAAATATTCACACAAGCATTTTTTTTCTTATTTACACTTTTTCACCTACGTAAGCTGAGAACGGCTGTTTGCACGTATTTTTTAAATGCCGCTATCGCAATTTTATACAAAACAATGTTGTGCTTGCAGATATTTTAAATGTGTCCCAAAAGAAGGCGCTTGTGATGAAAATGAATGAGATCCATGGTGGCGGTTGGAAAAATCTGGATTTTTTTCTTTTATTATTTTTCAAAACAAGATCATCCCATCTCAGTGAGACAGTCCGATCTTCCTTTAAACAGTGATATGCCGCTGAGGTTAGAAGCATGACCGAAGTTGTACTTCGATTACTACGTGCGATCCCGACGATTACAACGTCTAACTTTAACTACACGTGGACTGGATTTATCAGGTGACTGGAGTGAGATTTTCAGTTCGCGACAAGTCTGCACACACATCACCTTTTAAAAGATCTATACGGTTTGCAGACTGCCCCAGCGCCTTTGGTGTAGCTAATTTTAGGTTTGTAATAGAATAATATAGATTTGCCGTGGGATTTCTTGATTGTGGGTCAGAAAGTGTCGCGAGCTGGCAGTCCTGAACTTGCACACCTGCTAATTAAAAGTTTCTCATAGGCCAGTGCAGCAAACGGCATGTACACTCACCTAAAGGATTATTAGGAACACCATACTAATACGGTGTTTGACCCCCTTTCGCCCTCACAACTGCCTTAATTCTACGTGGCATTGATTCAACAAGGTGCTGAAAGCATTCTTTAGAAATGTTGGCCCATATT
>JABFEA020000052.1:5705344-5724694 GCA_019775915.2 Cyphomyrus plagiostoma
TTATAAATTAAATAACTATGTTGTAGAAGTTACAAAATTTCCCATAGGAGTGCCTGTGAGTGATTGGTGTGTGTGTGTGTATGTGTGTGTGTGTGTGTGTGTGTGTGTGTGTGTCTTACTTGCTTAAGTTTCCTTATTTGCTTACGTTTTCTCAACTTAAAATGTTTTTATAGCCGGGGTGTCACACTCGGATCCAGTCCTGGGGGGCCGGAGCCCTACAAATTTTGGGGGTTTCCCTCATGTAACACACCTGATTCAACACTCTGTAGGAATTACCATACCGCTCTTGAGTGTATTGAAAAGTGAGACGTTGAAACAGAGTTGCAATTTCAACTTTAATTCATTTTTCAAAATCAATACTTAATTCAATGTTTTTTCAGAGTTGATGCAAGACCTCGCTGAAACCCAAGTTGGAAAGGAAGACTTTGCAACAATGTTGCGATATTGACGTTGTTTTTGGTTTTCAAAATTGAGACGAAATTCAAAAGCATTCAACCTTGGTTCATAACATTAATTCACCCATAAACAGACACTGAAATGCATGGTATTGTGAAGCTCATGCTGTCACGTGCACACGCTTTTGAAGTACTGCTGGTAGTGGGGTAGGGAACTGTTATAAGCAACAATGACTATTACCTTTTTATTTTGCAGTCTGCCTCTTCCAAAGCACCATTAAGAGAGGATGACAGTGCAGGGAGAGACAGCGTTTAGAGTTCAAGGCCTTGCTCAAGGACCCAGCGGTGACATATCATTTAGCCAGTTACGGTGATTGAACCAGTAAACTCTCAATGATCTCATCTTATGTGATCCATTCCGTTTTTAACTGTTCATATACACTACAGATGGGACAGCTTAATTTAAACGTATTCGGGATAAATTTCGTGACTGTCTTCTGTTACATTCACCACAAGTATCCCTGAAGAGCATACTAATTACCAATAATTATAATCAGTAATTGCAGTGTGAATTACCAATTGTGACCAGGGCTTCCGTCAGATATTAGCATCTGCAGAAACGCAGGATGCATGCAGAGCAGCCACGCGCTGCGGACCGATAGCCGGGAGAGGCGAAGCTACTCTTGCAGTTACACGTGGGCAAGTACGGCGCCATGTGATCTGTCCTGGAAACAACGCCTAACTGGATGGGGTTTGCATCTGTACACCAGGTGGCAATACGGTTTCTAAGAGATTGGGACACTAATTTTCTGTTCAGATGTGGAGTGCGTATACAGCGTACGTAATTTTAATATACGAGACGCAACAAACAAACAATTATAAAATATAATAATAATAATAATAATAATAATAACCATTTTTGGTGACATTACTTTTCACTTTCGAGTTACTCAATAGATTTACAGAAACGTTTGCTTTAAAATGATAAAATAAAACAAACATTACAAATCAAAATATATATTGATGAAGCAATAAGAATTGTATTAGTGTATATTAAAAGTTCCGAAATTGTTTGCAGGTATGTGCACGCATATTATGTATCCCCAATTATTCGCGTGCATTACTTAAGATCTTCGGGGGTTGTAATATATCAATGCCTGCAGTTTAATAGTTGTACAATCGTTCGAATGCGGTTTACCGCGTACTACAGGCTTACTACGGTAGTTCAGGGTGTCCATCAGCGGGAGGAGGTCACTCTCTCCCTCCTCGAAGCGCTCAGTCATTTAGACGTCGCGCCCTGATCGGCGCACTTTGGAGGCAGTGAAGAGGCGCGGAGCGAAGGAGGCTGCTGGGAAAGCAGCAGGGAAACAAGACCACGGTAGAAAAGTGAACTTTCTTCTTGGAGGTAGGCTGCGCCTCAGCGGGAGCGACATTTCGCAAATTTAGTGGAGCCACAGAACGTTAGACACCGTCTCCATCCGGAGCATCTGGTGATGAGCGAAGGAAAGGAAAGCTGATTTTCATGTAATGTGATTTGGATTTGAGTATAAATATCGCCTTGAAATGGAGGTGGTCCTTTGTCAAAATGAGTGTGGACATTGATTACCTTACGAGCAGCGGTAATGCTTCGTCGGAGCTGTATAGGAAGACGGCGCGTCTGACCAATATCTCCAAAGTCACCGAGAACGAAACCGATGTTAGTCCGCTGGACCTCACCCGGGCGGTACCGCTGGGAATGGTCCTGGGGGTTTTTATAGTGTCTGCCATCGTGGGGAACATACTTGTCATTCTGTCGGTTGTGTGCAACAAACATCTACGCATCCCGACCAACTACTTCATCATAAATCTAGCCATCGCCGACCTGTTGCTGAGCACCACCGTGCTGCCCGTATCGGCTATTTTGGAGATCCTGAACTACTGGGTATTCGGAAGGATCTTCTGTGATATCTGGGCAGCTGTGGACGTATTGTGTTGCACCGCCTCGATTATGAGCTTGTGCGTAATCTCGATAGACCGTTATATCGGGGTACGGTACCCCCTGCAATACCCGAGCATTGTAACCGAGAGACGGGCGCTGCTGGCCATGCTGGGAGTGTGGGCACTCTCCGTGGTCATCTCCATCGGACCCCTGCTTGGGTGGAAGCAGCCGCCGTCACCGGATGACACCGTCTGCCTCATAACCCAGGAACCGTTTTACGCCTTGTTTTCGTCCCTCGGGTCATTCTACATACCCCTGGCGGTTATTTTGGCCATGTACTGCCGCGTGTACGTAGTAGCTAAAAGGACCACAAAGAACCTGGAGGCCGGGGTGATGAGAGAGAGGATGGACTCCAACGAGCTGATACTGAGGATCCACACGAAAAGCGCTCAGCCCCAGGAGGACTGCGGGGCAGCTGGCAAGGGGAAGGGGCATCACGCGAAATGCTCGCTTGCGGTGAAACTGCATAAATTTTCCAGAGAGAAGAAAGCTGCCAAGACTCTCGGAGTCGTGGTTGGGATGTTCATCCTCTGCTGGTTACCATTCTTTTTAGTACTTCCTATGGGTAGGTTGCGTCCATTCCTGTTCACGCGCCCGCCTCACGTACCACCAATGCAAAAATGAAAATTACTAAACGACTACTAAAGTCAATAACTAATGGACTGTCAGCCAGGTCTGCGGTTCACCCTGTTTTCTTTTGTATGCCTGTGTGTGTTTCAGGAAAAGAGTGAAAGTTATACGATAATTAACAAACTTAAGCCATTGAGCATAACTGAATAAAACAATACAAACTTGTGAATACCTGTATACAAATTCGGCAAACGGGTCGTCGAGATTCAGTAGATTCGTAAAGAACTGTCACGTTTGTGAATGTCAAAGCTGAAGTAGAGAGATTAGCCATATAAAATATAGCCAATAAGATTTCTTAGTGCCATTATATATAATTATAATTAGTGCTGGCCTGTCTGATAATGGGACTTAATGGGGAAGATGCAGCCCGACATATTTGTAGGCTAGTATTTCTAAATCGGTGATTATTCAGTATTAGAAAGAGTTTTAACTCAAGTAATCAGTATGCAATATAATTAACTAACCAAGATTGTTTGTGACATTATTTTAAAATCAAAATCAAACAATATGTCGTTTTCATGTCATTTCACCATACAGTTTCATAACTCCATCCGTCTATCTGGCCTCACCGACTAACGTATGTACAAGCGTTTAAGTTCCTTCTAATCACACCGCGCGCAAGTTTCTCATTTTCATTATGCCTGTGATCCTCGAGACATCGGTTCCTGTTGAAATCCTGCCCTGAGTTTCTTAATACTAATGAGAGAAAATAGCCTTTCGCGGTGAACCGATGACTCACCACGAAGCGCGTTTAATAAGTACCCCTCCTAAAGCCTATACGTGGTTATATAAATCTTCAAAGACTGAGATCGGGGTGCATTCATATTATTAGTCATCAAAATTATTGTCTCTGTTATTTTAACGTTGGCCGTAACTCATACACTCCAGATTAATTAATTCGCGTTAAATTCAACGGCAGATTAACAAATGCATCCCACACGAATCAATCTAATTGCATATAGCAACTGACATTTAGTTTAATTTAATTTAGCAAAGTCACAGTGTTACAAAATGTGATTTAGATTGCATTAAGTTTAACTTCATTCAGGAGAAGTCAGAAGATATTACAGATTACTGATTCATCTTTGTAAATACTTTTCTGTTGTAATACATATACCATTAGCACGTGGAAGAGATATATTGATGAAACTTAAGCATTGTACTAGCTACAAATTTTTAATTGTTTTGTTAATTGTTATAGGTGGCCTTTTGATGTACATATACAACTTGAGGCTGTACCCCTGCCTAGTGCCCTGTGATGGACTGGCATCCCCTCCAGGCTGTACCCCAGCCTTGTGCCCTGTGCTGCCTGCCTGGGCTTGGCTCCAGGCTTCCCTGACCAGGCTGAGCGGTTGATGAACAGATGGAATGTTTCCACCCTGTGTAAAATCAGTTCAAAGATTCAACACTTGCACAGGAATATAATTCTTAAACATTAACAATCACAGGGCACAAGGCAGGGGTACAGCCTGGAGGGGATGCCAGTCCAGGGAAGGATCCCAGTGGACATCTGCATAAAAACCTTCTCCACAGAGACACACACCCACATAAACAGAATTTAAACCCAGGCTTGAAGGCGTGTAGCAGGAGTACAATCCAGTCACCACACCACATGGGAACATACTTAGAAAAACACCCCAATGTACCACCATAAAGTATGGCAAAGAACATTTTGTCAACAACGCCGATTCTAACCAGCTCAGAAGCTTTCAGGAGTATGTTTTATTATTATTAAAGAGTGAAACATTTCCCTGTTCAACCTTCATTCAGATTCCTCCATTTTTCTTTGTCCCCCTGCACACATTGTAGCAATTCAGGCTGAGGACTGGGGACTGTCACACAATCTCAATGAGTGTCAATCAAAACTACAGTAGCATTTGACAGTCATTCTGTCTGGGGGCGTGACAACAAATTTACATTCATCAATATGTCAGCATTGCCCATCCGTGACTGCCTCTAACCGTCACCTAAAGCCTTAACTTTCTCTTATTGACTTTTTGTTCATGTGTCATTATGTATTCTATACCTGCTTTTGGCTTCTCGCTGTATCCTGCAGCAAGGTTGGGAACAAAGCATGAGTTTGAGCTGTGTGCTTACAGGAAACAGCAAGAGAGTCTCTCTAGAATTGTGTAGGACGTACCGCTCGCGTTGAATTTTGTGAGAGCTTTCTGATTGAACTCCTAGGAGACGAAAAAGAGGGTCTGGTCACTTTATACTACGTCCAGTTAATTTAAAAACTACACAAAATCTTATATAATTCCGTACCGCTTCTGTACAGACTCTTGGTTTGAATAAACGGAAGGAAAATATATTGGGCAGCATCCACTGGGATCCTTCACCAGCAGTGAGAAAATAAGCTATTGACCCATTTAAATAGACCTGGGATTGGGCGGTCTGCTTTGCTTGTGGGTGGGGAGTCGGTTTGCTTCAGCATCGGTTGCGGGCGATTCACGCAGAGCCGCATGTCAAGTCGGCGCCTTTGTTCTCGGTGGTACTGCCCGCTGCAAAATTTAAGGACATTAATTGAACTAACCTTTCATGTTCTTAGTTATCATCTGTTACACAAAATCGCTCTTTCTGGTCAAGACAATGCTGTGATTGCGCTTTTTTAAATAGATAATCTCGTTTACCGGCATCCACAGTATATAAGTGAAGTTTATGAGAAATTCTCATCGTGCGGTGTCAAAGAACAGATTTATGAATCCAGCCACTATTGTATATTTGAATTTAAAAGATAATTTCTGATAGCATCTAGCGCTGATTAGCATGTGTGCCTGCAATCCATTCAATTAGTAGATCCTTTTAGATACTCGTTTGTCGTCAGGGATTTTTAAAGCCTCGTAAACGCACGCGATAGAATGACACGTGTGTCATTCAGATGGGCTTAAGACCCTGAAAACCTGCAAAGTTCGTTATGCTTGCTTTTGTAATACCTGCACCTTTGTTGTTTCGGGAGTTATGTCACGACCTCCTCGCACCCGCCATGAGCCTGGGACTCAGGATAAAGATAAAGCAGACATTAATGAAAACTCTCATGAGATCTTCGAAAAAAGGCCAAATTAGAAGACAGATTGTACCTGATTATAATTATAGCGGTCGAATACATTTATAATCCTATACATGTTGTAGCCTAAAACTATTTTAAGTTGCATTTTAGTGAATTTACGAGATGAAACCAGTTTTTGTGATCGACCGTGAGAAAAACTTTTGAGTCTTTCTGATGATTATCTGAATGGCAGACATCTGCCTGAGTGCCCTAAGAAATGGGAACAAGCTGGAAAAAACTGCCCCTTCCGCAGCTGCTTCCGAAAAATCTTAAAGTTTTTAATCGGGCTTGTGAGGGCGGGACAGTCGGTGGCAAATTGTACTTCGTACGGCAGTGGCAGCATTTCGGATGGTGGGGAACACGATGGCGTCTCCATACAGACTGGTAGTTTGCGCTGCGGCAAGTCTCTTACAGTATAACAGCCCAGATGGGGGTTATGGATGTGCAGATGTGGAGGAGTAAAAATATTGCATTATCGGTCAGCAAATCCACAGGGATTAGTGAGCTTGTAAAATCGGACAGAACTTTGAGTTATGGGCGCCTATGACTTTTCCAGGGACCAGGATCCCGGGGGACAGGACCTGAGAACGTCCCTCTATGAGAACACAGTCTGAAACGGACACCATTTCAGCACCGCTGCCGTGCCGTACATCATGTTAGTGTGTCATTAATAAAGATTTGTTGAGTAGAAATTTCCGATTGTTTAAAGTTTATATGCTTATCGGCTGTTCTTTTTTTAAAATCCCATCTTTTTCCGTGAAGCAAGCGGAAACGACCCGTCGCGTGCAGACACAGCCCTTAGACAATTCTACCCTCTGCTGGACTGTTAAAAAAACACACCTGGACTCTAATTGCGACTTAAGTTGTAAGAAAAGCCCATATCCTCAGAATTAACTGGAAAACAAGAAAGTATTCGCGTGTAGAAGATTAAAGCGCACATTTACAAGCCGGAGGATATTTAATATATAATAAATCTATGATATTCACTTCATAATAAATGATAAGGCTGTATTTATTTACTAGATGGCATTCATGAGACACGTGTAGGCACACTTTGCGCTTTTTGCCATCCCAGCATATGCTGTCATCGTGCTTAAAACGGGACACGACGCGTGACTGCGCAGCTAATCCATGAATATTGATGAGGTTCATACCAGTCCAGACACGTGCCAGTGCTGGCAGCCCCGCTATTTAAAATCCTGGCCGAAAATCAAGCTGCAATGAGTAAGTGCATAATTAAATAACTCTTTTTGCTTAAAAGCCTTTCCCCTAATAAAAGCCACGGGTGAATCTGCTGTTTGTTAGGTAAGAATTTACCCTTTTCGGCTTAATTAATTTTGGTCTAATGTATGGGCCTGTGTTCGATGGAGTAAACGGAATTCTCCAAGATTTTTCCAAAATTTGCTTTAATATCCACGAAGCTGTCATAATAAATCTACGTCTCGTCATAAGTCTCACGCCTCATGTTTCCCTGTACTGGATATGTTTTCGTTATATTAATATTATATTATATTATATTAAAATAACCTTTTTGAGCAGCCTTTCTAACATTGTCTCAAAGTGCATCACATTCACGCGCACCCAACACAGGCAGCATATCAGAAAGTGTAGAAACACAAAACAACACCGAAGGTTACGTGAAATTGGATGGATGGATGGATGGATGGATTTATATAATAATACAAATTTAATAATTACCCTTTTTGTCTCAGGCTCATTCAACAGCAACCTACGACCACCAGAAACGCTGTTCAAAGTGATCTTCTGGTTGGGCTACTTCAACAGCTGCCTGAACCCTATCATTTATCCTTCTTACAACCGGGAGTTTAAGCAAGCCTTCCTGCGCATCCTCAGATGCCAATGCCACCACAGAAAGCGTCCGGGCTGGAATGCCTACAACTACCGCAGCCCCCAGCTGACCCCTTCGAATCACCTGCGCAAGGAGTTCCTCGATGAGCACTTCTCCAGTTTTAACGGGAGCCACAGGACCGTCTCTTCTGCTAACCCCAGTCTCAGCTGCGTCAGTAACAGCCCCGAACCCGGCTCGGAGATGGCGGGTTTCAATGGCTGGGACCCCTGTTCCCAGTCTCCGGAGGGCTCCTCGGAGTTTCAGGGGGAGCCTCTGGGAGCAGACTTCCTGCACAGTGCCGATGAGTATAACAGGATAAGCCATGACCCATAACCCCCCTCCTTCCCAACCCGGAATGGAGGTCCGGAGTAAGCTATGTGTTGCGCTGAAGTAAATCGCAGGAACGTAAAAAGCGAAACCAAACCTGGGCGTAAGGCATTGTTACGAAATGTCCAGTTACATCTTCCATCGCTTTTGATCTCTGTTGGCTTTTTGTGTGAAGACCGAAACGTATTGAATAAAGTTTTATTTCCTCTTCATCGTTTACGTTATAGCTTATAATTGCTGCATTGTGTGTTAAATTTCCACCTGGCTGATAATCAGGAAGCAGGAGAGTGGTCCAGTTTGTGATCTTAATTTAATATTGCTAGTTATCAGTGTGATTGGTGTTTAAACTTTTTTTGGGGGTTAAATATCTGTATTGAAAAGCTTCACAAGAGCGTTATAAAGTCACACTGAGTAAATGGATGACATTTGTAAGGATTTTTTACTTCCCAAAGCTTTCCCGCTACTGGGGAGGGTGCAAACTTTGCGCTAATGAGAATGGACATGAACTTATAACGCAACATTGGGTGTTTTTATTATCATGTCATGTAAACGCAAATGGCTACAGTGGCAAAACCGGTTCATGACGATTGCATTCAAAAATAATAAAATGTCAACCTGTGTGCACAAAGTACCTGCAATACGACCCATGTCTCTCTTTTTGGGGAAGGCAGTTTTTCCTTTATATTTCAATTCAGACAGCAGCCGTACTTTTGAAAAAGAGTAAGTCTATTTTAACTAATACTCTTAAGTACACGTACAGGCTAGTATGTATTTGTATTTGCTTGTGAAATAGTAGTGAGGCAGTTTCTGTTTTTCAGATATTTAAGAATCCATGTAAGTAGTCTCTAATGTTTGGATATTTTGTTTACTTGCAGAGCAGTGTGACTACTTTATTCCAACTCATTTCCCAAGTTAATGAGTTGGAATAAAAAATAAATTTAGTTGATGTTTGCTCCAGAATATACTGATGTAAGCATTTCCTGAAAACGGGAAGAACAGCTTTATCTGCGCGTTAATTTTATTGGTAAAAATCGATAAATTAGGTCAGTGTGGACAAAGAGCACGAACACTGGCTTTTGACAGTCCTGCCTCTTCTGTTATATACGATGCCATCAAATTGAAAAAAAAAAAACTCAGAATGTAGAAACTTGGCTTTCAGTAATTTTTATACTTGTCACGTTTGCACACGTTTGTCCTCGCTCCACTCCAGCAAGGTAATTTAATTTCATATTTGCAGCTCGAGGCCTTAAAGGGGAATTTCGACATAATATTCTGTTATGTATTATTCTGTTATGTATCCAGGGTAAGGCAGATCCATTAGTTATGCAGGTTTATTGAAGCCTTTACCTTCCTAATTTGTTTTACATGACTAAATGGACATTTGCCATTAGAGATTTACAAATTTACAAAAAAAACAAAAACCTTTCACTGTGTTTGGGTAAACTTGAGACTAGATATATGTATAATTCACAAGCCATTAGGTTACATCGTCTGAGGAGACATAGCAATCTAATTTCATTGTGTTGCAGGCAGAGGGTGCCAGTGGTGAGTCTTGCCTAGGCTGCCACATGGGCTTCAAGCAGCGCTGTCTCTAGTAGAAGTTGTAGATGCAGAGGTGGAAAGTTCAGGTTCATAAAGTACAAATCCAGACCGAGGTTTTGCTTCACCCAACCAGTTGAGTATAAAGAGTCACAGTCACAGAGTAACTCAACTGGATGGTTGGAACAAAATCTCGGTCTGGATTTATACTTTCTGGACCTGAACTTTCCACCTCTGTGTGTAAGTCGTGTTTTTGCTGAACATTTTGACTGAGTTCCATTTGGACTTTTTGGATAGTAAAACGCAGCTGCTGAATGGCTTTGATCTGAGAGGCCATACTTAAAAATCTGTGAAGACTCCCAAATTCTCAAGTCCACTTCAGTCCCCGTTGCTGGTGCCAATGCTTTATTTTTTTCAGTTACTCCAGCCGGATGAGTCATGACTACCAAACAACACAGTTGGCCGCATAACCAGCGTAGTTGGCTGCTCCTCCGCTCCAGCCCACTGTGGAACATGCTGGGAACGAGCCCCCGAATGACCACCGTCACTGAGCCGCCTGCGGTCACAGTCTGGTGCTGGTTTTGAGGGAAGATGGACACAAGCGTGTCTCGAGTTTGGTTGAAATAGGAAGCTTTGAGAAGGGCCTCACCCGGACAATCTAGTGTCCACTGTACAACAGAAGCTCACAGAGGGCTGGACCAAAAACAGTTACTCTGCAAGTGCCTTACTTCGAGGTCCTACTTCTAAGGTGCAATGGTCTGGTGAAGCACTATATACAGACATGGCTGTTTGGAGAAAAACAGTGCTTGTAATAGAAAGTGTAATGAAAAGATGCTAATGGATTCATTTAAAATTTAGGGGCAGCATGGTGGCAAGGTGGTTAGCACTGTTGCCTCACACCTCTTGGCCCTGGGTTCGAGTCTCCACCATGGTTCCATATGTGTGGAGTTTGCATGTTTTCCCCATGTCCTTATGGGGTTTCCCTCCCACAGTCCAAAAGGACGAGGTTAACTGGAGTTACCAAATTGCCCATAGATGTGTGTGACTGAATGTGTCCTGTGATGGCTCGTTCCCTGCCTCATGCCTATGCCTATTGGCTCTGAGTGTAGACCCCCCCCCCCCCCCAAACAGGACAAGCTGCTACGGAAAATGGACGGATGCACCTCAAATTAAAAATGAACACTGATGAGATTTCAGACGTGAATCTTTCTTGAAGATCAAGTTAGCCAGAACTTATCCGGTTTCCGCCAAGTCCCCCGCGCTGCAGAGCACTGATGATGCATCTTACTAGCGGTAAAACAAGAAGCACAGAGACCCAAAAGCCTTTATTACTTATTACTTCCTCATTCAAAGTCTTTATTAGTTATTTCCTGTCTTTGCCTACCGAGGACAGACTCATTTCTACACATTGCACTGTGACAAATGGCACAGGAAATAGCACCCGCCTCATTTCCTGTCTGGCCCATTTTCCAGCTCTCTCCTTCCTGTCTGTCAATGGGTGCACGGAGAGATAACCTGCATGGGGGGAACCAGATCACCAGCTTCAGGGCCGTGGTTGCTGGGGGTGAGTCCCACCTTCTAGGGCCCCGACTTATAGGGGCCCCAACCTTCTGAAGAACAGCGTGGCTGTGAGGTACGAGTCACCAAATAGGAACACAGGGGGGCAGCAGAGTTACCATCCATGGAACTGCAGTGAACGACATAGAACTGCTGTCCGTAAATGGCCGGGGTTTAGTACGAGTGACCTTACAGTGCCAAGCTTTAGCAGGTGTTAATGTTCACGGGAGACATTGTGCATTCAGCTTGGCAGCGAACCCCTATTGGGTCGACAGCAGTGGGGGGGCTTGGGGTTCACCTCATCCGCAGGTCACACTGTGTTAGGGTGTTGGACTTACATGAACATCATAAGAATATCTATAATTTGATTTTGTGGCTAATGAACTTTGATAAAATTGTGATTTTTTTCACAGCAAGACTTGCAAATTAATCATTTTTTTTATGTCCATGTCAGATATGAATCCATCAGTTTTTCACATGAGTTTGTAGGAGCTACTGGGGGCTTAATGAGCTGCAGAGGCAGGCGGGCTCAGGGCCAGCCTCTAATCAGCAGCTGAGGCAAGGGGGCTCTGGGCCGGCCTCTGATCAGCAGCCGAGGCAGGGGGGCTCAGGGCCGGCCTCTGATCAGCAGCTGAGGCAAGGGGGCTCCGAGCCGGCCTCTGATCAGCAGCTGAGGCAGGGGGGCTCAGGGCCGGCCTCTGATCTGTAGCCAAGGCAAGGGGGCTTGAGGCCAGCCCATGACCTGCAGCCGAGGCAGTGGGCCTCGGGGCCAGCCTCTGATCTACAGCCAAGGCAGGGGGGCTCAGGGCTGGCCTCTGATGTGTAGCCAAGGCAGGAGGCTTGAGGCTGGCCTCTGATCTGCAGCCGAGGCAGGGGGGCTCAGGGCCGGCCTCTGATCAGCAGCCGAGGCAGGGGGGCTCAGGGCCGGCCTCTGATCTGCAGCCAAGGCAGGGGGGGTTTAGACCCGGCCTCTGATCTTCTGCAGCCACTGATCCAGCCACATTGGTTAAAGGTAAAGTGAGGAAGCCCCAGGTTCCTAGCAGAGCCAGCATGAGCAGGAAGAGGCATTATGGGAATGCAAGAAGAAAAAAGGAAACGGGGTCAATCCTCACACAGCAAGTGGAGAAGCTACCTGGCCGTTCTGCTCCGGGTCTTGACCCGCACCGGTAGGACAGGACATCATCCAGCACCACCCCACTCTGCCAGCAGCAGCTCGCAGTCACAGTCACACACTCACAGTCAACTGGGACAGAACTGACAGGCGAAGAAGAACTGGTTCAGAGTCAATTTTAGCACCAGAACCAAACTGGTTTGATCCGTTGCTAATTTTATCTAGTTCAAATAGTCTGAAATTAAGCCTCTATGGGCAGAATGGAGAACTGGACCATCAGTGTTATCAAAGCAAACCTACATTCTCACGTCTCACTGCCCTCCCTGTAGGCTGCCTGTACATCCCATCCCTGACCCTCTGCACCTTGCAGAGAAACGGCAACTCTCAGCTCCACAGCTCACTTCAGTGTTGACTTACAAGCACAGCAACACAGCAATCTGGCACCCAGATGTCTGCAGCTAAGCAGTGAGTTCAGGCAGCAGCAAGACGGCCAGTTAAACAGCTTTCCCCAGATTTAAGGCCCTTGTGTGGTATAAACAGATAACAGACCCAGAGCTCCGCAGCATTCTGCACAAGAGCCTGGTCTCTGTCCTCGTTGAGTCTTGCATCCGACGTGAAAAAGCAGATCTTTAATGGAGAATATGGCACCTCCAGCCTGAGCGTGCAGAGGCAGAAACAGGGTCTAAGACGGCCACTGGCCACACAAACCGTGCAATTAGCATGGCGGGTGCAAGCAGGACAGAGGCCAGGCTAGAGGGAGGCCACACTGGACCGAGGCAGAGCCAGAGAGAGGCAGCTCAGGAGCAAGCAGCACAGGAGAGGTGCAGCGCCGGAGACAGGCCACACTGGAGGGAGGCCACACTGGAGGGAGGCAGAACTACATCCCTGGTGTCCTGGGTGGTGGGACGGTTGGAAAGGTGGGATGTTTAAATGCCATTACAGTGTCTCAAGGCTCTTATAGATTTGAAGCAATAATCACCAAATTAGCCATAAAAAACAAACTGCTAACCAAACAAAAACAGACAGACAATTAAATCAGCTAAACAATTAACTGACTGTTGCACTAGTGACATCAAGCAGTCTCAGTGCAGATTTACCGGATTACCGGATTTTATCCCCTTTCTTTCTTTAGTTGAGCCAATCCTGTAGTTATTCATCTTTAAAATGGATATAGTCATGGCCTAGTAGCTGAGATTTATTAAAATCTGTTATTAAAAGGACACCAGTTAAAATACCTGACAGCATATTTTATCTAATGTGACATACAGTTTTAGGCTAATATACTGCTGGATATTCCGGATTACCGATTCAGTGTCCTGCCTAAAGGCATTTCACGAGCTCCCTCCCCCACACCTACTTCAACATGGTACTTTCCGGAATTTTCTAGCTGTGAAACTGGTAGAATGATGAAACCAGAGTGCTAGGTCACCATATGAGAAACATCCCGGATAAGCACGAATCGAATGACGTCAGGCCAGACAGCCCCCCCCCCCACCACCAGCCCCCAGCAACGTACCACTAGCTCGGAGAACATGCCATGGAGCTCCTCCTCGCTGGGCGGCAGGGGGAGGGCAGACTCCAGCACCTGCAGCGCCGAGTCACTGTCCTGCCGCAGCCGGTAGGTGATCTCCGGGTGCTCGTGGTTCTGGAAGCAGCAGAATATGAAGGAGAAGCCCCGGGTGGCACGCTTGCGGGGGGCCATGGCCTTTGGGGGGCGCCGCCACTGCCACCGCCTCGGCTACTGGTGTCAAACTACGGTTCCCTGGGGAGGGGAGAGAGGGGTAGAGGTGGGTCAGAGCGGGGTGCCAGGCAGTGTGATTGGAGCCTAAAGATCAGAGCACAGCATCACAAAAAACCAGGAAAATGGCAAGAGTGCAACCCGTAATCATGCCAACTGGCTAAGAGCTGAGGAGGCTGACTCTCCCTGCGAGGTCAGGCTGGGAGTCTCATGAGGTTGCAGGTAAGGCTGTGCCGTGCAGTTCGCTGGGAAACCACAAAGTATCAGCCAGGACCTTAACTGACAGAACACTAACATTCAAATTTGATTAAAATACAAAAATATGGAACAGTCACCACACAATATAGAAAAGGACTAAGACACTGGCAGTGGGCAACAAAACCATGAGAGACAGAGGGTGCAAAAACTTATAGCAGGTGCACTGCACCCTCAGACAGCAAAATTAAAGAAGGGATTGGGGGCGGGAACCAATGATTTCAGTTTCCGGAGCTAAAGTTAGACACCAAAAAATGTCTGACAGAATTACATATATACATGTTCCAAAGTCACAGGAGGACGGAGAGAGCAGGACATTCAGGGGACAAATGAAAGGGACAGATGGCTGGGGCCGCTAAGTCACAGCTCTCCAGAAAAAGCAGTGTCTGTTAAGCACAAAGCCACAAGTCAATGGTCACCTTTCTGTGCCTATTAGCTGCTCAATAGCAAAATAATGGTCAGATGATTGATTTTCAAGAAACACAGCACTCAGCAAAGTCCATCCTTCCTGAGAGGGATGGCATGAAGGCAGCCCAAGCAGAGAGGGAGTTCTGCATCACCACCGGTTCCAGGCCCCTGGGTTCACGGTAGTGATGCTCAAGCATATTGGCTGTGACCATACCTCTTATAGACCACACTGCTAAAGACCTTGCAGTGATGCCAGGTGATCATGCCTTAAAAATCATGCTGATAGTGGTTAGTTCCCCAGATAAATACTATAACGGGGGCTGAAGGATGTCCAGCGTTTTAGAGACTCAGCCAGCAAACCAAAAAAGTGAAAAGAGACAGCGCTGATTTCTGGATGAGAAGCAAACAAGGCTCATGACTAACAGCCAGTGGGATCCTGGGGAGGCAGCAGTATGGAGCACAGGGCATGGAGAACAAGAGCACAGGGTATGGAGAACAGGAGCACAGGGTATGGAGAACAGGAGCACAGGGTTTTGGTGCACAGGGCGTGGAGAACAGGAGCACAGGGTATGGGGTACAGGGCATGGAGAACAGGAGCACAGGGCGTGGAGAACAGGAGCACAAGGTATGGAGCACAGGGCGTGGAGAACAAGAGCACAGGGCATGGAGAACAGGAGCACAGGGTTTGGAGCACAGGGCGTGGAGAACAGGAGCACAGGGTATGGGGTACAGGGCATGGAGAACAGGAGCACAGGGTGTGGAGAACAGGAGCACAAGGTATGGAGCAAAGGGCGTGGAGAACAGGAGCACAGGGTATGGAGAACAGGGTGTGGAGAACAGCAGCACAGGGCGTGGAGAACAGAAGCACAGGGCGTGGAGAACAGGTGCACAGGGTATGGAGCACAGGGTGTGGAGAACATCAGCACAGGGTGTGGAGAAAAGGAGCACAGGGCGTGGAGAACAGGAGCACAGGGTATGGAGCACAAGGTGTGGAGAACAGCAGCACAGGGTGTGGAGAAAATGAGCACAGGGCGTGGAGAACAGGAGCACAGGGCGTGGAGAACAGGAGCACAGGGTATGGAGCACAGGGCGTGGAGAACAGGAGCACAGGGTATGAAGCACAGGGCGTGGAGAACATGAGCACAGGGTATGGAGCACAGGGTGTAGAGAACAGGAGCACAGGGCGCGGAGAACAGGAGCACAGGGTATGGAGCACAGGGCGTGGAGAACAGAAGCACAGGGCATGTAGAACAGGAGCACAGGGTGTGGAGCACAGGGCGTGGAGAACTGGAGCACAGGGAGTGGCGAACAGGAGCACATGCCGTGGAGAACAGGAGCACAAGGTATGGAGCACAGGGCATGGAGAACAGGAGCACAGGGTGTATAGAACAGGAGCACAGGGCGTAGAGAACAGGAGCACAGAGTATGGAACACAGGGCGTGGAGAACAGGAGCACAGGGTGTAGAGAACAGGAGCACAGGACGTGGAGAACAGGAGCACAAGGTATGGAGCACAGGGTGTAGAGAACAGGAGCACAGGACGTGGAGAACAGGAGCACAGAGTATGGAACACAGGGTGTGGAGAACAGGAGCACAGGGCGTGGAGAACAGGAGCACAAGGTATGGAGCACAGGGTGTAGAGAACAGGAGCACAGGACGTGGAGAACAGGAGGCACAGGGCGTACAGAACAGGAGCACAAAGTATGAAACACAGGGCATGGAGTACAGGAGCACAGGGTGTAGGGAACAGGTATACATGGCGTGGGGAACAGGAGCACAGGGCGTGGAGAACAGGAGTACAGGGTATAGAGCATGAAGCTTGAACACAGGCCGTCTGTTCTACAGCATGACCATCCTGGCGAGAAATTCCCAGCTGTTCGTCTGAGACGGGTCTCACCCCACTCCTACAGCTGTTAGTCACTGCTGCCTCACAAAGAAAGGAACCGAGGCAGAATGTTCTCCCCCCCACCCCCCCACCCACTCACCCTGCTCCCCAGCTGTATTGCGGGTAGCTTAACGTACATTCCCTGGATGCGAGTGGAACAGGCACCTCACTCAAGGCAGCCAAGTATCATCCTTCTCGGGGAGATTTCAAGGGTTCCAATCACATTACTCATGTCATTTATTAATATAATATATATTATAATATAATATAATAATTATTATAATATATTTAAAAAATGCTAATAAAGGGGCCCCCACCCCCACCAGGGCGCTCACACCGCCCACTTCAGCCTCAAGCTAACCTTCAGAACTGCTTTGAAGGCTCGTTTTCAGCCAGCTCTACTTCTTGAGTTGTATAATGCCATTAAAATGTGGCTGTATTGACAGAGACCCAACGACGACTACAAGTCCAAACCCACAGGGGAAAACTGCTCTGATCCTTACAGCAAGTGAATGACATGATGGCTCAGACTGCTGCCCTCTGTGTCCCCAACAACTCAAACATATGCCCAGCAGAAACTCATTGATTTAATAGCAACATTCCTCCTGAGTGCAATTGGGTCTAAGGAGTAGCCTTTCCTGGTTGGTTCTGAGAGAACCACAAGATGTCCCATCACACTGTCCTGTCACACCGCTCCATCTGTCCCATCTGGTGGATATCAAACAACTTCTATGTCAACCAATGAAGATAAAGAGGAGGCTGCAGTCAGTCACAAGGGCTTCAGGTGAAGTTACTCACCTCCTCATCAACACGGGTCACGAAATCTAACCCCCTAACGCCCATTCAAACAGCACCTGGCTCCCCACCCTGACGGCGCCAGATGCCCAAAGCAGCCCTCTGTGGATTCCCTCTCCTTCCTGTGTCAAATTACAAAAGGCTTGTTACCCGAGTCGCTTAACAAAAGTTAAGAAACAGAAGTCACCATGCCTTCAGCACACCACATGTGATTGTGATGTCTATCCCACTGGGTTATGGTTAGGATTAGGGAATCTATTCCGATAATCGCCAGCACTCCATGGAAGTGATTTTCTTACGATGGAAACAGAGTAGAGCGAGCAGGACTCCGCACAGCATTTGAACCAAAACAGATCATCCAACAGATGCCAATAAATATCTGGAAATACCCTACTCTTATAGGACACGTAATGCAAAAAAATCCAATGAAAAAGTGCATTACGGCGTTTTACGAAGGGGAGACATATATTCAAATCCACATTAACGTGGATATCTCTTGGCATTGAGCAGACACACAGCCAGAGGTCCGTGTTACATACTCTACTTTAGACTCCTGATTATTAGTGTAATTAATTAATGAATTATTAAATGGTGTTTAATTACTCCCAGTAATCATAGTAAATCCCAGCTCAGTGTTACTCGCTGAAAGCAAATGTTATAACAGGAGAGCACTGATACATTAAAGACTGTGAAAATGCTTCTAAATCTCACACCTACCTCCTCTGTCAGGAAGAATCAGCCACTGGAAGTGTGCCGTAGCACACGGGGCTATGATTAAGACCAGAGACGCCGTGCTGTTATAAATATTACGCAAATCTTGTAAATGATTATATGCCCTGATCTTATACAACAGCCTTCACATAAACAAACTGAGAGGGATGTTTGGTACACGAAGCCAAAGGCTTGTGCAGCTGAACACATGAGAACCTGCTTGTCAGAAACAGCTCAATTTCCCACCACAGCGGGCACAAGCGACCCCGAGAAAGCGGGCACAAGCGACCCCGAGAAAGGGGGCACAAGCCACCCCGAGAAAAGGGGCACAAGCCACCCTGAGAAAGCGGGCACAAGCAACCCAGAAAGTGCGGGCACAAGCCACCCTGAGAAAGCGGGCACAAGCGACCCTGAGAAAGGGGGCACAAGCCACCCTGAGAAAGCGGGCACAAGCCACCCTGAGAAAGCGGGCACAAGCCACCCCGAGAAAGGGGGCACAAGCCACCCCGAGAAAGGGGGCACAAGCCACCCCGAGAAAGCAGGCACAAGCGACCCCGAGAAAGGGGGCACAAGCCACCCTGAGAGAACGGGCACAATGCGTCACAGTCACTCTCCAAGAGACACAACACACACATACATAGAGCTGGGGGCTGGGCTCAGTCGGCAGGCTCGGCCAGTGTCCAGCCCTCTCCACAGCAGCTGGGACTTTGCTCAAGGGCACAACTGTGATACGATTATGCTTCCACGTATGGGATTTGAACCCAAAACCGTCTGTACATGGCCTCAGATTACTATTATACTAAGATAGACACCAGCCCTAAAGTCTTTGTCCAGAGCAGTTCTGTTTAAGAATCTCCGTCTTCCATCGTGGCACTTGAACCGGCAACCTACCTGTGATGTGGATCACTAACCTAACTTCTGATACATGCCAGTTTTGCCGAAGCATGGATAGACAGACATGCTGGAACCAGGGAGAGCAGATGAATTCCAGCCTGCGGGAAGCGATGTGAGTCACAGGGGAGACCACCCCTCCCCATCAGGACTACCGTGTGTCCGTGACGGGGGGGGGGGGGGGGGGGGGGGGGGGGGGGGGGGGGGGGGGGGGGGGGGGGGGGGGGGGGGGGGGG
>JABFEA020000052.1:5734455-5745609 GCA_019775915.2 Cyphomyrus plagiostoma
CCCCCCCCCCCCCCCCCCCCCCACCCCCCCCCCCCCCCCGCCCCCCCCCCCCCCCCCCCCCGGGGGGGGGGGCCGCCGGGCTGACGGGGGGCCTGTATCACAAAGCCACATTTCTTGCTTAACTGGATAACTTTTTGAATTTGAGATGCCCCAATTTAAACAGACCTTAAATCCGACATGCTATCCGGCGAAGCAAGAAATCCAGCTTCGTAATGCAGGCCCACGGTCCCTGGGATGGAACTCGGTTAATAGCGACCCAATATGAATAAAGATTTAGTAAGGATTTTACTACAACGTCGGGACTTTGGAATTACTCATCAATACATAGAAATGACATCAGTGAAACATCCAAGAAGGAACTAAGCCAGGCTGCTTAGGGGTAACGGAAGGGAACTTGGGCAGTTAGCGTTTCAAGGACAGGAGTAGGTGTTCGAGTGTTTTCAGTTTTACCTGATACCATCTCCCGAAATCCAATCAAAGGCACTTGTTTTGCTGGCAGGAAACGTACAGGGCACTCGTAGGGAAGGCGCGGCAATCAATTTGCTTATCGTGTAGAGTGTCACATCGTAATGAATGGATCAAACGGAAGTAAATCCAATAAAGACTATGGCATCGTTTCAATTTAGGTCCAATTACCATTCATCTGTCTGCTACGCATTATCTATCAGTCCGTCCGTCAAACCATCGGGCCGAGTCAAGCCTGGAGCCCACGCCAAGCAGGAACACAGCCGGCAACAGACACGGTCTGCATTATGAAATTTAGAGCCATCAATCTGTAGAATGAAATAAAACTTTCTAAAGTCTGAAAGCACTGACTTCACACCCAGACCAATGATCCCAGCAAAATTCACATCAGGTTCACATTTACTATGAATTCATACATCCAGCAATTTGTCTATAATAAAACGGAAAGCTGACCGCAATGCCAGGAACTGAACACCCTATTCAGGGTTGTGTAATTCTGGTCCAGAGAGTAGAAGTCCAGACCGGAATTTTATTTCAACCAACCAATTAAGCATAATGAGTCACAGTCACAGAATACCCAACTGGGTGGTTGAAACAAAATCCCGGTATGGACTTCTACTCTCCGGACCGGAATTACCCAACTCTGTACTCATCTAAGAATAAGAGGAAGAGGATCAGTCAATGGCATGTCGAGCTTTTTGGGGGACATGGGAGCACACAGTACCATCAGATGTGTGTCCTCCTCCTGTAACACATTGATAAGGTCAACCCTCCAATCCGATTCAGTATCTAGTCAGCATTTTTATAGCCACAGAAGCATCTGAGGGTAAGAGGTCAGCGGTGACATCACTCCCCAGCCGCTCCTATGCGCTCGACGACACGTGGGTATGGCGAACGGCAGGTCGGGCCAGAACATCGCGGCATCCGCGTACAGCCGCGGACAGTCCGGAGGTTTCGACGAGGCTCTCCACTCGCCATGAGGCACCGTCTTCCGCGGTGCTCGGCTACGGCGGGGAAGGACAAATGCCGGACAGCGACTGACCAGACACTCTGACCCACACCCATCCCCAAAAATCATCCATTTTAAAAAATCACGAGAATGGGCCTGCCTAAGAGGAGAGTCAAGGAAAGAATTGCTACTTAACAGCAGAGGAAGCGACAAAGAGAACTTGGGAGTTTATGTAAGCAGACTGAGGCAGGCTGACGGACGTCCTGATGTCAGAGTCACGGTTCATTAAAATGGCTGACAACTCATGAATATAAAATCTTTAATGATACAGTAAACACAGAAGCATACCTAAGTTGCCATATTTCCGTACGACTTTTTTTTTGGTTCTTGCCTGAGCATTTTCACGTGGGCAGTTATCCCAATGGACAAATACATTTTTTATTATTATTTTGGAACAGCAATACTTATAACATACAAATATCTTAATTTAACGTTTTAGACTCTTATTTTGAAAAGAAAAGGAAAAAAAAAAAAAAAAAAAAGTACACATGGTATCTCCAGACAGTAACCTCCCGTGCCTGCACCCTGAGATCTACCTTAAAAGTTCTCAGACTTTGGGGGATTTTGGGACATTCGTGGGACGAACTCTCCTATTTAAAACAAGAGCCTACTAAAAAGCGCAGCATCTTTCATAATAAAAGTCATTCACATTCAAATACGAAGGCAGAATTCATGTTTACTGTTTGTTTCATAAAGGTGTACAGATACACAAATAAAAGCTAAAACGGCAGCGCTGCGGGCCTTTAGGCGAGAGACGGATTGTACTGAGAAGCATCTACGCTGAAGAGGAGCTGTGCACCACGACTCATCTTCCTGTGGCTCCGTACCTGTTCCTGATCCAGCTGGCAATGGGCCTTTACCGGTTCCGTACTGGTTCCCAGGTCTGTCATCCAGGAGCACATCCACTGGCGAGGGAGGCGACAGGGAAGCAGTGGGACAGATAGCCTGTACACGTGTGCTTAAATACACACGTTTGTGCATATGTATGTATGTATGTATGTATGTATGTATGTATGTATGTATGTATGTATGTATGTGTGTGTGTGTGTGTCCATAGTGCCTGTGAGTGAATGGTGTGTGTGTGTGTGTATGCGCACGCAGGTCAAAGCTAACCGGGTACAAAACACTTTAGTACGGCAACAGTCAAAGCCCCTAGTGAAGGGAGGAGAAACAGCCCTGACACCAAGATGGGCTTAAAGCAGAGTCCTAGTAAGGCTGTGTGGGGCTCCGACAATCTCTCTGCACTGCCAGGGGCATCGAGGACGTCAGGATGGAGACACGGGCCCATCGAGACGACTCCGCACCCCGACCTCGGGAACCGAATCCTTATAGCATAGCACATGCAATATTAATTGCATTAATTTTTTTGTCTCATTTTATACCTTTTTTTTTTTTTTTAAATATTTTTGTATTTCAAGATCACAGGGAAAAAAAAAAAAAAAAAAAACATACAATTAAAAACCCTGCCATGACACCATGTCCTTTAACCACTGGCTAGGGGGCGCTCCGCTGTGCTTCTCGGTATTCCGGAGGGGGGGGGGGGGGAGAGTGTCCTGCGGCGGTATCTCGACCCCCCCCACGCTTATCGCTGATTCATACGCAAAACCTGCACGATAAAATGGACTTCAGCATGGTGGGCAGGGATGGGATATATATATATATAGTTCTTCATCTTAAATAAAAAATACGGATCCTGTTTTTTTTTCCTGTGCCCTTCCAGGACGGCTCTTGACAGAATGGCAGTATTTGGATTTCCGGATGCAAATCAGCAGCCCTTAAGTGTTGCGGTGCTGTGGAAGAAACAAAAGAGGCCGGTAAATAGTCACCAAGCACACAAAAGTCCAACAGCCTGTCCCTCCTCCACCCCTTTTCGGTACCCCCCTGGGGTTAGGATGATTGGTCTAGGCTATGGGTCCAGCTTTCATGGGCCATAGACTGTAGGTGCCATCCCTGCCCGATTGACTAGAAACAAAATCACGATCTGGATTTGTATTTTCCGGACCAAAACTTTCCACCTCTGGGCTGCGGAGCTTCTCCTGATGCATTGATCATACAGAAGATGCCCTTGGGAGAGTCCATCTCAAAGGACATTCTCTGGTAGAGACATCTCGTCATTCGGCAGAAAATGCCATCCCACAGACTGAGTACTAGGGTCAAGGACTGTACGACACGTAAAGATTATATTTTAAAAAAGAACACCCAGAGAAAACAGACCCCGAGAGCACAGAAAATCCAGTTTTCAGAACACATTCGCCGACGCCTGCTAAAACTAACACACACTGTATATGTACAGAAGAATGTCACATCTGTATTTCTGCACGATCCAGCAAAAACTTAATACTGTGAGAAGTCAAGTAGCCTACCACCCCCCCACCCCAAAAAACAACACCTCTCACAATTAAAAGGTTTACAAAAAACAACCCCTTGTCCATCTCCATGTAATGTGGCCACCTTCCCTCCAATAAAGCACCACTCATTTCCCAAGGGGGTGGGGTGTCTAACTGCCTGCAGGATGCTTTTCCTGAAACCCAATCGGCACCCACCAACATGACTGCTGACTTTTTTTTCCCCCTCCATTCCCCCCCCCCTCCTCGTTAAGCGAAATACAAGGCTGCCTTTCGGATACCCACGAGTGGGCCGATGTCGCTGCATAATAACGGCGAGGTATTATTCCTATAACGCCTAATTTTCTTCAATTATATATTGTCGTGATTCGGTGCGCTGCCCCTTCGTTTTTTGTAATTCAAGGCAGATTTGAAGCCTACGTGGAACTCAGGAAAACAAAAATGAAGGCAAATATTTATTTCGGTTGTGGAGAAGCTCTACTAGGCCAGATGTTTTCATTTCCTTGGCAACCATTTAAGAAAGAAGTGGGGGGGGTTGGTGGGTCATGGAGTATTTATATATTCCTGAATAACAATCCCTTTGGGTTGTGTTAACCACCTCCTGCCAGGCATTCAAGTTTACATTTAGAAATTTAAATGCTATAGTTAATAGGTACATGCAAGACCAAGAAAAGGTTATATTGGCTTACAAATGCCGGCGCATCTCAGATAAAGCACAAGGAAAACTCTACGGCAGTCAAATGAATAGTAAATCAGTAATGCTTTATCACCAAGCCGGCTAAGGGGATGGGTTGGCCGACTAGAAAACATTACCAAAGCCCCAAAAGAACTTGTTAAACTTCAGTGTACTAAGAGACCGGCCGTAAACCACTGCCGATGACTAACTGGAGCCTAAGTGTCATCAGCTTAAATCAGTGCTGGTCAAGATGGGCCCGTGCATTTCATCTCACAATATATCCAATTTTAGAAATGCGTCATCTTCCAAGATGGGCTGGAGGCGAAACACCACAAACATATGGGATCTCTGTGCACGTCTCAGACGGGATTGGGCCACAGTGCGTTAGACATGACTAACAGTGATTCAGGTGGCAGCGTTTCCTGACCACTCGTGCAAACGCAAAACCAGAAGCTTCTCTGAAGAAAAGCCACCCCCCCACCCCGCAACAGCACCCTCAGTCAGCCGCAGCTCCGACAGAAGCCTGCCGTCGTTGGCACCTGCGCCAAAGCCTTCGATTTTACCTCTTCTCAAATCCAGAGCTTATTTCTCTGATATGCACTCCCACACACTTTGGAAAAGGTCACACCAGTTCCTCCCCAGAAGAGCAGAGGTTTCCGAAGCGAGGGCACCCTACAGGGAGAGGGCGATCCCTTTATGACCAGTACAGTTACAGCTCTCTCGCTGACCCCGTTTCGTGCGCTAATACGTCATAACGAGTTTAATGGAGCGAGGAGATCCTCGTCGGCCCGACAGCCATCGTGTAAAATTAATGCACTGCGATGGCCCCCAACGCCACAGACCAAGCCAGACACGGAACTTCTGCCCCCCATATGATCATAGAGAACGTCTCACTCTGTTAGACACATGCGCTCAGATGAGCAAACCCACCATCCAACAGCGGTGAGCTAACAGCTTATCCACAGGCCTTGCCCCAAGAAAACGTGCTACCAAGTGCAGTGGCCAATTTCCGTCTCCCTTAAAGCAAGATCAGTTCACGCTTTTCAAACAGCATGATTTAGCCAGGCTGGTGTAGCCGCAGAACTGGCTAACTAGACATCATGGAGCACAGAGGAAATTATTGTTTAGCGCCCTCTTAGTTTGTGGTTAGATGGAGGAAAGGCAGTGCGATCACACAGAGAGAGAGAGAGAACAGAGCAGAGAACGATTAATCCTAAGCCTAACCCTAAGCCTAACCCTAAGCCTAACCCATCACCAAAAACAAGACCATCACCCCTAAAGCACACAGGCTATCCACAAAAGCTAAAAATACTAGAATACTTGGTATGGAATACACACAGTACCTTGCGACGCTTTTATGCAACGCCGCTTCGAGCCGTCCGTGCGCAAGTTCCTCGCCTCCCGCTAGATAAATGCACATCTCTAAACGGTTTGCATGTGAAGTTCAGCCTCCATGACGCGACTCTTCAAGCTGGTCAAAATCTGCACAAAACTCCCACCCACGTTAATCCTGCTCGGCAATTTTTGAATGATCATTCTCCGAGTTTTCATGACATTCAAAATATGATATCTCGCTTCACGCCGCCCGAAATCATTCTCCACTTACACTGAACCTCTCAGAAGCAGAGACAGACAGAGAAACAGCTCGATACCGGATCATATATCCATAACACATAAACACGACCCTGTTGATTAATGGTACACAACCAGGAGCATATTACAGGACAATTACCTAAAAATGCTGTGAAATTCCGGTATTTAAACCACTTAGTAGTTTGGGAAGCATACATGCACATTACCAAGAATAAGTCTAACTCTACTTTGACTAGGAACACAGCAATTCCTTTAACGGACAGAAATGCCGTGTTAAAATCCCACACAAACGCACCCTACGAACTCGGCGTATAAACACACTGATAATCTTCATCACATTGCTCTATCCATCATGAAGAACCCAAAGGACCTGAAGTTCATCTCTCATCACCTCGCCGCTCACATTAGCCTCAGTCCATGTAGATTAGGGACGGGTCATTGTTCATCTAGCAGTTATCTTGTGCTACTTGACTGCATTATCACCTTAAAAATGGGGACACCGACGACAGTTTTCACATTTCGTTTCACGCTTTATTTACAGACGATACAGTGTGACAGAGACCCCCAATGACGACGCTGCCCAATGTCAGGACCGAACCTGCGGCCTTCGCATTACGAGACCGACACTCTACCAACTGTGTCAACAGGGAATTTAACCAGGAAGAGCTTTCAGGCAGCCTGGGTCGTGCAAAACGTCGACAACAGGTGCCGGGCGATGAAAGGAGATCACACTCCCTGTAGGATTCAGGGCAATTTGAACTAACAATTTAACTGCATTAATTATCCAGATAATTAGCATATTAATTATCTGGGTGATTAGAATATTCAAATTAGTTTAACCTGACATAAATGGAAAGGGCTCCCAGCTTGAGTGGTGACCCTCGGGAAGCATCGCGCTATAAAGCCCCGCGTTATTCTGTGAGGAAATCGAGGCACCAGAGAAACACACTGCCCACATTTGGGTTACTAATGCACTATGGTGCAAAACGCAGCACCCGTGCACATGCTGAACAAGCACCCCCCCACCCACCGAAGAATTACTGATGGGCTCACTGGTCTGACGTTAGTAATGGGAGGTAATGGCATATATTTACATGACCATGCCACTCCTTTTTAATGTACATTTTGTCTTTAAATCAATCATTGCTCTCACAACAGGGAAAAAGAAGGATCGGCCAGATAACACAGACGCCAGCGGAAGCGTACCTCGGGATGGCAGATAAGCGTCTGTGACGAGGGCTTTCTCCAGATATGTAACCAGAGAGGCAGGGAAGTCTAGAACGGCATTTCCCAAACTGGTCCTTTGGGACCCAAACAGGAGCTGGAAGGGAGCGAAAATGTGGACCGTCTGGGAGGCACTGGGGACCCGGTTGGGAAGCACTGATCTAGAAAACCACGGTGTGACCCAACCCTGCAGGCCACGCCACTGAGAGAGAAACGGAGATTCTACCTCTGGGGCTTGATGCGGATGCGTGGGGGGAGGGGGTTGGTGCGCCTGGGGCCCCCCCCGCCAGCCCCGCTGACCTGCTGCAGCCGCCGCGTAAAATGGACCTTCTGGTGGGCGCCCTGCAGCGAGGAGGCACGCGTGGTCTTGGCTCCGCCGTCGCCGGCCGCCGTGTCCCGCTGCCGCCGCTGTGCCTTGGCCATCTTCAGCACCTCCCGGGCCTTCGAGTGCTCGACGTTCTTGCTCTGCAGCACCTTCTTGGTGCTCAGCTGCACCCGGGAGTTATTTGTCGTCACCGCCTTCACCACCCTGCCGGTCTTGGCCTGTCCGACTGCGGGCGCATGCCGTTTGGATCCGTCGGTGCCCCGTCCTCTGTCGTCGGAGCGGGGCCGCTTGCTTAGGGGCCCCTCGTTCTTCCGCCGCTTTGCATCCTCCCCCCGGTAGTCAGCCCCGGGCCCCCTCCTAAGCTCTCGCTTCTCCCCCACCACGGCCCCCTTGCACTTGTCGCACAGCACCTGCCGCGGCCGCAGCTTTATGGCATTCATGATGGACGTGGGCTCCTCGCGGTAAAGTCGCCGTTTCGGCCGCTTGATCTTGCGGGGCGGGGGCTGAGGTATCGACTGGTTGTACGTGTCCCTGATAAACAAAGGCGGGGGGTAGGGGACCCCTTCCTGGAACAAGGGGGGAAGCTTTGAGGTCCACAGGCTTGGGGTGGCGTCCGACAGGGCGGGGCTTTGGTCAGGCTCCTTCGGGGAGGCAGAGGAATCCTGATCTTCACTCTTCTCCATCTCTGGCTGGAATGACTCATTCCGTAGCTGCATAGATTCTGATTTATCCCTGGGATCCCGCTTGGGAAATACCGTGACTGGGATTCCATAAGGTCCAAATCTGCAGGAAGAAAGCAAAAGTTATCATGGAAAAAAGCAAAAAAAAAAAAAAAAACAATAAAGAAGGAAAAGCAAAAAAAAAAATAATTTTATTCACAAAAGATTGATCGACGTCAAACTCTTCACTGTCAATCTCATGAATTCTATCAAAATACACAAATAGATCTGAGGAGGGTGTTCCTTAAGCTTAAGATCTTGTGAAGTTCAGTCTTCAGAAAACCCTAGAAAAGGTCTAAAACAGCCACACTGTGCCATTTTTCAAAATGATATCATGTTGAAGCCCTGAAACCGAAGCCGGGAGATACAGATGCACATAATCCGATTAGCAAAATCCTCTACGAAAAAATTGTGCCTAACTGTTCATTTGAGCTACGCAGGTTTATAAAATCAGCACTGCTCAAATTATTTTGAGACATTCGGCTCAGAGCTCGTTCGTACAACATCTGAAATCGCTTTCGATAACGTGGAGTGTAAATATTTGAATTTTGAAAACGAACCTTAGCATCTGAACTTTCACGGAGCCGTTACCTTGTGACATATGAGTGTGGGAGGCGGTGGGGGGGGTCACACACTCGGGGAGCTGCCCAGGTCACAGAACATTTAAAATTCCTAAAAAGCACCGACAAGCAGAAAATCGTACTTGGCACCAGCCAAAGTTCACCAGGATACGATGACACCCACTCCCATCCCCAGGCAGTACTAAAAGACCCCAAAGCGATTTATTTACAATCGTGTCATGAATCCACATCTCTCAGGGGGTGAATGTGACCCACAGGCACCACAAAGGGCCTCTTTCCGTCTGCCGATGGCAGGCGTGCACCTGCGTCCACAAAACTGTCGAAATGTTTACTAGCTGCCCATATATATTTCATACCGGATCTTGCACTATAGTCGGGTGAAACTGACTCAATAATAAAACCAAAATATGTGCAAAAGATCCGAAAGCACACTGATCATCATCGCATTCCTTTATAATTATTCAAATTTTTATCACATAGCCGGAACTCCTCAAAACCAGAGATAATACATGTAAGCCAAGAAAATTAATAAAACAGTATAGTGTGCATGTCACTGGTCCTACTGTTTTCAAACCATCCAGTAGTAATTTTTTACGGTCAGGAATACTACACGTCCGGCGTACAGCCAGCATTTTTTCTTCTCTCTCTTTCAACAACAACGGCAAATTATCCACAGGAACACCATTTACAAATCTCGAAATTCATTTCATTTGCTAATCTAGATGCATTATTTATGAATGACTCATTTTTAAATCACCACAAATCATTTTGCGCAAACAACCGCTCCTTTACCGAAGGGAGATTCCAGTACAGTAGCGGATTTTTTTTATTTATTTATTTTTTTTAAATCGACTAAAACAGAACTGCATCACACTGACCCCTACCTCGTTTTTGTAATGTTTTACCTTCAATTTCCTTGCAGGCCGTATACTGACTGAGCCAACGAATCGCGACATGCCCCCGACAGGGCAAAGTAAGTAGGCGACTGCAAAGTGCCATTTGCCCATTAGCGAGACCATGAACTCCATCTGAGTAAGCAAAAAATCTCCATATAACATTCTGAAGTGACAATGCATTAAAATTATACACTAGGGGTGCTTTCCTTAGATTCTGGTATTAAAGTCGAGGGACAGCAAGAGAAGGAATAACAGGTTTTTAATACTAATAAAATTAAATAAGCTCTTTCACTATGCACAAGACGGCTGTGATGGGCAAAGAAAAGTATAATTTGGTCATGTGTTGCAGTCTAGGGAGATATCCTACCTATCAGTTCTTGTGCAGTGTGCATTTAGATGGATAACTTCTCCTTGATGCCCCCACCCCATTACCGCCACAGGGACATTAGGTGAAAGGAGAAGCCCATTTTCCTCAGACCATGTAACTGAATTATACATCACAGGACTAAAGAAGAAACAGCAAACAAAATCTCGAGGAAGAAGAGGGGGGAAAAAAAATCAAAATGGTTCCTTTTACGCAAGAAAAAGACAAATTACTAAGAGGACGCCCACCAAGCCTACTCTTCAGGAACCTTCTGGAAAAAAATGAATGAAAGAACAAAACATGAAACATATGCTGTCAGTCATCTCAGCGATGGGAAGCAAGTGAGGACGCCCGATCCGCCATTACGAAGGCTTTGTAGTTACGCTACTAAAATGTCAAAAATTGCAAGCAACGTAAACAAAAAAAAAAATAAAATAAGGGTAAATGAGGCAGGATGAAAGAGACTCGTTGCTCAACTCGTATGGCCGGTTTCGGGGGGGGGGCTAGCTGAAAATTCAGATGTGCCGGCATGAAAACGCCCTGATTGTGCGGAAGACAAGAAAGGGGGAGAGAGCACGCTTTGAATCGTGTGTGAATCACTGTGGCATCAGCCACTTGAAGGGTAACATTTCCAGTGTCGAACCCAAACGCTCTCTTGCATTTATAGCATGAGTCAGCATAAGGTCACCCAGTTTGGGGGGGTAGGATTTGCATTTTTTTTTAGCTGAAAGAGGGAGGGAAAAAAAAGAAAAAACATAAGATTTAGCTTTAGCAGTAGGTAAGTATTAAAAGGTCTCTCCCGACCCTAAAGAATTTAAGAGTTTAAGAGCTTAAATGTACAGGTATGAGAACAGGTACATTACAACCTATTGGCTTTCACATGTCACACCTTGCTGTCCTCTTTAAGACACACAAATACAAGGTTGAGAATGAAGCCTGAGGTCTGAGCATATGGTC
>JABFEA020000052.1:5762755-5779981 GCA_019775915.2 Cyphomyrus plagiostoma
CCCCTAGTCCCCTTTTATACACAGCTGTCAGGGGAGACGGCATGCGGGGGCCGGTCCAAGCAGCTCTGCAGACGCGGGCATCACGCTGGCACACGCCAAGGCGATGGCAGAAAACGAACGCCAACAAGAGCTGGCCGGCTCCTGTCGATTGGGAGGATTCGTCCTGCACACAGACAGGACTACAGGCCATTCAGCCCAATCAGAAAGCTCGGGGGGTGGGTCTCAACGTCGAGTCGACGCAATCAAATCGGCCAAAGCTCAAATCGGCCAAAACGGCACTGACCGTGCCGCAGACCCTGGCGTGACCGGCAGTCGACGGCTCTCACCAGCCTGACGACTTCTGATGGCAGAATGAGACCCGTCTATCCTCCCCGAAAAACCATATCTATAGCACGACAGCGGCAGATCAAAATACAGCCCCAAGACACTGCATAGTAAAGCACAGGGATTTATCCTCCCAGCCAGACCTGATGGCTCGATTTCCCTAAAAGTGGCAGCCACTGGATTTACCTCCAGCATCCACCTACTGCTGTCAGCATACAGCCTCTTACACTCTGCCCTGGAATCATTACTCTGAAACCAAAATCTACTGATTCACTGCATATTCCTGTTCATTCAGTTCCATTGACTATTTGAACAACTGTGCTTTTAACTGTATTTTTATGTTATGCTGGATTGTGGGTTTGGTTTCAGCACTGGTCCGGACCAAATCAGCTTCGAACCTGACACCCTCTTAAACGTACACAGTACCCCCACAATATTGGTAGGGACATGTCCCATATCTTCCATCTTTATGTGTTATTGATTTGCTTGCTTATTTGTTTGGCAGACTCTTCTACCAGAAGCAATATACATATTTTGAGATGGTTATTTGATGCCATGAGCAACTGAGGGATAAGCGACATCACACTGCAGAGCCATGTTCTGACGAATTGAGCTACCTATCGAGCAATGCTATCGAGCCTTTCTGCGCATGTGCAGTCCCGCCGTTTTGGGATTAGGATTATATTTCAGGGGTTAGGGTTAGAGTAAGGGTTGGGGTTAGGGCTATCGATTAGCATAACGGTATCCTAAATCAACGAAGTATGTCAACTCGATAGAACACCAGAACGATATTTCGCCTCGGTGTTTGCCTCAGGCGTCACCGAGCTGAAGATGACTTACTGGCCAGCAGGAGGCAGGAGAGAGCGATAACGTATAGCTGTTTGATGGCCACTTCGTAATGGTCCATGAAGAGGTCCAGTAGGTAGACGGCCAGGTGCCGGGCGGTCGGGCACAGCTGGTAGCGGTTACTGAGGATGGCCAGCAGGTCGGCGAAGTAGCGCCTCAGGCCAATCTGGGGCGACTGGGCTCGGTATAGAGGCAGCTTCAGCTCCTGTAAGACGGCGGGGCAAGGAGGGAGACGAGGTGAGCCCAAAAAGAGGAGCACACGAATACAGAGCATTTAATATAAATAAATAATAGTCTTAAGACATTTTTCATAAAAGCAGGTTCATTTGTTACTAAAAGCCGGTTTTGCGTTACTATGCTGACCTAATAGCAGAGAGTCGGAATATGGAGTGCCGTTTCAGACCATCCGCAAAACACTTCCTGCAGTAACAAATTAACTTCTTATCAACACAAAAGACCCGTGCGCCCCCCTTATGTGTGTGTGTGTGTGTGTGGGTGGGGGTTGCTGGCTCGTCTCTTTTCTTTTAATTAAATTTGCTCACTGTAACAAGCTTCATTTCAAACCCTCAGTCACGATCATTAAGTCTGACCAAGAGGGCAATCGGTCATATAACAGCTGAAGAGGAAATCGGGCAAATTTAAATCTCCCTCTTAAAATCTTTTCCTATTTTTGCAAACCGTTTTTTTAAGTTTTATTTATCCCATACACAAAGCGTACAGCTCTATGATGAAATGCTTTCCCTGGTTCGTGCGCTAAACTGAAGAACCAATACGAAAAGTTCGTTAAAAATACTGAGAGAAAAGTTAACCACTTTGCATGTGACTTTACCGCCAGTCGGACGTATGAAAGGCGGACCGTCTCCTTGCAAGCCGCCATCTGCCGGCTTCGGGGGTCCGCAAAGACGCGGCCCCCATTAAAGCACTGGGGCAGCGGGACGTTGCTGACCTTTCCTAGGGGACACAGCTGCTCCTGCCGCCCACCCCCACCGCTCGATTATTCATACGGACAGCTAATAATGCCGACGGCCCCGGAAACAAGCCGGCGGCTCCCCCAAAGAACCCGACACCGCTCAACAAGCAGGGGCCGGTAAACCTCCATACATCAACACATCCGTGAACCGGCAAACATAAAGCAAGAATACTAGTCTGGATTTTCAACTATATTTAATTCAGTTTCGATATTTGTGTATGCTTTAACGTGCAATATTTTTCAATGCATCAAAAGAATTAAACATTTATTATCTATAGTAGTACACTTTGTTCTTGAAAGACTGGTTTAAGACACTGAAGTCACCTGGTCGGCAGCTGATTCGTAAGAAGTTACGTACATGCATACTTTATTAAAATACTACATACTCCATGTGACACACTTTCATACTTTAAAAAAGTACGTTGCTCAAAAAAGCAACGGCGTCCTATAACACACAGTAGGCTACTTTAGCCCACAATACACGAAAAAGTGTAAATTACAGGGCAGGTAAGTTATCACCCATGTCGACGAAGTGGAATATTCACAAAGATAAGTGAAGGCATTAAAAAACCGAACTGTGCAGCAAAACAGTCTCCACATACCGAGAAATGCCCTGTCTGTAAGTAGCGACAGCAGTACAGGGGAGTATCATTACATTTTCACTATAAAAATCGAGTCTGCTAATGACAACCGTGACCAATAAATCAATATTTTATTGAAGGAGCTCATCGTGCAGTCATTAAATGGTTAATTAGCATCAGATACACACAGCTGCACACGATGCACGATTATACTCCTCGGGAATAGCGATCATGAAAGTGCAATCAGGTTTTATTCATGACCCTGCGCTGTCTGCCCAACGGTTAGCGGACGGGCAGCGATACTACTCGCAACCACACTCAAATGATCAGTCACAATTCTTAAAAAAAAAAAAAACCCAACAACAACCCAGCCTATACATACGGGCAGAAGCTCATCTGAGCCAAAAGCCGCCTTACCTTGATGCGCAGAGATTGATGTATATCTGCGGCGAGCTGGTCTTTCCACCACTGCCCGTCAACTTCCATTTTCCCATCCAGGAGTTCGGAGATGAAGCTACAGCCCCATTTCCAAAAGTAACATTTTAAAAAAGTGAATGTCCAAACGACAGGGCTTTACCTTCCGGATGTACTTACTTATTACAATGAGTGATTGTTTTGTTTAAAAAAAAAAATTGACAAATGCACTGAGTCGCTCGACCACACTACTAACAAAGTTACTACCGCCGGCACGCGCTGGGTCGAAAAGCTAACTAATGTCCCATAAAAATGGGACCTCGATTTATGCCAAGCATTCAACGTCGTGCTTATTTTTAAGATGAAATATTTTAAGAAGTCGGAACAATTGCAATACACGTGACAATGGCATGGAATCATTGTAAAATACGGCACAGGGCTGTTCATCTTTAAATAACATTGCGGGTTTGCGCACTTAAAAAAACCCAGCTGCCGAGCGCCTACCTCCTCTGTTATTCTTTAGATCCGCACAGCGTGATCACATACGAACAATTGTCTAACCTTTTCACTGTGAAACATCTTTCAAACCGTATATTATTTGACTCCAGCTTAATTACAAGTGACTTTTGGTATATTGCTGGCTGGCGATCAGCGGCTTTCATTTACTTTTATTTCCTTACCAGTGGTACAGCAGCGGTGTGCCTTTCCCCTTTGTTTCAGAACAACATCCTGAATTTATAAATCCATCCTCGATAGTTTCCTCACTCAAGTAAAACTGCGAAGGACGATCCGCTCCCCTCCACGAGGGAAGAAAAAAAAACTCACGCGACAAAAGTTAAACCATATATTAACTGTAAAGAATTAGCGTCTTCATTGTTTAACGTGCACGGTGCTTTAACCCTTGGCCATACCCCCACCGCCAGAGACCCGTTTCTCCTATGCGATGAAAGCACTGTGTGCAACGCCTGCAGCAGCGAAGACCGCAAGCGCTGCGCTCACGCTCAATCCCAAGGGGCTCAAACACGGGGCGCGTGGAAAGGGGGTCTCGCCTCTGGGATTTGTAGTCCTCATGCCGCAGGCGGTGGAGAAATGATCTCGATCACTGATTATGTCATCAGTACAAAACATTACATTATAAAACAGTCATCCTCTGGACTGCAGTGATCGAGGAGAGAGTAATAAAAGATGGCAGCGATTCCCGTGAATCCACGAGTCCACGTATTTCCTGCATATTAAAATTATGTAGTCGAAGTCAATTTAGTACCTTTTTTTTCTTTTATGGCTTAGCCTAATTGCTGATCGTCTCCTCAGAATTTTTTTTAATTACGCAGTGTGCTGAGAATTGCTATCAAAATCATTCTGTGTGTCGCTCTTTGTAGCGCCACCTGCTGTCATGAGATGCAGTGGTTCAGTCTGCGGCCCCAGCTGCTTATCCCGTTCAGGAGGGACCCTTGGGATATGGCGCGAGTCTGTCACAGGGCATTTGCACGCGGTCATACATTATGTGTAATTTAGAGGTGTCTCTGGACCACGGGAGGAAATCCACGTGAAGCGAGGAGAATGTGCAACAGACTTTATTTAAGTTCTTTTGCGTCATCTGTAGCTATCGACGCCTAACAACGACAGACTAACAGTCGCCATAAAGCCGAACCATAAAGTCGCCCCTGAGCCATTATGAAGTAGGCCTACTTAACATAACGTTGTGTTTTTCCTTGAAGAAAAGGGTAAGAGGGGGTGCCGAAACACACTCAACATCAGTGGCGGTTCTACACCATTTCAGCTTTCGAGGGGGGGCAGACTGAAGCCAGTTGTTCTGTTGGGGGGGGGGCAGCTGCATTTGATCTTAATGTCGTCCAGCAGACAAATTTGAAAACCGATGATATTTATGCAATTCTTTGCAGTTATTTTTTTTACTAATATATAACTCTGATTTCTTGTTTACACTGTCTTGCTTCCACAAGCTGTATTTTATAATTATAATAAATAATAATTATAATACATTTATCTCGGACCCTGGTAGCATGCGTATTTGGGAGGGGGCGGGCATGCATGTTGTCACGGGGGCACTGCCCCCCCAGAACCACCCCTGCTCAGCACTCCTACTTCCACCCCAACTCTGAAGGTGTGAGATAATGACTGCGTTTCCCACGTTACCCACACTGGAAAAATAAAACGAAGCTGTTGTTCGTTCAGCGTGTTTTTTTTTCCTCATTGCAATAATAAAAAATATTTGGTTGTTGATTTAGGCATTTATATATTTATTTACACATTAAACTAAATAAATTAGGCCTATTTACATTCAAATAACTATTTCGTGTAATAGAATACTTAAAATATTTTAGATTGATTCAACATTTTCAACATTTTATTTTTTTCAGTGCACCTTACCCACTAAAGTACTTCGTTACTGGTTGTTTCCTACTTTTCCATTAAAATTCCACTTGGTCTTTTCCAGCACGTTGCGTCTTCTCATAATACTTACTGATTTGTGCCTCAAGTAAAAGCCAATGCTTTGTTTGTTTGTTTGACCAGGTCTGAGGTCCCATGTTGCCACAGATAAACCGAAAATTAGGCGTACCTAATTAACATACCAACCATACTGTGATTACGGTGGTCTTTGGCACAGAGTTTTCAAGACGCTATACAACACAATATACCAGTCTCGTTTTTCTACCAGAACAGCTTTATTTATGTTGAAAATGCGATTTGAACATATTAAGTTCAGTAAAATTTAAATGATATTTCAGTTATATTTTAAAATGTGGCTTGTGTTAGTCATACTATGATTGGTTGGACTGTCTCGTGTTGCAACCACTGGGAGAAAAGCCCTGAGTCGCCAATGGGAACAAGTAATGCGGGTGTTTCATCCTCTGTAGACGACGAGGTCGGAGGCTGTTCGCTAAATTCACATTCTCTCCACTAGGTCGCGCACATGTTCTACAGTTTTCGACAGATTAGACATTCTTATGCAAAACAAATATCCATCCGTCTGCCAAGTGATTATCCAGTGTAGGGTTACAGAGAGCCTGGAGCTTGTCCCAGTCAGAATAGGGAGGGGATTCCCCCTGTGCCAGGACGCCAGTGCATCACAAGGCACATACATGAAACTCTACGGGCAATTTAAATCAGGATGGGACTAGGCTATTTGGAGGAAACATACCCATTAGGACAGGGCTATTCAACTCAAGGGCCGAGCCCTGCTGATTTTCTAGCCTTCCTTCACCTGTGAGCCGGGTGTGAAGCCTCTGACCACTCAGAATGAGTAATTATTAAACTAACTACCTGGGAGAACTGAAAACAAGGCCTGGATTTGGAATTGAGGTCCTGAGTTGAATAGCCCTGCATTAGGGAGCGGGCATGAAGACAAGAAGTTTTATTGTCATTGTTTAGAGTAACGACATAGTGTAATACAATACAAATAAATAATGTATGAGATAAAATACATTTTTAGAGAAAAGAGCAGAATATATAGATCCACCCATCCACCCATCCATTGATTTTCTGTACCCATTTGTCATTTTTAGGGTCACGCGGGTCGAGATCATATCCTGGAAACTACAGCAGCAAGGCAGAGAATGACTCACTGCAGTTTGTTCAGTGTTAATGAATCTATATATTATATCTGCACATTAACAGATCTTAGGACAATCCCTAGACATACAGTGTGGGCAGGAATCAAACCCCAGGCACTGAAAGTATGATAGTGCTGCCCAGCTGAAAGGGGTTGTTATAGAGGCACATATGCACACAGAGAGGAGATAATAATAATAATAATAATAATAATAATAATAATAATATTGTCTGCATGTTGTCATTTGTCTTTTGATGTATTTTTTTTTCTAGGTGTAAAAAATCATTATATTTATATATACAAAATATATAAGTAATATTTGAGTCATCTGAGTAATCAAGTAAACAATACAGTTTATACAGAAATCTTATAAAGTTTATTGCCATGATGGGTACATTTGCAGCATATTTTTTTCCTCCCAGAAATTCTTTACTGCAGCACAAAGCCATATTGCAATGATATGGTTTTGTACTGTTTCATTATATAGGTGCACTGAATGTTCTATGAATGCATTATGAAGGTGCACTGAATGTTCTATGAATGCATTATGAACGCATACTGAATGTTCTATGAATGCATTATGAAGGCGCACTGAATGTTCTATGAATGCATTATGAAGGCATACTGAATGTTCCATGAATGCATTATGAAGGCACACTGAATGTTCTATGAATGCATTATGAAGGCATACTGAATGTTCTATGAATGCATTATGAAGGTGCACTGAATTTTCTATGAATGCATAATGAATACATTATGAAGGTGCCGTTAATGTAAAGCGTTACCAAAAAATCAGCTACCATGTAAACAAAGAAAAAAAAGAGAAGGCAATCCCAAGTTGGTGGCCCCCACCTCGCCTGACACCACTGTAATTGGAGCAGCTATCGAAGGTCCCAGTGTTCTGCTGGCCATCTCTTATCGCCCGGATGCTCCCTTCCAAAGCCTTCGGTGTTCTGTTGAGGTTATATATATAGCAGAACCCACAGCTGGATCTGCACCTGCCACTGGCTGTACCTCACATCTCTTCGTCCTCCACAGCTCGGGTCTGGGCAACAAGTTCAGCGCCGTATCACGGCCGAGGAACAGGAAATCTAATACCGATTTAATCCGCCCCCTTTCACTGGCGCCTGGGGGCGTCCTGCTATTCCTCTCCTGACATCTGTTTTTCACGAGGTCCCGTAAGGAATGCTGCCGTATTGGTGCTTTGAAGTTGCCTGGGTAGCACTTTAGCAACAGGTCACTGGAGTTTAAATGTGATGTTCGCAGGATTAGAGCAAAAGAAGTCACTAATTCCCCTCGTTTGATGAAACAAAAGTAGCTAGATTAGCCACAAAGTCTGTCGTGTCGAGTTGCACTTGGTTTCCCCTGAATCGTCACGTTCCATGACTCATCTGGATTTGTCAAAAGGAGCAGCTTCTAACTGCTCCATCTTCTCAGCAAACCCTCAAGGTGCAGGGAGGGAAGCTTGCAGAGATACTGACACTTTGATGTAATCCCTTCAGTTCTGTCGCTCACTCACATTTCTGTGCAACAGAATGCGGACAGTTCATGGCATTTTGACATTTGCTATTTGGCTAATGAACGTGGCAGGCAGGGCCTGCTTGCACACACAACCTTCACCAGCGCTCCACTTCCGTCACAAGCTATGGTGCCGGTTTACATTTTAATCTCTATTTACTCTATAAATTTCCAGTCTTAAGCGTAGTGGAAAGGATCTCAGTGACCCTTCAACTCAACAACATACTGATGGCCCTTACGCTTGTTGGGAGATTGCAGAAGCAATGGAAAGTATCTGCATTTTGCGAGGAAAGCCCCCCTCGCCGACTCCGATGACTGCCGGTGTGTGTGACAGCTGGGGAATGTAGGAGAGAGAGATCAGGGGTGGGTGGCTGTTGAGGGCAGAAAAAAAAGCACCCTGAGCTGTCACTTGATGCCACGAATAGAATATCCCCCGCTAGAGGTAGCGGAGCTTTCGCAGTCGGAGAGCCGGAGCCAGGAATGCCAGCTGGTTGCTATTCAGGACGTTTCCCCGCAACACCGGGAGCGACACCAACAACAGGAGCTGTTCGGAACACGGAACCTGCGGCGAGATAACCGGCCGGGTGCCAGCAAGAAAAAAAAAAAAGGAAAGACCAGCAGGACCTGCAGTGAATTCACGTGCAGAGGAATACCAAGATTTTAAGCATGGACAGCATTTTGGATGAGGCAGACGCTGGCTGCCATTGGCTTGTTGATCCCGCCTTTGAGAGTCGCCTTAGCCCACCGGTAGAGTATCTTGGCATGCACCACTACGGCTCCACGTCCTCTGACAGGATCTCCAGGCTGACCACCAAGACCAGCTCCAGCAAATGGTCCGACTGCTTCAACTTCGCGCATATGGACGAAGAGCTCGCACAAAGGCTGGCTGAGGATGGGGACGGCGTTTTCGAGGCGGGCCAATTCGTTTGCGTGGACGTGGCTCTGGATAATTGCAAGGTACCTAACAGTGAATTAAAGACGGTGCCCAAAAGGCAGATCCAGCTAAAGAGATGTGGCACCGGGGAACCACTGACTAATGCGGCCACTGATTTTGCTGCTGCGGCCTCAGTTGAGATCAAACAGCTGGGCGCTTGTTTGCAACAACACAGCTTCCCGGCTACTGTCTGGGAAGCAGCGTGCGAGGCAGAGCCGCTGGCAGTCCCAGAGAGACAGATAAAGCTTCAGAGGTCTCTCTCCCTGGATGAAACCTCCAGCAAAACTGTGATGGCTTCCTCTCTCATCAAGAGTGTTCTGCTGAAGAAGATGCAACATGAAAGTGCCCTCCAACACTTGCAAGTCCAGGAAGGAAGCATCTGCTCTTCTAAGGTAAAGAACTATCACACCAAGAGTTCTAACTCCAAAGGCACTAACCTGCACCTGGACTCCAGTCTACCTTCGAGCAGCAGTATGTATTTGGACTTGGACAAACCCAAGAGAGACCCTCAGAATGACTCAACAAGATTGCATGATGGCATCGGTTGCAGCGCCGGCCAACTAAAGCTCCGGACGAAACCTGCGCCGGAGAAAACAGAGGAACTTGATTCCAGGGAAGATAAAAAGGAGCTGGGAAATGCGGAAGCTAGACCCTGCAGTGATACAGCAAAAGCTACGGCATCCACTGACGCTCCGGGCACAGTAGTAGGAATGACAAACAAAGCCGGGGAATGTCCGGCAGGGCCGGGAAGTCACAAACAAAGAATTACTGGGGACAATTTTGTGACAAAAATACCAAAAATAACCTACAAAGTCAGCACCAGAGGAAATAAAAGTAGTTTATCAAAAGAGTATTTGCTATCGGGACAAGATTCTCAAAGGCAAGTGAATCAAGTACCGCTGTCCACGGGGGGCACCCAAGCGAGAGGACGATGGGCAGATCATTTGGTAGAACAGCTAGCTAAAAAGGAAGCGACCGAGAAGAGCCAGACGAAGCCCCTCACGCACAAAGTGAGGGATTTAAGAAAACTGGTGAAGAGCTCCTACAATCTGCCCTTCAGTGGGTTGGCGGAGCGGGATCTCGCTTCCCAGAAGTGGCAGGACAAGCCGACACTTTCTACCCGACTGCCGGATGTTAGGCACAGCACATGCAAGATTCCCGCCAACAAAAAAGGAGTGTTTACATTACCGGGGGAGGCTGGGCTTGACAATGGTGGAAACTCAGTGCCTTTGTTCTTGAAGGAGAAGGGCTACCGGGAAGACCGGATGTCCCAAGTCCCCACAATGACCCCAACCTCTCCTCAAATTGTTCTACCTCCTCCAGCTGCTCCACCTCCGCAGCCCCAGCAGAGGCCAGCTACTGTGCTATCTCGGAACTACCACACCCTCCCTCCCCTGTCCAATCAACCTGAGGTCCCGGGTCCCCCTCAGCCGCGACAGCACTCACTTCATTCTTGGGACAGTGGCCGGCCGGCACCCAAAGAGCCAGTGAAACTGCAGCCTGGCGCATTACGTCCGGGCCCTGGAGCTACAAGTGCCGCCAGCCCCTCGTCGCTGCCCAAGCACCTGTCCGGGCCGCCCAGCAGAGATGGTTCCGGAACCGGCAGCACTACCCTAGAACAGAACCCTGCCGGCATGCTGCAGCAGCCCAATACTGGGAGCTACATCTACGTCAACGTGCCAGCAACGCCTCTATGCAAGATGCTATTCGATCCAGAGACAGGACGCTATGTGCAGGTGCAGATCCCCCAGCAGGGGGCAGCCTACACCGGGCTCTACTCACCCTGCATGGCCGCCTACCCATTCCTCAGTTACCAGAGCCTGTACACCCCATATTTCCTCCCTTGCATTACCAGCTACCTGAGTGCCCCGATTCTGACACCTCATCAGCCTTAGACTCTAAGACTCGAGGCAGTTTACGTAAACGGAGACTATAACGGTGTCTAGCACAGGATAGCAAAAGAGAAAGTGGTGTCTACCTAGACTGACCTGTACTTGGGTCAACCTATGGTTAAAACAAAAGAATATATTGTGTTGCGTGAATTACTTGAAATACTGACATTTGAATAAGCTGCTTTCACTATATGAGCACATATGTGTGTGTGTGTGTGTGTGTGTGTGTGTGACATTTTGATATTCAGACAAAATACGATACATACAGAGATCACTGAAACTTCTTTTAACGCAAATAGGTAGCTTTAGAATTTCTCAAAGTTGTTTATTCTTAAATATCTGCGTTTGTATGTAGTAGCTAGAGAACTGTCACACGAATCGCGTCATGAACGTTTTGATGGGGTTCAGCATTTTCCGGACTTCATTAATAATAATTCCAAATTCCTGTAAGTTTAAACACAACATAATTACCAACCTCGAGTTCCATTTTTAAAAGCAACTTTTATTTGACTAATTTGTGTGTAAAAACAGCATAGTTGTTCACATAATCCTCAGCTTAATTTCTCTGAATATGTAGGAAATACAGAAAACAAATCTAAAAAACATTTTTATAAATATTTACACCTCATTCATGACAACTGCTAATAACAATGCTGTTTGCTGTCAGTTGTGAACCTTGTGAATTTTATGTAAATAGAAACTTTATGCAACCTGTTCTTTGGTCTGAATATATGGGCTACAATATGGGCTACACACAGACCTACACATAACCTAGAAAGTCAGGTCCTCGTGTATTCAGCACAGTTAGGTACCAGGAAGCACTTAGACGAGATATAAAAGGGGAGATTAAGAACAGGATCCATTATCAGAAGCCTGCAGTATGGTGGCATAAAATATATAACATCATATTTCTATTATCAAGTAGAACTGATTTGAATGATCGATGATTATTCCTACCATTTATAAGAACAGAGAACAGAATCATTAAATAACAATGATAATAACAAAATATCTGCTGTACAAAATGCAGATGCCGAACATGCAGCCAAAATAATAATAATAATAATAATAATAATAATAATAATAATAATGTTTACAAAATGAGCTGCTATACTTTGGTACAAGAAATGGTGAGCTGTGGATGGACTGAGGGGCCCTCGCCGTTTTGCGGGCCCCTGTTCTCCTCGCCCGCCCGCTCACTGATCTTCCTCAGGCGCCGACGGAAGCCCTGGAAGGTGGGGCTGATGGGAAGGTAGCGCAAGACTGATGTCCGCCGCACGCAGCCCATGCCGACGGGGAGGTCGTAGGTGGACAGGGACACGGTGGCCCGGCCGGACGGACGATCGTCTGACTTCCAATCCAGCAGGCCTCTCTCCTCCCGGGTACCTATCGGAGCAGAGAACACAACAAACACACACACACACATACACAGATTAGCCTCCTTTATCTTTGTGGGGACTCCCCATTCAGTTCCATGGATAACCCTAATCCCAACATGACTACCCTAACCCTAACCCTAACCCTTGCCATAAGTAACCAAATGAAATACAAGATTTTTTGACATTTTTAGTTTCCTTATTTCAGTCATAGAGTTTTATGAAACTGAGTCTTCCCCTTGTGGAAGCTAAATAAAAAAAAATGACCCCCCCCAAAGGTGAAAATAACAAGGCTTTAATGTAGTATATACCAGCCCAAACACAACAGACATACACACACACATATACACACAAACAAATATGCACACGCACACACACACAGTTGCGATGAAAGCTGCCTGAACCGTCTTCTGTGTAATGTCTGAGTGATTGTCTCAAAACAAAACTGAGGATTTATTGTCTAGGCGGACGGTACTCATCGCTCTAAAATTAAAATGGAGCTTTTTTTTAAACCCCTGAGTGTGTGTCAGCGTGAATGAATGTCTGTCTGGATGTGGCTGAGCTGGGGAGCTCTCACCTGGTACAGTGTTGTCCAGCACAAAGGCCAGGAACCCCCCCACAAACATTTCAGTAGTCAGGAGCACAGTGATGATCTGGTCCAGCTCTGGAACTCCTGAGGATACACCGAAACGTGTCAGACATAAATTCTTACGAAACTGAGTCGAGTCAAATTCATTTCTGTGGTATATAAACATAATGATAGCTGATTCAAAGTGCTGTACATTTTTTTAACAGACCCAGCTACTATTTAATAAAATAAACAGGTAGTAAGACACAATTTTGAAGTAATCACGCATAATCAAGCAAAAAAATAATGAGCATTAACATAAGTTAAGCGACAATAAAAACTATCAACAATGATAAAAAAAAAAATTTGAAACAGTTCTTCGAAATAACCGTATCCGAAAGGCGATTCAAAAATCATGCCTCCTCTCTAAAACCAGTAAGTGCCTGAAACCAGTAAGTGCCTGGCTTACTCACCCGTACGGATGCTGCCGGGGTTCGTGTCCAAGTAATTGGGCAGCATGAGCCCGAAGAACATAGAGAATCCCAGAACAAAGAGATTCCTAGAGGAGTTCAGGTCCACGCTCTGCAGGTTAGACAACCCAACTGCTGTGATCATTCCTATAGGGGGCGCAAGAGAATCAATCAACAAAAGACAGCCCCACGGTGAACTGTCAAGCCTTACAGCTGGAGATTTTTGTTTTGACTGACCAATAGCCCTTTAACCGTGCTTTAGAAAAAGCTAAATTTGACAATGATAAATGCTACCCGAAAACCATTTGGTACACTGGCTCTGACAATGACACTGGTTGTGGGTTCAAATCCCCCAGCTCTGTATGGAGTCTCCAAGCCCCCCCTGTCTGGTCCTGGTCTGTAAATACCCATACTTTGTGTGCATGTGTGCCCTGCGGTGGACCAGCCTCCCATCCAGGGTCTTTCCTGCCGCATGCCTTGTTTTTCCTGGGTTCATGCTACCTGGAGCCCTCTACTGAATAAGCACTTGGAAGACAAATTCATGGATTCATAGTAATAATATTAGCATATGAGCCAATTTAATCTGCAATCCTGTGTGTGGTCATCCTGTGGGGGGGACAAACATCTCAGGGCACCTTAAGGGACAAACATCTCAGGGCACATTAAGGGACAAACATCTCAGGGCACCTTAAGGGACAAACATCTCAGGGCAGCTAAAATTAATTGGTTGTTATCGATTCACAGTCCAAGTTTCACATAAAAGCTAATAAAACAGCAGTGAAACTAAACTGGATTTCAGATGAAAATCGAAAATAATATCAAGAAAAAAAGCGATTTAAGAAATCAAATCTACAATAAAGTCGCCGGAGGCACTCTTACCGAACAAGGTGCAGAACATACCCCCGAGGATGGGGTCGGGCAGGGCAGCGAACAGGGCTGTGAACTTGCCCACGGTGCCGAGAACCAGCATGATGCCGGCGCCGTACTGCACCACCCTCCTGCTGCCTACCTGCATGGGGAAACAGACCGGCCACCCAATCAGAGAGGGTCCAGAGACCCGCTTCAGCAAGGCCTGGGGCAACATGTATATTAGTCAAAAGGTGGCAATTTCAGGTCCAGAAAGTAAAAATCCAGACCATGATTTACTTTCAACCACCCAGCTGAGTACTTTATGTCTGCGACTCCTTATGCTCAACTGGTAGGTTGAAAGTAAATCATGGTCTGGATTTTTAGTTTCTGGACCTGAAATTGCCACCTCTGGTATTAGTAAATGAATACTGCAGAGGTGTAGGAACTACAAGGACAAAGAGGGAGAGGTCGCAGGGAAACGCTTCACTGTTAATCATCTCCTGTGGCCACTGGGATTCCAGCACTGTGCAGTGGTTGCTTTATACTCTTAATTGAGTAAATCCCAGAATGCTGGAATTCAGTAACCAGGGCATGAGGAAAGAGGGCTGAAAAAATAGCTAATTTTTGAAGAGAAAGCAGAAGATGCATCCCTGGGCGACACCAGGGTTTATTTTAAGGTGTGGGGGGGGCATAAGGAGGTCCATAATTCATACAGTGGGGCCAACCAATCATGTGGTTTGAATTGATGAGTAACAGGTGAGGGGGCCAATCAGCTTTCAGCTGGGGCCAACGTCTCTGTGGCTAAGACAGGGTACGAAAACCCATTGCAAATATGGCACCAGTTTCTATACAACCAGTATGTACAGGACCATTTAAATGACTGAGCTGTACATTGAAATATTTGCCCTCTTGTACTCGGGCAACAGAAGCATCACTGCGCCGCACGTGTCATCGTTAGTTAACATTACACTCGCTCTGATGTCAGCAGACAACTACCGTTAGATAGTAGCTACCTTAAACATGGCTAAGATGCCTAAATCTAAAACAACTGAAGTGTAGCTACATTCAAATAACAAGATTCCGACCCTAGGACATGCAACAGTTTAAAAACAATTGACATATGACTGAAATTTTTAAAAATCCATCCTTAAATGTTGTGCACCTTAGTTTTCTGCTTTATTTTTTTTAAGTTTTTTTTTTTTTTTTACAATTTTAAAAGTATCATTTTAGTACAGGAATTGGAAGAAGCTCAAACAATACCCGACCCCAGCTGTCACACCGCCCCTGTATATGTGCCTGTTCCGAACTTTCAATTTCATTATTTTCCCTAATATGTGTGGACTCATCATAAAGCTTCATCTATTAGCATAATGCACAGGACTCTGGAATAACCTCGAACCTTCTCACTGCTAGCTTCATCACAGGACAATGTGTTCCCCCTGCACAGTGTCATAGGCATTTACCTTAGTGATGTCATTGGCGTTATCTTAGTGATGTCACTGGTGATACCTTGGTGATGTCATTTGCATTATCTTAGTGATGTCACTGGTGTTTCCTTGGTGATGTCATTGGCATTACCTTAGTGATGCCCAGCACCCCAATGTTGGGGCTGGATGACGTGGAGCCGTTCCCAGTGCCCAGCAGCCCTGCGATGATGCAGCACACCCCCTCTGTGAAGATGCCCCTGCAAGTACACTGAGGCAGTAAACCCCCATGGGACTCCGCCATTGACCCTCATGATGGCCTTAAGCTGAGTGTAGCCCCAGACCTGTTGATGGCGTGGACCGGGGGCGGCGGTGCCCCCGCCAGGCGGGCACAGGCGTAGTAATCACCGATGGACTCCACAATGCCTGCCAGAGTAGCGCTGAACATACCCAGCACACTGGCGATGGTCACTGTTGGCAGCCCCCACTGACCTGGTCAGGAAGTCGACAGAACAGGGGGTGTAATATGAACAGCAGATGAGATGCAGCTACAGCTGCTCCCTAGCCAATAGTGTACCTGTAACACCTTGCACTGGGCCCTTGAGCAAGGTCTTTGACCCCCCCAAAATGCTCCAGGGGTTAGGGTACATGACTGAGACTCAGACCGGAAAGCAGATCGGATGGGATATGTGAAACCTAAAGAATTTCAATGTTCCTGCACTCATGCAAATGGCAAATAAAGCATCATTCAATTCCACTGCGTTGCAGTCCCACGCATGTGTGATCAGATGCATGTCTGCATGCTCCAATGCCGTTTAAGCTCCGCTCTGCATGCGGGAATGTAAATGTTATGTTTGCATTACTTTGACACGGGAGACGCATTCCTTGCAAAGTTTCGTTCTGGTTCTAAAATTAAACCCTGTAAATTGACATCGAATGAAACCCTATCTGGACATTTTTGCCGCCCATATGTCTGACCTACATAGCTGCGGCACAGTGGATGGGGGCGCGGCCCAGCGGTCTTACACGGGTATGGCATGCGGAACCAAGGTGCCCAGGACATAATATCCCCGCGGGCATCTGTCCGCGCCTTGTGACCGTACTGACTGGGGTCCTGGGGAAGCATATCCGTCAGGGTCAGGGTGTAGCAAAGCAGCCAGACCAGCATAATGGCCATGATGATCTACAGAGGACATGGAGAAAGGTACAATTACGACTTATTACAATCATGACTACCTGCCGTTCCGCCTTACACCCATCAGAACTAGATTTCTGTACAGGCCTGAAGTTAAAGCCTGAGCCTGGCCCGTTCCCAAGACCTTGAGACTGAACCCAGCCTAGACCGGGCAGTACTGGCAAATCTAAAACCCACCTGAACCTGAAATTGTGTAAATGCTTGTCATACAGGTTTACGGAGACATTTTCGAGCTTTTGCACGTATTTCATCCATTGCTAGTTTGGATGCTTGTTAGCTGGTAGAAAAGGGGGG